>HG995356.1:7191197-7791197 GCA_905333045.1 Lysandra bellargus
TTCCATCAGGTGACCTGTTTGCTCGTTTGTCCCCTAATCCATACTAATATTATAAATGCGAAAGTGTGTCCGTCTGTCTATTACCTCTTCGCGCCCGAACCGCTGAACCGATTTGGCTGAAATTTGGTATGGAGATACTTTGAGCCCCGGGAAAGGACATAGGATACTTTTTATCCCGGAAAAATGTACGGTTACCGCGCGATAAACGAATTTTGGCGCAACGGAGTTGCGGGCATCATCTAGTTTTATACATAACCGATCCCCTCTTAAAGGCTGGTAAAGCACTTGCAACTTTTCTAATAATGCGAGTACACATGCTCGTATGCCCTTTAATTTCATAAAAACGTGTGTGGTAAAACCTACAAAAAGAAATGAAATCCCACCAAAAAACATTTTCATGTAAAAATGCTGCCAAGATGAGAACATAATAGTTCGTGGTGTCAAAAAGTAGTGAGATCTCATGTAGAGCCAAGTTTCAAACCTTACACACTCAGCCCTAAATCTAAAAACCTTAATTTTACACATAAATCGCGGCAAAATACATGATATAATATGTCAGCCGCACGAGAAGAATCTAAAAACTCTACACATTAGTCAAAAATCTTTAGATTCTTCTCGTGCGGCTGACATATTATATCAAGTATTTTGCCGCGATTTATGTGTAAAATTAAGGTTTTTAGATTTAGGGCTGAATGTGTAAGGTTTGAAACTTGGCTCTACATGAGATCTCACTACTTTTTGACACCACGAAATATTATGTTCTCATCTTGGCAGCATTTTTACATGAAAATGTTTTTTGGTGGGATGTGTTAGTCGCGCTAAAACTCGAAAACGGCTGAACGGATTGGGCTGATTTTAGTCTTAAAATATTCGTAGAAGTCCAGGGAAGACTTTAAAGTGACCTGTGACACGAAGTTCACCGGGACAGCTAGTGTAATTATAAAAAGCTGAGAGGTTGAAAAATAAACTTTACTTCATAAATAATTATTATTTATTATTGTGCCATATCAGCTGCTGCTGTCGCTAACGCAAGATACGTAATCGGCATGTGGGTCTACAGGGTGACCGGTAATAGGTCTGTTTCCTTTTAACATGTAAAAATACATCACTTTTGCAGCCTAAAAAGCTATATCATACCCTGTCCAAAAGCTAACGGTTACCGAGATATTCAAGATTTTGTATTTTTTTCAAAAACACCCGATTTCAAAGGAAAACTTTAAATAAAAAAAAATCTACCTATTAATTTCTTAATCTTTAACATAATTTTAGTTCTTAGGTAGATAAACTACAAATACAAAAGTTATTTATTCATCTAAACAGGAAACAAAAATTAGCAGAGTGTTTCAAAAGTCTTAACAAAAAAAAAATGAAAATGATTTTCCCTCATTTCACCCCTTATTGTTTAAAAAATCAATAAGACATTAGTCGTACAAATTACTTAATTAAATTCCTTATTTATTAAGCTATCCAAAAAGGTATAATTTGTGTGCAAAAAATTCACAAACATCTGGTAAGGTAAGATAATAACTCTCAGCACAATTTTTTTGGCTTACAATTTGTTCAGGGTTAGGTTGCCAGGTAGTCAAATTCTTTTGTTATCGGAGGAAGAAGCGATGTATTATTGGTCGGTTTAAAAAAATCCGGTTTCTTCGTAACTGTTCGCGTCGGTTCGTAACAGTTCGGGTCTGTCTAAAGAGCAATATGTAGAGTTTTTGTTTAGTTAACGCTTCTCGTCCTGAGCGCGCTGACGTTTTATTTGCGATTCCTTTTGATCAAGTTTGTTTATCAAAAATGGCATCTTTTAGCAATGAAGAGTACGCTGACATACTGTACTGCTACGGTTTTTGTGATGGCAACGCAGCCGCTGCACGGGAAGAGTACCGGCGTCGTTTTCCCCGTCGAATTAATGTACCAAGTGCTGGAGTTTTTTCCGCGGCGTACCAACGCGTGCGGGAAAGTGGCTCTGTTCATCAAAGGCGACGTGATGCAGGAAGACCTCCTCGTTATGTTGCAGAAGACGAAGAGAGAATATTGGAACGTTTTGCAAGAGATCCGACCACCTCTACAAGAATTGTAGCGAAGCAACTGGGTTTAACGCAGTGGAAAGTGTGGTTCACTAGCGCTCGGTTATACCCTTTTCACTACACACCAGTACAAGCAGTACAAGCATTAGAAGGAGACCCTGCAAGGAGGCTCGATTTCTGCCGCTTTATGCTGCACTCCGATGAAAACGATTATAACTTCTTAAGAAAGATTTTATGGACCGACGAGTCGAAGTTTGAGCGTGACGGCATAACAAACTACCACAACATACACTTTTGGGCTCCCCAGGGTGGAAACCCCCACTTGGCAAAAGAAGGTGCTCATCAAAGGAGGTTTTCCCTGAATGTTTGGATGGGAATTTTGCATAATCATTGCATTGGGCCGTTTTTTCTACCGGACAATTTAAACGGGGAGTCGTATGAAAATTTCCTGAGAAATAATCTTCACGAGCTCATGCAAGATATACCAGTTGAAACCCGAAGAGGTATGATATACCAACATGATGGATGCCCGGCACACTACAGAGTGACAGTTAGGCAATGGCTGGATCAAAATTTCCCGCAGCGTTGGATTGGCCGCGGCGGTCCAATACCTTGGCCCGCAAGGTCTCCAGATTTGACTCCTTGCGATTATTATTTATGGGGCCACATGAAGTCTTTAGTATACGCAACACCTATTAGCGATGTACATGAACTGAGGAGCAGAATAATTTATGCAGCAAACGAAATCCGAGAAACTTTAACAAGTAGAGTAACGCGATCTAATTTTCGCTTAAGATTACGCAAGTGCATCAGAAATCGAGGACGACAATTCGAACAGGATTTACCGTAATAATTATCAACTTATTATGTAAATAAAATATTAATTTTTATTCAAAGACTTTTATTTAACTTAACCTGACGTAGCAAATGTTTATTTAGACTTTTCCAATTTGCTAATTAGAATTTTACTACCTGCTAGTTCAGGTAGTTAGCAGGTTCTTCATTTGGACAAATCGGCGTAGGGTCCTTAATATTCCCTAAGTAAGATGTTATTTAGATTTTTGCATTACAAATTATACCTTTTTGGATAGCTTAATAAATAAGGAATTTAATTAAGTAATTTGTACGACTAATGTCTTATTGATTTTTTAAACAATAAGGGGTGAAATGAGGGAAAATCATTTTCATTTTTTTTTTGTTAAGACTTTTGAAACACTCTGCTAATTTTTGTTTCCTGTTTAGATGGATAAATAACTTTTGTATTTGTAGTTTATCTACCTAAGAACTAAAATTATGTTAAAGATTAAGAAATTAATAGGTAGATTTTTTTATTATTTAAAGTTTTCCTTTGAAATCGGGTGTTTTTGAAAAATACAAAATCTTGAATATCTCGGTAACCGTTAGCTTTTGGACAGGGTATGATATAGCTTTTTAGGCTGCAAAAGTGATGTATTTTTACGTGTTAAAAGGAAATAGACCTATTACCGGTCACCCTGTATATATTTTTTTACGAATATGACGTAAAATATTCTGATATCGGGGGACCTTGGACTTTAATAAAATTAGAACGCGTGTCAAGATCAGAGTATAAATTAAACATCCAAGAGTATTATTTATCATAGTTACTAAAAAATATTGGACACTTACATCAATAATAAATTATTATTGAAGCTTTTTAAACTGTAAGTATATTATATGAACCCATTAAGCCCCATAAGGACACCGGTGACCGCGATAATAATAGAATAACAATAAATTTTCAAGAATCCGCGATCGAAGGATTAAATAAATTTTATGTTTTAAATTTATGAAATATATTATATATTTTTACAATTTTTTGATACAATATTTTTACAAATTATATAATACTTAGTAAAGAAAAATACGTTAAGTTTTATGTAAATAATTTTGTTAT
Organism: Lysandra bellargus; assembly: GCA_905333045.1. NCBI lineage: Eukaryota > Metazoa > Arthropoda > Insecta > Lepidoptera > Lycaenidae > Lysandra > Lysandra bellargus. Next base: position 7,195,137 of record HG995356.1, read on the forward strand.
TGAATTGTTAATAACTATCTAGACACGCGGTAGCGTATCAAGCCAAGTTCATAATTATAATTAAAAGCATAGATAATTAATGTGAAAGAACGTACATGAATTATTATAATCGAATTTAGCGAATGTATTTTTTCAATGATATAATTAAATGGTTAACATTGTTTTAGCTAATTTTTCACAATGAAGAATATACTGATAATCATGAGTATTGTTTGCTTCTGGGCAATCATGACTAAGGCAGAAGATGAACCCGCCTATTATCCTGAAGGTTCAAATTGTGAAGACAGTGAGTGCGATGAAAAATTGTATTGTAAAATGGTGACAAACAATGAGAAACAAGTGGTTCCTGCATGTTATTATGACACAGAAGGTCGTTATTCAATAGATTAACTTTTAATAAAAGTGATTTAAAATTCTAAGGGCCTGTTTCACCGCTTCCTGATAAGGCTATCCACCACTTAACTTGACACATAGAGTATGGAGAATCTGTCAAATAAGCCTATCGGGCAGCTTATCAGAAAGCGGTGAAACAGGCATTAGATTCGATTGTTATTAAAATTATCGCAGCCATCGAGCGTATCATAACTTTTTTGTTTTATTTTTTTCTAATTTTCAGATAATTTAAGATATCAATTAAAATATTACTTAATCATTTTCTACCAAGGATGGTAATTTTTAGAATTTTGGTATCACGCAGTTTTCTTTTAGTACTCTTTGAAGCCCGCAACTCAAAATATAAAACACTACTAGTTAATGCAAAGTGTCGCCAAGTGTGAACTTACAGAATGTAAACTCAGCGACGACGAAGTTTTAACCGCTGACGGATCGTCTGTCGCCGCCGTTCGACGGTGTACATTTTTGATAGTTCCCGAATAAACTTCCAAACTAATCCACTTTGAAGTGTATTTTCGTAAGTTTATTTTCAGTTTCCGGATTATTATGGTATATTAAAGGTGTTTAAGGCGATAAATCGAAAATAAATTATACCGCAAGGGCAATTTATACTTAATTTGTATGACTTTATAAAGTCGCGAATACGCTGCGGCCAGAAGCAATCGGCTCGCTCGGAAAACATGCGACAAAACGTAATTATAATTATTCAAAAAATATCTAGGAGCATTTAAGCAAAATGCTTCTATACGATTTTGAGTTGCAAAGGTGTCTATTACGAGGGCGGCACTGAAAATTTCGGGAATGAAGGAGGTGACACAACAGTACTATTTAAAAATGTGTTTATTGCTTTTCGAAGTATTCTCCGCGAAATATGACACATTTTTCCATACGATGGAACCAATCATTGAAGCAACCATTCCATTCGGAAGTTGGGGTCTCCAAAATGGCCGTTTTGTAGGCGTCCGCAGCTTCTTCAGGTGATGAAAATCTCGGACCACGCAATTTATTCTTTATTTTAGGGAAAGTATAGAAATCATTAGGGCTTAAGTCGGGGCTGTACGGCGGATGGTCTAATAATTCTATGTTTTCTTGCTCTAAAAACTCTTTTGTTCTGTGCGCGGTGTGAGAACTCGCATTGTCGTGATGGAGGATGATGCGGCGGTTGCAGTTCTCTTTACGGAGTTCAGATACGACCTGTGGCAAACAAATGCTAGCATACCATTCTGCATTAACCGTTCTTTGTCCCTCAAGAGGAATAGTCGCAATATGGCCGGTTTTGGAGACAAACGTGGCCACCATTTTTTTGCAACACTCCGTGAACGAACAATTTTTGTCGGCTTTAACTCATTTTCGAACACCCCAAACTCGTGACTGGTTTTTAGTTTCGGGTTCGTACGCGTATATCCAGGATTCGTCACCTAATACGATGTTGTATACAGTATTTGAGTATCCTGCGTGGAATCTTTCGAGAGTTCTGACGCACCAAGTACAGCGAGCCTCTTTTTGCTTTTCACAGAGCAAATGCGGTATCCATCGGGAAAATAACTTTTTTAAACCTAATTGTTCATGCAATATTATTTGTGTTTGACTCATGCCAATGTCTAAAGTTGCCTGGATTTCGCGGTATGTCACATGTCGATCTTCCTCAACCAGCTTACGCACAGCATCAACGTTTTCTTGGGTGACTGCAGTTTTTGGACGACCTTGACGGGGATCATCACTGAGCCTGACACGTCCACGTTGAAATTCAGCAAACCAGCGATAAATGATGGTTTTGGATGGGGCTTCATCACCAAATGCAGAAATCATCCGATCAACACACTTGTGTTAAACCACTTCGAAAGTCATAATAAATCATCGCTCTAGAATTTTCTCCAGTCAATTCCATTTTCTCAACGACTAAACAAGTTTGACAAGACCTTGTGACAAGACCGAGAATCTTTTTTTAAATAAATAAATGGTATTCGATTTTTAAAACCAAGGAGTTTTCAATTAAAAAGATTTTAATATGACAGGAATAGCGGAAGTATTCCATTCCCGATATTTTTAGTGCAGCCTATGTAATTAGACTAATTTCCTACAATACATCTATTTTCGTTGAAAAATAATCTTCAAAATTCGTATTTTTAAGAGGTTATTTCAAAAATTAAATGTATCGAGGCAAAATACATTAATCGTGTTTCTAGTTCTTCTCAAACCTAGATAAGGCTATGAAGATATGTATATCTCATTACCAGATTTGTAACATTTCTGAGGGTCCTATAGTATTACGTCAAAAAGGACAGTTTTTTTCAATATAGCGCCTTAAAAGATTTTAACAAGTTCTAGTTACGATATAAACCTAGAAACTTTATTGAATGATGTAACCGCTTGTCATCCCATTAGGGCATTTATATCAATTTTAATTCCAGGTTTCACAGGTTTTTAACAAGAGTACTACTACTATAAGTGTCACATCTATTGATAACATCTAATTTCAAAAACGTTTACTATATAGCAAGAGCAACTTAATAAAAATATAAACTTCGCTCAAAAAAGGTCACTAACTACGAATAATAAATAAAAAAAGGAAACTTACTCCCATACTATTACCGATTTAAATTTGGTTCCTTTCGAACTGTCGTGTAACGTCAGCCTAATACCGCTCAAGGCCACCTAAATATTGCAAATGTATTAAAATGTGTACCTGGTACACATTTTTGACAAGTATTGTGGTGCATGTTTTTTGATGTACCTACTTAGTTACTTTTCCTTAGTTTTTATTATTCGTAGGTCACAAACTAGGCATATGGCTAGTTTCAAAGATTATAATATGATAAAATATGATAACAATTTTATCGTTTGTAAATGAATAACATAGAATATATTTTAACCGACATCCAACTAATAGTGGCCACTTAGCGGCACGGCGATCATCAGTCACATTAATATCAAGTAGCGTGATTCCATTTAACACTGCTACAAAATATATCACGTTCTCGGAAAGCGCTGGTAATATCACTCAACATAATAATAAAAATATCTTTCAGAATTTTCTGTACTTACTCGGAATTTTCTAGAAAATATGCTTATTGCTTTCCTATCCTATGTAGTTTGTATCCAATTTACTTTTGAAGATAAAATTTTGAAGACTAGATTATTGTGAATTTGCATGACATATAATATAAAGTGGTAGGTAGCATTAAAGCTTGGCATTAAATGGTCGAAATTCGACCTCAATTAAAAAATTAAATTAGGTATAAGTTTCGAATTTCAACGCTTTTCCATTGATATTCTATTGTCAAAATATTAACTTTATTATTTTTTTGAAATAATTCCTGCGATAGGCTGAGATTAATAAAGTCAAATGATGACAGACTGGTCGTGTAATAATTGTATAATAATTAAATTCAGTATTTAAAACTCAATTAAAAAACTAAATCTATTTTCAATTTGACAACAGACTTTAACCATAAATAAAAGAGTACAATCAGTGTGTATAGGCTTATCAATTAAAATCTCCTAGTGTGTGTGTAGTAGTGTAAGTAATGTTTTATTTGTTAAAAAAAAGTATGATAAAAGCATAATTTCAAAACAATATTAGCTCGTTGCACTCCTTCATCATAATTATAAACTATAACTGTGCCAAATTTCATTCACCTACGTTACCGCATTTTTCGTCAAAAGGGATCCAAAGTTTTTTGCTGGCGTATTAATGTATATATTTACAATTAATTTAATTTATTATTATAATGAATACTCAAATATAAAACAATACTCCGTATTTTTTTAGAACAAAAAGTATTCATCAAACTTGAACATAATATCTGTAATGGCCGGTTTACATTATTCCAATCCAGCGCTACATATTTAACATTACTATTAAAAAAATAAGGTAAACGGCAACTGGAATGCTCTGGAATGTTATGAATTGCACTCCATGCATTCCAGTGCCCGTTTACATTATTCCAATAGTAATCCAGCACTAGATTATTTGATTGGAATAATGTAAACCGGCCATAACTAACTGTATTATAAAATGTAAGTATATAATTTAATTGTGAAACATCTCAAATCTCAATATTATGATGTTCGCATCAAGAATGGAAGCCGAAAAAAGAATGTGTATTCGACGTGATGGATCAGGGGGGCATTTTGAGGCAGTGTTTATAAGAGTAGTGTTATTAAATTCCCGTCTTGTGCCCCGTGCCCCTAGTGCCCCGGAGTGCCCCGCGGGGCGCCATCGGAAATGGCATATTTTCCGGGGCCCCGAGCGGTCAGCGGACCCCGTATTCCGGAATATTTCACTTGACAAACATAAGCTTTTACATTTCCTTATCCGAGCATTGTGTTCGGTGATTTTTTTTTCAATAATTATGTTTTATTAACATTTATTAAGTTATGCAAGCTAAATACAGTACCCGGCAATAAATATTGCACATCGACCTTTGGAAAGTGACAGTCGGCTAATTTCGGTTTTGTAGAGCGTTATCTCTTACGCACGAAATACAAAAAGTCCGGTATATATTAGGAGCTGTTAAAACAAATAAGGTTTGCTTCTTTTGACAATTTTATTATTCTTTGTATAAAAAACACCAAATTTTCTATAAGTTATGGCTTTATACTCGGGTAAAATAAAATAAAAAGGGTGTTCAAATTATGTTTACGTATTTAAAATTCTTTTGGAAAATTACAGCTGTAGCAAATTTAGGGATGTTAACAACTCTAGATATATATTTTGAACTGGACGCGACTGCACTCTATTGAATTTGAACAACGACTGACATAATGTCAAATAGGTGTGTGCTACAAAGATAACGCTCTATGAAACCGAAATTAGCCGAATATCTCTTTCCAAAGGTCGATGTGCAATATTTATTGCCGGGTATTGTACTTTGTTTTTAGGGGCTACGCCCCCACATATAGGAATGGCAGTAATCTAATGCCAATATATTATTTTTATTAAAAGCACAATTGATTGATCAAGCATTTGGCAGTATTCAATCAAAAATGCTCACAACCACAGAAGAAAGGGTGAAGATTTTGACCTTTGTTTTAGCTCCGTGATTTTGACCAAAGAAAGATTCTCAAACTCTTAATTATTATGTAATATTTTTTGCGAATGCGGCGTAAAACATTTAAAACAAAGATTAACATATTACACATATTATAATGAAAATGTTAAACACAAAAGCAGGTCAGTTACCCTCGGCCGCACATATAATGCGATTTGGGCGGAATATGCGAAGGGATGTTTTGTGATAATATAATGTTTACAGCAGAGGTTCCCAAACTCTTTTGTTTGATAGGCTGCTTTCAAAATTATTAACAATTTTAAAATAATTATAATTAATAGCGCTTTTAAAATTTTTGCTGGAGCCGGTGGATCTCTCCCCCCAACATTTTTTCAAGTATCTAAGCTTCTTAACATAATATTATATTACGATTAGGCGCTATCATTATTGGCTTTATTAGGTAAGCCAAAACTTCAGTTCTTCACTATAGAAAATAAAATTACATTTTCATTCACTCCCAGCTTACGATGATGGACCCCCAGTTTTTATCACGCACAACTTAGACCTCCGTCGAACCCTGGGGGTCCACCTGGACCACTTTGGGAAGAACTAGCTTACAGGGAAAACAATTGGAGCTTATTAAAAAGGGATATAATGAGCGTCTCAGGCGTAAACGATACGTGTTTACTTTTGTTTCGCCATTGTTAAGAAGCTTTAATTATGACGGAGTATCGTGTTCCCTTACCTGTGGCGCTAATAATATTATCTTAAGGGCTAAGGCTCATATAATATAAACGACTTACAAAAAATGTATCTTATTGATAATGTAAAAACGAAAGTGTGTCTGAAACGGTCAGATAACGATTTTGATAAATTTGGGTGTTGTGCATTACGTGACCTTTTAATTTTTTTTTTGTCAGAGCGGGACATCTACATCCCCCCCCCCCCCGCGCAATTACTTTTATTTTCATTTTATTATTTTAATTATGAAAGTATACAGGTAAATATAATTGAGTATTTTGTGAATATTTCAAGTGCCGATCTGTTAAATCTACCATTATTATTAATATCGAGCAAAATATGGCAGAATTATCACGTTTGCTGTATGGGAGTGCGTTACTTCCAGCCTCCAGGCAACGGCCCGTACAATACGGGCATTTTTAAAATTGTCGTTTGGTCTGTTTGCAAAAGCGGGACAATTTCAGCCTCGCGGGGAACACCGGGACAGACTGCCTGAAACCGGGACTGTCCCGACCAAAGCGCGGGGACGTATGGTCACGTTAAGTATGCAGATACTTCGAGTCCTATAAGCTTAGCATGGCCACCAGAAAATCAGAGAAATCTACAAAGGAAATCGGTTCCGAAGTGACGTTAATTATTTCTATTTTCTATTCCTTCGCATTTCTGTTTGCAATTTTAGTGAAAAGTGTACGTTTACCGCGCGAATCACTATGAACATCTAGTATTATAAAAATAAGTATAATAAAATTTTGTTTGAAGGATAAATACATACAGTGTGTCCAGACACCAGTGTCCGAGCCTTTAATGTTTTTATCGACAAAATATAAAAATGTCGATAAAAATGCTATAGGTATTTCATAACATTAAAGACTATCAATGATGTTGTGTAACGTAAAAACAACATTATGAACGTGTCACAGATTGTGACGTCCATTATTATCCATACTATCCATACTAATATTATAAATGAGAAAGTGTGTCTGTCTGTCTGTCTGTTACCTCTTCACGCTCGAACCGCTGAACCGATTTTGATGAAATTTGGCATGGAGATACTTTGAGTCCCGGGAAAGGACATAGGATAGTTTATATCCCGGAAAAATGTACGGTTCCTGCGCGATAAACGAATTTTGGCGCAACGAAGTTGCGGGCGTCATCTAGTACACAATAATATTATGATTATGTTATACTATATTCAGAAAAAATAGACATGTACAATGTACATATTGTATAAACAAGATGGGTATACCTTATTTTATATGTATAACTATTTTAATATTAACAAGATATTGCCCGCAACTCCGCTCCGCCAAAATTCGTTTATCGAGAGGAAACTGTACATTTTTATTGTATACTATGTCCTCTTTCGGGGCTCTATATCGGGAAGTATAATATATTATAACTAGCTGTCCCGGCAAACGTTTCTTTGCCATATAAAGTAGGTATTTTGCCCGTATTATTTTATTGAAGTGACTAAATAAGTATTTCGCCATGGCAACGTCGATCGCTATCCCGTCGCACAAACAATGGTCGCCGTCAGTCTCAGGTTGTAATAATTTACTATTATTTATCCAACAAATGCACTTATTAATATATAAAGTACCCAGTAGCCGATTCTCGACCTACTGAATATGCATATAAAATATGGTAAAAATCAGTAAAGCCGTTTCGGAGGAGTTCGTGGACTAACATTGTGACACGAGATTTTATATATAAGATATACCAAGTTTCAGCAAAATCGGTTCAGCGGTTTGGGCGTGAAGAGGTAACAGACAGATACACTTTCGCATTTATAATTTTAGTATGTATTCAACGCGTAAAATACAATCCTTTCCTCTAGTATAAAATAAAATACAAAATAAAACTGTAGGTACATATTTTACCAATTCAACAAAAACACAAAATTAAAATCACACAAAACATTTTCTCACGTTCCAATATGTCCGCTGATTCCTGTATTGTCTGACACCTGTTAGGGCCCACTTCGTTAACAACGTATTTTTATATTAACCCTTATGTGGTTAATATAAGGACCTGTTAGATGTAAAATAAATGCGAACGGACTGTATGTAGAGCAACTTTCGCTACTCATTGTTATATTTTCAATTGTAAAGAAGTTTTAAAGCGACATAAACGATAATAATTTAGACTTTAGAGGAAAACGTAAATACAATTATCTTCACCACTTTATCATTGTGTTGATTATAAACATTAATCATTAAGTTCTTTTTCGGTTTTATAAACACTGGAATCAAAATTATGAAAAGCGTTTATAAAGTCAACGACATAACAACTTATATTCGTTTAAAACTTAAGTATTTTAATGATATGGCGAAATACTTAGCGATAATTTTGTCATTTAAGGCCCATCATATATACATTTTCGATTCTCTAAGAAATTCAAGTTTTCTGGAAACATTTTCTATACCTAAGCTTTCAAACCCAGACCTAGGTCTAACACCGGCTAGACTAAACCGCCAATGTTATTTCTCGGGAGTGCTAAAATATTGTGATGTCACGCTCGACGAGCGAATCCATTGTACAAAAATGCTCGCCGCAAAACTTAGTGTCTAACTTGAGTCTGCCAGCTATTCCACGCGAAAAACGCCTGTATTTTTAGTGGCACAGATGCCAGAATAGTATGGTGGTGTAGAGGACACAGGTGCTACGTCTGTGGTGGGAATCACGGCCGCATATATCTTATCCAGCTCAGCGTGCCACTTCTAGTCGCTTCTTTGTACACTTTTTTCATGCACTCCACTTAAGATACATCTCAGACAAATTAAAATCAAAGCGAGCTCGGCGCCTTGATACTCCGGATCGATATTCATGTGATTCGTCATTAGTTTTTTTTTTAATATTTTTATGATATTAATACTAATATTATCTACTAATGCTGTGACTGCAAAAGTGTGCCTGTCTGTCTGTCCGCTTTTAGTCCAGATTACCGTTGGTTACAAAGATCCAACCAATTGAGTCCCGGGAAAAAACATAGGATAGTTTTCATCTCGGAAAATGTACGATTCTTGCGCGATAAACAAATTTCTACTCAGCGAAGTTTTGAAAACATTTAAATAGTTTCTTTTGATTGCTATATATGTACCAGCTAAACATAACTGTTTATAATATACTAGCTGTCCCGGCAAACGTTGCTTTGCCATATTATTTTATTGAAGTGACTAAATAAGTATGTCACCATGGCAACGTCGATCGCTATCAAGTCGCATAAACAATGGTCGCCGTCATTCTCAGGTTGTAATAATTTACTATTATTTATTCAACAAATCAATATATAAAGTACCGAGTAGCCGATTCTCAGACCTACTGAATATGCATATAAAACTTGGTAAAAATCAGTGAAGCCGTTTCGGAGGAGTTCCTGGACTAACATTGTGACACGAGAATTTTATATATAAGAAGATATAATGATAACCTACAACTTAAGCGCTTGTTTTAATTAAAATGAATTAAATAATAATTAATTATTAATATAAAATATTAATTGATATTATCATAACCTCAAGCAAGCCAATTTTGTTTTATAAAGGTCGCATTACACTTCTTCGTCTTACGTGGTCTTACTAATGTAGCCGTGTGTCGCCATGTCCATTAGCCGACAATAGCTCACAAAGGCCACTGTCAGTAACCGATACGGGCGAGATGGAACTTATTAACACCGTAATTATATCCCACAGGTACGTTACAACTCTATGACAAGATTGACATTCATGTTATTAGTATGTCATAGACTAAGTATGGTCATATTGTCACAACATGTTTGTCCCTACGTGTGCTTAGATATCACGCAATGTATTTTGAAGCGGTTTTAATGGGTAGAGTAAAGAGTTATTCAAGAGGAAGGTATAATTAAGGTCAAATATGCATGCTATCAAGCATGTATAACTGTTTAACTATGACGTGTTACATGATAAAACAAGGTTTGCTTGGTACTCTCGTATTGTAACATTTTGTTTTGTATCTCCAATTGTTCTAAGTCACGAAAAGACCCTTTTCGGAAAGAATCAATAATATTATTACTTACTAAGACTACAAAGATATATAAATTAGTATAAACAAAACAAGTATTTTCAATTTTGGTAAGAACTGAGCCTGTTACTTCGATGAAATCGGCAAATCTTTCCACCATATCTTCAGTTACCCTGACTCGTCACACAAACCTGTACTTAAATACCCGCCGACGCTTCAGACGCGCCAAGTAACTCCACGTGAGCCGAGCAAACAGCCAAACATATCAGTTGCGACGCACTCTCCTCCGCAAACAGCGGGAAGGGTGAAGAAAAAACGGGGAAACGCGGCCCGAATAAACACAAGAAAAATAACGACATCAAACAATAATTGAAATCATAGCTCTAGGGAGGCCGTGAAGCCGTACCCGTGCGGCCCCGCGCGCTGCGGCCCCCGCCCCCTCGTTTCTAAACTTTCATTTATTCCGGCTTCGTCTTTTCGCTGCCGAAACCCTTTCGCGGCACCCGTCTAATAATTGTAATCTGTGTTGGGAAAAATTAAACGCCGCAAAGTACAAACAACTGAGTAATCAACTTTTATACCTTCGACAATAACGCGACGGTAGAAATCAAAAATGTATGCCACTTACCACAAGACATAATTTAAGCGCCATGTTAAATTAGTAATACATTATTTTTTTATCCCGGATGGTTTTGATACCAACATCGCGGTCGAAACTATATAATGCATTTTGACTCAACAAACACACTTTTAAAAAACAAATACAGCCATAATTTTCAAGAAGTAAACTTTTTCAACCCCCTTGAACAAATATCACAGATCTGAGATCACCCATCCTCTTCAAAACCATGCATGATATTTGTACGCACGTCGCAGCTATTAATCTTGGCGAATCAAATAAAAGGTAACAGCCCCCGCACCCGAGATATCATTACTATCGAGTTAACTCAATTTGCGGCATATTGTTTGAGTGGGCCCTAATAACAGGGAAGGCCGAGATGTATAGCCTCGATCCGGCCACCGAATTACCGCGTAATGAATATCCCGGACAGTCTTACTAGTCTGTGATCGACTTGTTCTACATGTGTCATCGTACACGGTTGACACGTGCTTTTCAATTAGTATATCTTAGGGTTTGTTTATATTGGAACCTGACGAGATATGATGCATACACTTTAACTTAGACTTTAAATGAGACAATTTAAATCATAGAAATTAATAACTATGTACCATACGATGCAGGTTTACTCCAATAGGCATGATGACTTTTTTTTCTTATTGGTAATTGAAAGACCCTTAAAAAATAGAAACATCGCTGAAAGAATGACTCTGATAGCTTAAAAATTCACCAAGATATTATGACAATTTAAACATCTCATAAATAGGCCTGCCCAAAACGCTCCATACTACGAAAGTAAGTAAGTGTGCTCGTAGCACACTTACTTTCGTAGAACTTACTAGTAGAATGACGTCACTCTTTTGTAGTTTGTACGCATCGGGATAGAACTTTGTTCGATAGGTATATTAAATATTGCATTTATGAAAGTGGTTTCATAACAAAAGTTGCTTTTAATTGCATAAGTTATCGAATGGTATACAAATATTAGGAAATTTAATTGAAAAATATTCGACTTCATTATCCAACTTTAAAGGCGCATAACAAAAAAACTGAAATGCTATCAAGTTGACATTTTGGGAATACTTATTTTTTACCGTGATTTCTTTATTTTATTAACAAAATTCGCTAATCTTTGACCTTGTCATCATCGCCATTAGAAGTTGGTATTGCATACATTGGAGTGAAAACTTCTTAAGCGGAGGTGTTGTTTTTTCAGGGTGAGCACGAAATATTATTTTTTTTTTGCTGACACTATACCAAACTTTGCACGAACGGGTTGTATAACTCCCTAAACGCTATTGTGTTGTGTCTCCTCACATGTATACTGTATACAGCTGAAGGCTGAATACTGTATATAAATAAGGCTAGGTATGTCGGGTCCATCTAATGCGGCCGAGTGGACTAATGTAGCCGTTCCTATTGTCCGGTGTCCCCGCTGCGTCCGTCCGCAGACCTAGTGGTAATTTCAATCCGCTAAAGGCGAAGCAAACTCAATAAGAACCTATCCGGTGCAACTTCATACTTAGAATTGAGACGAAAAGAGGTTTAATTTACTCGACTGCGATAAAATGTTACATTAAAATACATTTGTTTATTTTTTTTATTTTACAAATAAAAAGATTTAGATTATGTAGATGTTATAGTTATAAAATGTTTTGTTCTTGTCTGTCAATGAACTTTACTAACCTATCAGACAGCAAAGAAATGACCATTGAATATCTTTTTTTAGTAAGGGGGTTAAAGTTTCGTTTCATTTAACTGTGAATAATTAACAAGTTAACGTACCGAAACGCACAAACAACTGATGACGTTGTCAAAAATGAAATTCCAGTTGAAACTGTAAACAGACAATAACGTTGAAATCAAGACAGGTGTTCGGACGATCGGAGAATTCGATATTAAAATTATACGTACGGTTGGCAAAATTACAGTGATTTAAATTCATAAATAAAAAAGTAAGGGAAAGCATGAAGGCTGAAGGCTTAGTATAACATTAGAAACGGGAAAGAATCGACATACTGACAGATTTTAGTGATAAAATGAAGGATTACCATTATCAATCTGTCACTTTGTCTATTCTTCTTAAGAAACCGCTTCTATGATAACCATTCTAAGTCTGCTGCTTAGTAACAATCGGAAAACTGAAGTTTTTTTTTGCAAAAATGGAGGCTTTAGGACCGGGAAAATGATTTAAAATGAAAAAAAATATGGTTTCTGTCATGTAGTAGCTAGATATATTAACCAAATGATGAAGTCGGTAAGTTACAAGGTTTGATCAAATTATAAGGGAAAAGCGAATAATTGCTCGTATGTTGTAAAATGTCAGTTACCCGGTTCATCCACTCATGTCTCCAAATCTACTTAGAAGTATAAAATTACTTAAAATATTAATACTTCAGTCGGAATTTCCAGGAATTGCTATTGTATTCTATTGTTGTCGCGATCACCGGTGCTCGCGCGGGGCCTGAAGGATTAACCTCACTTTAAAGTTTAAACCTCATTTGTATGAAAAGCAAAATTGTATTTTTGTCTTTGAAACCGATATAACCTACCCAGCGATTATTTGAACAGCTGCGTAGCTTATTATCATAATATAAGCAGCACTTTTAGAAAACGCCCAGGGACATTCTAAACAAAAGAGGGGTTACACGTGTATGACTATGGTTTGTATTAGTAAACCGCTTTCATACTCTTACTTAATACGTCTTATCTTGGTCAACACGCTCTCGGCGTTTTAAAAAGGTTTTTCCAAAGAGTATATCGTACAATAACTAATAAGCCTGGGATTAGTTCACACTGAGACACTCAAGAGTGCAAAAAGCAAAAAAGTAAAGTGTATCTTCTTGCGTATTGAATTAAGTTTAATTTACAATGCCTTAAATACTCCTCGCCTTATGAGTTTTTGGTGTACCGTACCATCGCTTTTGCTTTTGCTGACCCTGATCACAAAATAGCAATATTGTACAGCAGTTGAGCGTTAAATAGCTGTCAGCGGCAAAAAACTTGCACTGAAACTGTATTTAAATATCCTTTTACGTTAACATAGGTTACGATGAATCATTTGAATGATTGCCTTAAAAATGCCACTCCTCCGACCTCCGTCTTTGTTGTATAGTTCTTGAAATCTACGAGTGCGCGTAGCCTTAATTTGTAGTTGGAAATGTGAACAGACATTTTCGTTAGTGTGCGTACCTGACGGAGCAGTCAGTAGCGAGCGAGCCATGTACGCGTGTATAAATATGGTCACTCACACAACCAAGGGCGACGCGCGCTCGTAGATTGCAAGAACTATACCGTGCATATCCTTATTTTTTTGCATCTGCAGACCCTACAGCTCAAATACAACAACATTTGAGCCATCAACGTCAATTTTGCGGCATTCACAACAAATTACGCGTTAAAGCGAGCGTCGGGCGGCGCGCAAACAACGGGCGCGTGACGCGAATACTACTGCAGCAACACATAATGCCGTTATCTTCGTCAGCTGCATCACCATCTTGAGTCATAAAAACATTTAGAGCCAAAACACATAACCGCGTTGGGGCACCGCGCAAGAATTCCGCTAATTTTGGCATTGTGGTGTTGCAACGCGGTTATGTGTTCTGGCCCTTATAGGCCTATCTTCCGGTTGGGCCACGATGGATAAATGATTGTCCGTCTAGATCATAATCGCCTATATTTGACATTATCTCCGTTAGCTGCATCACCGTCTTGAGCGATAAAAATAGGCCCAGGAGGGGTCATGACGGATATCTACGATTGCGCAGATAGACGTCGATCATGGGCAATCATTTAAACGAATGTGCCTCTCTCTAGATTTAAAATCCTTACAGATTTCGAACCTTTAAAACATTTATAGTTTATAGATTTTGAACCCAGAGGTTATATGGCACGTTTTAAGGAAATACTTTATTTCTGTTTAGTGCATTAAGAGCATCACACACGGTGAAGATACTATAATATTTTATCTTAAGATGCCCAAATATAAAATATTATAGTATCTTAAGCTATCACACACGGCTAAGATACGTTAATATTAAAAATATGTTCATTTCCTTACGAGTCTGCGTTGGTGCCACACGTGTTCCTCGTTAGAGTTCTATATACAGGTTGATTGACTATGAGTGATACTGCCTTACTTCTTGATTTGTTAGACAGCTCCTCAGACGATGATTCTGATATAGAATGTGAAATGCAGATTGCAATAGCACATTCCAGAAGGAGAAACATTTGGATAGAGCCTCACATAAAAAAGAGAAAAACTTGCGGTGAATTTAACCTTTATCAAGATCTGTCAACGAAGAAGTTTCAAGAGTATTTTAGAAATTCAAGAGAAACATCGTCCGATCACCAATGAGCCCGCGCGCTGCCCGACACAAAGACACCCTGTATTCACAAAAATTTATATTTCGCATCTTAAGATAACATATTAAGAAACGAAATATATATTTCGTATCTTAAGATAAAATATTAAGATCCGAAATATATATTTCCATATCGCTCGGTATCTTAAGTTACAAAAGATAAAATGTATATTAACTTCGTCGTGTGTTATGGTTCATAGAATTTCTATGGTGAGCGATATTCTAAAATATGCTCTAAGATAATATATATTTTATATTATCTTCACCGTCTGTGATGCGCTTTACATTGAATTTTAATTAAAGAGTTGTGGTAACAGGCCCAAAGTCTAATACGTTCAAAAAGTAACTTTACTATCATAAATGTCGTCACTCTTGACTCACAAAGGAACCGCAAACAAAAAGGACAATTTGAAAAAAATATTACTAGTAAATGGAATATTACACACAGAAAGGTTTAGTCGAAGCGATAACGTTTCGCAGAAAACAATTTTGGGATTTAGCAAATCTCGACTTCTGGCTTTCGCTAATAATAAAGTATTTTTATTTTCCATTACGGTACACGAGTAAGTCTTTCAATTAGCACAACGTTAAAAAAATAAACATCTCTTAATCCTTCTGCTAGCCAATTAAAAAGATCTAATCAACAGGCTAAACTTTTTCCAACGAAACTCTATTTTATTTCTATTTTCGTCATAATAGCCGGGGGCGAATTAATTTGTTTAAAAAATCTCAGTCGAGGGGATTAATTAGTTAATTGGAAAAAAACATTTATAAACAAGACAACTACCGGGACATAGAAACAGAATGCTCGCTTCGGAGAAAATTATATTTCCATTGTGAAGTCCCGATTCCATTTTCCACGAAACGGGAATATCTTCTTAGTGTTTCGAGCAACTAGTAACACTGACGTATTATCACGGCACATTTTTATGTTTAAAGGCCCCACGGTGGAGCATATTGGATGACTATGATTACTACAATCAACGTCAATCACAGGGGAGCATACATAAATATGCTCGGTTTGTAAGCAAGTCCGTAATCACTCGTATTGGTCCAACATAGGCCAATAAGGTCGCATAAAATATAGCGGTGTTAGTTCCAATTTCTATAAATTAATCGCGGTCAAGAATAAACTCCTCAACACTCCGCGGACACTTCAAAATCTCAACAAACAGGTGAACAACCTGAGACCACGGCCGCTAGAAAGCAGTCGAAACGTCGGGAATAAGAAAAGTGCTCCGCGACAAAATCGTAAGCGATTTTTGTAATACTTGCGTAAACTTAAGAAATCATTAAATTAAATTGTTTTCAAGAAGTTTTTATGTAACCGATATCGCGGCAGAGTTTCACTCTTTTACAATGAGAAGTTCCTCGCGCCGGTGAGCTCATAAAACGTGGATACTTTATCTGGGAATCGAACAATCTGGAATAATCCGTTTAATTAGCGCGAGCTGGAGGCGTATCGATGGCTTCTTGAAACACGCGCCGGTAAACAATACAAGATACTTATAAAATATATAGCGCGCTACCTATTTGTATTTATCTGTTTGGAGATTAAAATGCGTCGTAAAGAAAACGAAAATTCGCAATATAATTTATGTAGCTTAACATTTTTGGCATCTAAGTAAGACCTTGAGTAACTGCATCTTTAAGGCGACGCCTTGATAATTTGGCTGTAGCGATGCCGATTTTTCTCAGCAATGACTAAAGCTAAGAAACTAAAGTTCATTGTCAGTATTCATCATGTCTTTGTCTTTGAATTGCCCATAGCATAACACGATTGGACAACTTTTATAACACAGAATTATCAATCGAAAAGACCTCTGTAAAAAAAGGGATTCCTATTTTTCCAACAGAGGAGAGCGATTTAAGGTTCCAAAATTTGTACATAAATTGGTTGAAGCATACACTTTAATATGTGCATAGCTTATATGAAATGTATTTATGGTTTTTAAATTACGCGACAAAAACCATTTTGTTGCTTATGCCCTTTCCATTTTTTGCTGTTCCATTGCTTGTTTTCTATGAGACGCCGGCCCGGCCTCTCATAGAAAACAAGCAATCTAAAACATATCCAACACGGTTTCTTACTTTAACGCGGCGTCACCTTAAGCATCAAAGCCTTCGCATTAAGCCTAAGTGGACTTTGCGCATGGATAAAACACTGCAAGATGGACTGGATTTAAACATATTTACCGAAGTTGAACATGTTTGCAAAACAGTGCAGAAACTAGTGAATGAACCAGAGACTTCACTCGTGTATATTTAATAATATTCATATAGCTAATAAATCGTTAGAAAACCACATTGACGGCAGCAAATTTTAGATACAGCGCGTGCCACACATTTGATTATAGATTTTGGTACAAGCTTATAATAATTAATAAGCTATTGGAACTACACATGCATTGATATAGTGCTAGGGAAGTAATACCTACTAGCACTTATGTATTACATGAATATTGAACTATGCACCAACGAAGAAATTGATTCATAAGCACAATGCAGATATAATTTTGTCGGTCGTCAATACAATATTAATTGTGATCTGTCGGCTAGGTCTACGCAACCAAATTACGTTTATCTGACTGCCCATGAAAATAACTCTGATACCACACTTCTTCGCCATCTAGCCGCCTCGGCTTTTCAATAACCCTAACGAACGCGACCCGCGGCGCGTCGTGAATGCCTAATTACGGGGTATTTCTATTTGCGCCGTCGCATTAATCATGATTGAGCTAAGTGGCTCAATACGGGCGGGGTAATAGTGATGATCGCGATGGGGGGCGGCGCCGCGGCGGCGCTGCCCGACACCGATATGTGACACAACTGAGAATAATGGACCGGGTATTTTCTCCATTATTTACTGAGACGTGATCTTTGGCCTTAATAAATATACAGTTTATTAAGTTACCACTGACTAATTGGCGCGATCCCATCTTGATATTATGTATAAAAAAATTCAAGAGAAAATGGCATTTTTTGTAGGGACCTTTAAGAACCTAAGCCTTTCTTAAAGGAGCCCCTCCCCCTACGAGCAAGATGAATCTAATAGCTACTCTCAAGGTCAAAAGTCAAAGAAATTTTACTCACATAATAATATAAGGACCTTCACTCGAAAACATTAGTACCTACTCGAGTCGGCTCAGCACAAAACATAATATAATTCAAGGTGCAGAAGCATATTTTGCAATCCCTGCCGTCTCCGTATAAAGACTTGTAGACGTGTCAATATTTTGAAGACTATCGAAACCGCGCTATGAAGCCAATCATAGCCTGTCTACATACATTCACAGCTTCTTTACCTCTAAATTTAATAAAAGTGATTTTTATGTCGTTGGCATAGGGGCCAAAACCATGGCTAATGAACTGGTATTAACTGGATTCAAAAAAAAATCTATAAACAAATTTTATGTACTTTAAAATGTCACAAATGCTGTTTTGTTGGTGAGTCAATAAAATAAAATAAATAAAATAATAAACAACAAAACTTGGTTGACTACGGTACCCTAAAACGGAACCCTAACCAGCAGATTTTTGTATATTGGTAGGTTAATAGTTAAATAATTTAAGAGTACCATTGTCCTACAGATAGAACGATCCATATTTTAGGACCATCAAATCAAAGTATGAAATCCTTTCTATCCTTGTTAGCTACCACTTTCAAGATTTTTCGCAGATAAAAATGTTGTTTGTCTGATCAAAATGAAGCTACTCACAAAAAATTAGCTTGATAGTAATAAAAAAAAATGTTCTAGGGCTCCCTGACTATCTTCACTTGTTGCTTTCTAAGCATCTTGTTTATACCAGTTCATTTGTATACCAATTCATAGAAAATCCAAATTAGCCGACCTTAAAGGCGCTGTTAGATAGCAAAATAACCTCAGCGTGTATACAGTTAATCAATATGAAATTGAAACGTTATTGGTATCGTATATCGCTGTCGTCGATTACGGTTATTGACGACTCTCCGGTGAACTTGTTAGACGACCATTCATAAACAAAATTGCTTCGTTTTAATTTCAACATCAACATTTATTATTTTCATCTTAATTCGTATCTTCGATTTAATATACTTTTAACCGAATTTCGAAAGGAGGGTCTTTGTTATATTATAATGATCTTAATGTTAGCAACAAGCCTCCATATCAAAAGCCAAAACGCTACTTATTTTAATGACGTCACATAGCTATAAATCCTTAAAATAAGTCTTTATTAGCTTACTTTTTGATTAAGTAAGGGGTTTGATTTATAGAAAAGGTGGTTAACTCGGGGCACATAAAATAATTTTAAAATTAATTTACGACGCGCCTAAACCACAACGTGACTGGCCTACGCATAAATCAATTTATGACGAATCATTCCAGAATTAAAGCGAATAATCTATACTCCTTAGTAAGAGCTTGTTAAAAGGCAAAGCAACGTTCGATTAAGAATTACCTATTGATTTTTGATAGAGTAAAAATACTCGACAGCCAAATGATATGTTATCTTCAACCCTCTCGGCGCCCACAGCGGCCTAACAGACAACACAAACACACCTCGCGGGTACGGGGCTACGGTCTTGTTATTGTTTGTACGCTAAAACTTAACCCTCCGAGAAACCGTAGAGAAAAATTCAGCCTCGACTAAAGTTCAGCTTACGGAGAAACGAAACGCTACATCCAACGTAATATACGCTATCTCAATTTTACATACAAAAATAGACGATCTCGGTGGCTCGGCACCACGTCACTCTGGCCCCGTGCTAAGTACGTACTAAGACTACAAATAGAAATATACGTGGTGTGAAGCGTCCATAGATATTATAATTTACTTGGTACATACACAATAAGACAACCACGAGACAAAAGTGTAAACTCTACGCCTTCGACGTCTGTTCGTAGTCTGTAGATAACTTATTTTGTCATATACAGTTATACCTTTTCTCGTTACATATACACATTACAACATAACGAGACTATGCGATAAGGAAGTGAGCCTCAAAAACTACTACATAAGAAGTTTCACATTGACTTGACATATTAGATGCCACCCACCATGTTGTGCTATTCTAATTGGACGATGTGAAGCATACCCACAAAAAATTACGTATCGAGTTACTAGTTATATTTTTTTAGATGATTTAGAATAAGACTGAATTCAAAATTGAAAAAAAAATGTTTCAATTACGCCTTGGAATTACGCCGAGATGTAGCTTCACTCTGCATCCTCTATCGGTTGTATCACGGGGAGTGCACTGAGGAATTGTTCGTAATCATACCACCTGCAACTTTTCGCCATCGTCTCACACGAAAAACATACCATCCTCATCACCTAGATGAGTGGCAGTCTTCCACCGTGCGTTTCTCGCGTAACTTTCTGCCGCGCACTGTAAAACTCTGGAACGAACTGTCACCAGCAGTATTTCCGGACCTATACGACCTACAAACCTTTAAGAAAAGAGCGTATTCTCTCTTAAAAGGCCGGCAACGCACCTGCAGCTCTTCTGACGTTGCGAGTATCCATGGGCGACGGTAGTTGCTTTCCATCAGGTGACCCGTTTGCTCGTTTGCCCCCTTATTTTATACAAAAAAAAATGTTTGTGTGTTAGGACACAAATGCTTAACAGCGACCAATTTTGAACGGCTTGCTTAAAAACACAGAGCATCGTCTTATCACGTCGCAATATGAACTGAGTACTGACTCTTTGTGAGAAATGCGGTTCCGATATATTGCAGTAACGTTCAACAAGTTGGAAGCAACCCGCCAACGCTAGATATATTAAACAACTGTTGCACACGACTTCCCCAAACTGATTTCATAATAAAGAACATAAAATGAATTCTAAGCAGTATTTGAAGAGAAACTAATAATGTTATAAAAAATCGATAATCCGTTTAAGACATAACTAAAGATATCTTTAGTTATGTCTTAAACTTACTTTTTCCATAAATTGACCTTTGTGTCTGATATTTTTCTATCAAGACGATTAAATTATTTCGACAAAAGCATATTTCCCACAAACCTAACGTCGCAGACTTCTATATCCCGATCCATAACTTTGGATTGTAGCATAGATTTGCTCTATTCACACCTCAAAATATCACTTTATGCGGGACGATAAAATCTATCGAATACCCGTATGAATGAACAGTATTAGAGCGAGGCCACAATGCGCTGGCGCGTTGCGTTGTCTCAAATGAATAACGCATTAAGTGCCACTGCGTAGTGGCTACGGATGTCAACATAATACATGATAGTGTAGTGTATCATTTACCCTTCCACCTCATCTCCTGTCGGTAATTCAGTCAAAACACCGCAATCCGAAGATTGTTCGCATGTTGTTTGTATAACACACTAGCTGTTCCGCGCGGCTTCGCCCGCGTAATTTAGGAATTTCACACAACCGTACATTTTTCCGCAAAAATAGCCTTAAATGTCCCGTGGTCTATTCTTCAAGTTTGCCAAATAACATAAAAATAGCTCCAGTAGTTAAGATAATAAGCAATTTCATATCATTTCCCCCGTTTTCCTCTATTTTTTCGCTCTTGTTATTCTTAGCGTGATAAAATATAGCCTATAGCCTTCCTTGGTAAATGGGCTATCTAAAACTAAAAGAATTTTCGAAATCTGACCAGCAGTTCCTGAAATTAACGCGTTCAAATAAGCCCTTTCAAATAAAATTTCCCCCCGTTTTTTCCATATTTTCCTCTATTTCTTCGCTCCTATTAGTCTTAGCGTAATAAAATATAACCTATTATAGCCTTTCTTGATAAATGGGCTATCTAAATCTAAAATAATTTTTCAAATCGGACCAGTAGTTCCTGAGATTAGCGCGTTTAAATAACCTGTTTCATATAATGTCCCCCGTTTTTTTTACATTTTCCTCTATTTCTACGCTTCTACTATTCGTAGCGTAATAAAATATAGCCTTTAGCCTTTATTGATAAATGGGCTATCTAAAACCGAAAGAATTTTTCAAATCGGGCCAGTAGTTCCTGAGATTAGCGCGTTCAAATAAGCCCTTTCATATAATTTCCCCCGTTTTTTTTCCACATTTTCCTCAATTTCTTCGCTCTTATTATTTGTAGCGTAATAAAATATATAGCCTATCTAACACTGAAAGAATTTTTCAAATCGAACCAGTAGTTCCTGAGATTAGCGCGTTCAAACAAACAAACAAACAAACTCTTCCGCTTTATAATATTATTAGTATAGATATGCAATAGAATTATACACAATGGGTTATGGGTACCTCTGCAACGTATTTCCATGAAATTTTGTTGAAAAAATAGGGTTTTGCGGGACAAAAACAGTTTACCTAGGATCTATTCTGAATCCGAAATTCATAAATAAAGACCTTATCCTTGAAACCATCAAATGAACCCGTCGAAATGAACAACTTATTCTATGAGAACAATGCTGAGAACTCAAAAAAATGCCGTCTTCATACACATACGGATGCCCGTATCGGCAATTTGTATGGGTATGAAGACGGTTTTTTTTTTGAGTTCCCAGCATTGTTCTCATAGAAAAAGTTGTTCATTTTGACGGGCTTATTTATTGGTTTCAAGGATAATGGTGTTCACACTAACATCTTGTATGTTTTAAGTGGGTAAAGCTCGAGCTTCCAAGTACTTTTAACTTTCGAAACCGCTTTAGCGACAAACCGCACCGCAACGTATCCATGTGGCTTCGCGGTTATATTGCACCTTCTCGCAGTAACGCAGTCGAGTCGCGCCGGGGGGCAGAGAGAGCTTTTCCTGGTCGTGCATTACGCTAAACGATCGCTGCCATATAAACGAGCTCACAACACTCGTGGGCTATATTATTTTTGGCCGCTGGAAAGAAAGACACGTCTTGGAACCCATGCGATTTCAATTTATTTATTACTAGTTCTAGCGCAACTTTGTTCATTCAGATCTTATATCTTTAGACGAGCAATTCTTGTCTATATATCTTATATATAAAATTCTCGTGTCACAATGTTAGTCCACAAACTCCTCCGAAACGGCTTTACTGATTTTTACCAAATTTTATATGCATATTCAGTAGGTCTGAGAATCGGCTACTCGGTACTTTATATATTGATAAGTGCATTTGTTAAATAAATAATAGTAAATTATTACAACCTGAGACTGACGGCGTAGTTTGTTTGCAACGGGATAGCGATCGACGTTGCCATGGTGACATACTTATTTAGTCACTTCAATAAAATGATACGGGGGAAATACCTACTCTATATGGCAAAGAAAAGTTTGCCGGGACAGCTAGTATGTATATATATACAATTGGAATCTCGGAATCGGCTCCAACGATTTTCATGAAATTTAGTATACAGGGGGTTTCGGGGGCGATAAATCGATCTAGCTGTCATTTTATTCGTGTTTTCGAATACCGAACAAAGCTCGGTCGAATAGCTAGTATTAATTTACCGCGCAAAAACCATTTTGCATTATTATCTGGGGGCACGGCAGTGCCCCAGCCAAGCTTTTTAGCAAAGGCACGGACGTACCATACTTTTCTCGAAGCGGTTCGCGGCTATTTCACACCCTCCTTATCTTCGATTTTAACAAAGCTAGAGATTTAGAATTTCGATGACTAGGAGCAAGTATTAAAACTAGCTTAACCTCCAAATTACATTATATTCTGATTAATAGTTTACTAGTTACGGATGGTCAAAGTTACTACATTTTGTCACTGACTGACACTACTTCTAGCAGACTTAGAACCTTGAAATTTGGTACCTGTATAGGTCTTTATTCACAGTGAAAGGAAAAATTATGAAACCGGCCAAGTTCGAGTCGGTCTGGCGTAGATAGGGTTCTGTACCGTAAATTTGTATGGGAGCCCCCCTAATATAAAAAGTTTATTTAATTTTTATTATTTGTTATTAAAGTTTAAATACAATTGAGTATTTTCTGAAATTTCCAAAAACCTTACTGTTACCATTATGAAGATAGACCAAAAAAAGCAAGAAAATCGTGTCTGTTGTACGAGACCCGCCATTCCTAAATTATTTTATTTTAATAGGACTATTCTATTTTATAGCGACAACAAAAATACTTATTTTGTGAAAAATTCAACTATCTAGCTATTGCGGTTCTCGAGATCCAGCCTGGTGACAGACAGACAGCGAAGTCTTAAGACTTTGTTAATATGGTAGGATAGTTTTAACGTGACCTGAAAAGAAAAAACCTTAAAAAAAGAAATGAAATTCCACCAAAACATTAAATGTAAAAGGAGCCAAGCAAAATATTGCATAGCTATACTTCTACCGTAAAAAGTTTTCAGATCACATTCAAGCCAAGCCTTCAACTTATTTTGTAATTGAAATCAACTTTCGGTGAATGTATCAATAGTATACTTTATTTTAAAATTATTATAGTAGCTTGGCAATGAGCACAAGAGAAATAATCAGCGACTAATTGAATTTATATGGGTACCTGCATCGACCAGATGCGTCGTTACGATAAACTAAAAAAACACATTACGCTTGCCGTCTGTGTAAGTATGAACTCCTCCAAATATGCAGTTTTATATTTGTTTCTTAATAATTATGTGCTCATTGCCGAGCCACTATAATAATTTTAAAATAAAGAAAACTATTGATACATTCACTGAATGTTGATTTCAATTACAAAATAAGTTGAAAGCTTGGCTTGAATGTGATCTGAAAACTTTTTACGGTAGAAGTATTGCATAGCTATGCAATATTTTGCTTGGCTCCTTTTACATTTAATGTTTTGGTGGGATGTAGGATATTTTCAACACGGACAAAACACAACACCACACGCGGACAAGATACCATTTTGCATTGTTTTTAGGATATATTCTATCAAATAAAGAATATTGTTTGTCGCTTCTCAAATCAGTTGCAAACACAGCTACAGCCAAGGCAATAAAATAAATATACAACATAAATAAACATTCCTAACTGTTGATATTCTTTCATTCAGCAAACGATACGTCTGATATGCAAATATAGCAGCCGAATCTTAAAAAAAAACAACACTTTCATTTAAGTTCACCTGAATGAACTTGATAATATAAACTTGAGACAGACAAAACTTCACATACTGATAAAATAACTATACCTCGTCTCGACTTCTACCAAACATCATATTTTCCAATAAAGTATATCGAGTGTGACATATTACTTTACAAAGTTTATTCAGTATTCAGTGGTAAATGTGAAAGTTACGAGTAGTTGGATAGACGAAAAGTGGTCGCATTGTGAGATTTCTTTTCAATTGCGCTTCACGGGGTTCGTGGGACGCCATGGATATTATATTCGAATATTTTAAATGTCATCGGGTAAATTGATGTTTCATTTGGGAGTCTGACGCTTCTACGCATTGGCATATGATGGACTAAAACAGGGCATAACAAACTTGAAGAGGTGCGTATTCGTCTATGATTCTGACTTGTCTAATAGATTAGGCGAAGCCTGAAGGAACAGTCATAAGTTTGGCAGTTTCTTTGACGGTCTGGGATCTACCTTCAAAACTACTAATCCCGATATTGATAAATATAAATTATATATATTAGAAGTGCTTACTTTTTATTACTATTATATTTAAAAATCAATGAAACAAGCATCAGGGCGAGAATAAACAGAAACTCATTAGGAATGTAACGCAGTAAGTAGGGTGCAATTAATGTATTGCAGAAACGTCTAGGAATATTCACTTAGCTTCGTCTAGGGTTGTCAATTTCAATTCCTTCTTTAATTTCGCGTTTCCTTTGTTTGGAGCTATAAATTGTTTTAAATGTAAGTTTTTTGAGTTAGGAAATCAATGAAGTAAGAATTGTAGTAATTATTTTAAAACTCTTAAAAGAAAGGTGCAGGAACTGTTTGTTATAAGTGGTAGCACGTCATTAAAATATAATTATTTTACTTTAAATATTTGTGACGGCATTTTTTATGTATTAGAGAATGTGCAGGGACAAGCTCCACATGATAAGAAAAATTATACTTCATAATTTTTTTCTGATTGGAGATATTATTTTACTTCATTTTACCAGAGTGACAGTAGTACAAGTCTTATCTGGAGATTATATGAAGCATATTGACAGCAATTCTAAGATTTCTTCGTATTGAAAATATTTTTTTTCCTAGAATGGGGGAGAATAGCCTGGCAACCCTAGGGGTTTTCCTCTGTAATTGGAAGCTCGCTCACACGCTCCGCCGGCGCAAACATCCTCTACAATTACACGCCGATTGGCATTCTAATCGTAAATAACTTTAATGAGAACTATCATACTGACGGTAGACGGTAGACGGTAGACGCGACATACTGTCGACACTCTATTTCTTCGACAGTGTAGATGTATAATATGTCGACACTCGACAGACTGCGAGGAATGTCTTCTTTTATCATAGATATCGACATTCTGCATTTGTTTTGCCATATACATATACATATACAGCATGCTGCATAATATACAGTGTATACTGTATATGGAATGTGTGACATGCTTTAGCCCACTGTCTTTTTTGGCGTTGGCATGGAAAAGTTGTCTATGACATGCGATCTCTGATACTTCGCTACAGGCACATTCCAGGACTCTGCACTGTTTAGTATGATACATCGTTATTTCGAGGAATAAAAATAAATCTTTCCATCGTATCGGCTTTCAAACACAAAATACTAGATCGAAATCGGTCCACCCGTTTGGATGCTACCATGCACGGACAAACACACAGACCGACAGACAAAAACGTCGAACATATAACACCTCTCTTTTTCGTCGGGGTATGTAATAAAGAGGTTTAATATTTGATCAGTCACAAGCTAGTATGCAATACACTCACTTCATCAAACGCGGTGCATCACGTATGATGCAGACATCATAGCTCCAACATGCCTGTCTGTGCGTCACGTAATCTACGTGCAATTTCAATATAAAATAAGAACACACTTTCATAGACGAAAAAAGATAGAGATGCAGATTTGGAATAAAAATGGTGAATGAAAAGATTTGGATTTACCAAAGAGTAGAAACTAGTACGGAACCCTTCACACGCGAGTCCGACTTAAACATGGCCGGTTTTTATTTAAATTCACTGAAACTTAACAATTATTTTCGTAGCTCAACGATAAATTCGAAAAACGAAACCAAACAAAATCGACGACGAAACGTCGGAGGGGGGGGGGGGGGGGGTCAAAGCCTCCCCCCTTCGGCTCACAATGCTGATTGAAAGCAAATAATGAAATCATAGGGAGCCGCCGCGCCCGCTACAAAAACTGCACAATGCAATACTTGCTACGAAAATACATTATTCCGATATTTATCAATGCCCAGGTGAAGCTCAGTATTCGTTTTTCCAACTATTTTAAACGTGAAGACAATGAATTATGCGAAAATGATGTTGTGAGGTTTTAATATGCTCCACGTATTTAATTCCACGTATTTTCGAGTGATACGAAATATTTTATATCAAAAAAAGGGTAAATACGCCAACAAACTGACAGTTTAAGTCACAAATCGGTAAAAAAATTGAATAAATTAAAAAAAATTTAAGAAGGTCGATTAAATAACATGAAACTATTCCGTCTAGAATTCACAAGGCGGAGTTTTAGACAAAATACCGTCTGCCGTAGCTCGCCGTAGCTCATCTTAGCTCATCGTAGCCGTCTACGACACCATAGCGCGTCAACGATACCGTAGCGCGTCTATGACACCGTAGCGCGTCTACGACACCGTAGCGCGTCTACGACACCGTAGCGCGTTTACGACACCGTAGCGCGTCTACGACACCGTAGCGCGTCTACGACACCGTAGCGCGTCTACGACACCGTAGCGCATCTACGACACCGTAGCGCGTCTACGACACCGTAGCGCGCCTACGACACCGTAGCGCGTCTACGACACCATAGCGCGTCTACGACACCGTAGCGCGTCTACAACGCCGTAGCGCGTCTACGACACCTTAGCGCGTCAACGACACCGTAGCACGTCTAGGACACCGTAGCATTTCTACGACACCATAGCAACCGTCTACGATGATGAGTTACGAATACCATGATCAAATAAAGTGATTATTGCTTACAGTTCTTACTTCTTGCTAGATGAGATATTTCCTTTCTCTACTACAAGAATACCCCACTTAAACGCTGTTACGTATTTTAATGATATTATTTTAACCATCCATATTTAATTCATCAAGCCCCATACGGTCACCGGTGAACGAGTCACAATCTAAGAATAGTTTTCCCACGATCGACCGGTTAATATTATAAATGCGAAAGTGTGTCTGTCTGTGTGTCTGTTATCTCTTCACGCCCAAACCGCTGAACCGATTTTGTTGAAATTTGGCATGGACAGTGGACACCTTGAGTCCTGGGAAAAGACATAGGATACTTTTTATCCCGGAAAAATGTATATATAATAATATAATTTTGGCGCAACGGAGTTGCGGGCATCATCTAGTATAATATATTTGACAAGTTGACACATCTACCACCATATTATACACGAAACACCCAACTTTTCGATTCCAATAACGTAATCGATGTTTGCGCGACACGAGCACAACGCCGTCGTAAAGAAGGCGGTCAAACACCGCGAACAAACAGAGGAGCGGCGACCGCGCCCGCACAAATATAATGAGCACCACTCAAATCGACCGAGTATAATTAATCTTATGGGCGGTTTTGATACCGCGGAATAGTGTGAGGTGTCCCAGGAATACTTTTTAAGGGTTAAGAGTTTGTTGCGACGTTTAGGGCGCATTTTCATTAGTCGTTAACTCGTGCGGTATACAGCATACGGGGAGCCTATGACAACTAATGGCGCATTTTGATTGGTCGTGGCATGCGTTTCAGAAATCTCTTACACCCCGCATGCGGGCGCTATCGACCAGTGAAAATGCGCCCTAACGTAGTGACACCGTCAACTAACACACAACTAACTTAACACTTTAATAGCAGAAAAAAAATGGATTTAAAGAATGTAACCAACGCATAAGCACCACTCCAATCGACCGAGTGTAATTAATCTTATGGGCGGTTTTGATACCGTGAAATGGTGTTAGGTGTCCCAGGAATACTTCTTAAGGGTTAACAGTAAAGTAACGACGTTGGAGGCCTAAGACTAGTTCTTAAGGGTCAAGAATTAACAATAAATTTACGTCGTTACACAGATAGTGAGGGAGCCCTAGAACAAATGTTTTATGATTACTTACAAACCAATTTTTTTGTGGGTAGCTACATTTTGATAAGACAAACAACATTTTTATTTTCGAAAAATTTCGAAAGTGGTAGCTAACAGAGATAGAAAGGATTTCATACTTTGACTTGATGGTCCTAAAATATGGATTGTTTTATTTGTAGGACAAGGTTACTATTAAATTATATAACTATTAACCTACAAATATACAAAAAATCAGCTGGTTAGGGTTCCGTTTTAGGGTTCTGTAATCAACAAAACTTGGTTGACTACTGTATCAACCAAGTTTTGTTGATTGGTTCAAATGCACACATGCTGTGTACATCTGAACCTAAAACTACTTCCATTGTATATTTTATCAAATAATTAGTTTTTTTTTTTACATTTTTTCTAATGTTATTACGAACTTTTAGCAATAATATTCCTATCAAAAAACTTACAACCTCTAAATCTGTACAAATCAGATGACGGATTAATTGATCGGCTATTCGATTAGAGGT
This sequence comes from Lysandra bellargus, assembly GCA_905333045.1. Lineage (NCBI taxonomy): Eukaryota > Metazoa > Arthropoda > Insecta > Lepidoptera > Lycaenidae > Lysandra > Lysandra bellargus. The sequence goes on from HG995356.1 coordinate 7,224,889, forward strand.
CCGCGCTAGAAGCTAGTAATTAATTTAATTATCTAGGCTAGTAATTGCCCAGCTAATCCTATGTATACAATTAGGCCTAGGCTTACAAACATTCAGGCTATGATTACAATATAAGGACCAATATAAGATCAAGACAGATCTGGGTTAAAGTTAATCCTGGATTAAAATGTTGTGATAACCTCTTGTTTCGTTTCAATTTCTACTGTGGGAAAAACATTGACTTCTCTCGTTAAGTCCAGCTGTGTGTTAAATAATGATGGTGGAGATATATCAAGGATTGTAGAAACTTAAAAATAAATGCATTTATAAGACCCACTCACACGGATCTGCGACTAAAGATTATAGATATTTTGACAAAAGATTAACAGTAATCTAGATCCCACCAAAACATAAAATATGTAAAAATTGAAAGCCAAGTTCCATACAAACATTATTCTTGTCTATGGACTTAGCCGTAAAAAGGATGGAGATCTAAATGAGTGCCAAGTTCCATGGAAAATCGAAATATGTATGTATAGGAACCAAATAACCTTATGAACAAATAATAGAGTCTATTTCTTTGCTTTATTGAATATCTATAACAATTAATGTTATTTAAATAATTTGAGATTATAAACTAGATTAGATCTAACTTGGCCAGTTTTCATTACATCAGTCATTTCATAAAGTTATTGAACATTTTAATTCTGATGAAAACTAGCCAAGTAGAATCTAATCTAGTTTAAGATCTCAAATTATTTAAATAACATTAATTGTTATAGATATTCAATAAAGCAAAGAAATAGACTCTATTATTTGTTCATAATGTTATTTGGTTCCTATATATACATATTTCGATTTTCCATGGAACTTGGCACTCATTTAGATCTCCATCCTTTTTACGGCTAAGTCCATAGACAAGAATAATGTTTGTATGGAACTTGGCTTTCAATTTTTAGATATTTTATGTTTTTGGTGGGATATCATTACTTTTTGTAAAGAAAACTTTCCGAGCAAGGGTAGACAGTAGACATCTTAATCTTCCCAGTTCAAACATACATAATGTTCGACTATATTCAATCGCAACCTTAAGGTATTATTTCACCACTTCCCGACGAGTATCGGATATGCTATCCGCAACTTATGTGGCAATTTATCTGATACATGAAGTATCCACAATTATTGTGGATAGCCTATCTGAAACTAATCAGGAAGCGGGGAAATAGCCCCCAAGCCTTGTTGAGTATCAGACGAATAAAACAAAGAAAATTCAAGCGAATGGAAAAAGCAGCTACCATCAGGAGGCATTGGAATAATACGGTATAACACAAGTGTATTTCCAACCATTAAATATAGGGTACAGCTTATTGTGCGGAAGTAAAGAAGCTATTATTATAGCTGTCTAACAGACAGACAGACGGACGGACGGACGGACGGACAGACGGACGGACAGACGGACAGACGTATTAAAAGAATTCTATGTCTATTCCCGGGACTCAAACTATATCTCCATACCAAATTTAAGAACAATCGGTACAAGCAATTTGGGCTTGAAGAGGTAACAGACAGACAGACAGACATACTTCATAAAGTCACCTTCTATTAATTTCCTAAAGTTTTTTCACTTCACAAATAAATATTTACGGAGAACTCCCATACAATAAATGTTATTTTTTTGGCCTTTTTTGCTCAAAATCTATTGATTTTGAGCAAAAAAGGCCAAAAATTATTTATGGCAGCCGGTAGATACTTGAAAATTTCAAAAAATCTTTAATTATATTTTTATTTTCATAATTTATAATAAAAGTAAAATAAAATAAATATTTAAGGGGGGTCTCCATACAAAAAACACAATTTTTGCCTAGTTTGGCTCTGACCGACTCGCACTTGACCGATTTTTTTTGTTTTCTGATTTTTCCTCACGCTTTCACACAATTGCCGAGCTGGATTCCAAATTTCAGCCTTCTAGGTCATCTGGAAGTGGGTTAGAATTTTGATCTATAGGTCAGTCAGTCAGTCAGTCAGTGATAAAAATGTAGATTTTCGGACGTTAATTTAATAACCGTTTGAGCTGTGCTTATGAAATTTAGAGCATGTAGTTATCTCGCAAGTCTCTTTATAAGAGCCAAATTTGAAACGTTTATGTCAAATAGTTTCGGAATTATGAGAGGGTCAAAAGTACCTGCAAATGTTTCGTGTAATATTATAACACACGGTGCTGCTCGCCATTCCGTTATGCTGGAACTTGGCTTGACACGCTACCGCCTGTCTAGATTACTGACATACTACATGCATTAGGTATGCATGTAGTATGTCAGTAATCTAGACAGGCATCTTGTGCATAAAATCGGAAATTTAAGGTTTCAAAACTTAATGCACCCTAAAACTGATGGGATAAATTAAAGTGTCTTGTACATGTTCATAAGACGGTCTCTACGTGTCGGGATCGCAATAAATAATAAAACACGTTATAAAATTCGCGGTTGAGCTATGAATACTAGAGCTAATATACAGCACAGGACGTGGGCATGTATATCAAGATTTTGACTGGGTTATGTGTTAAATACTAGCCACCTTACAAATAAAAAGCCAGGTAGCGCATACAGACAGACATGGTAGTAATGGTCGCTGTTAAGCATTTGTGTACTAACCCACAAATAAATTTTTGTAGAATTTTTATTGCAGTGTTGTTCTAAATCTTATATCTTTAAACGAGCAATTCATGTATATATATAATTGTAATATCGGAATCGGCTCCAACGATTTTCATGAAATTTAATATATAGGGGGTTTCGGGGGCGATAAATCGATCTAGCTAGGAATCATTTTTAGAAAATGTCATTTTGTTCGTGTTTTATCGAATACCGAGCAACGCTCCGTCAAATAGCTCGTTATCTACTTATAAATAACATAACTGCATTCGTAACTCAATACGTAAATGTGGGCTAGTACACGAATGCTTAATAGCGTCCAGTTATACAATGTCCTTGTGAATTAAGACAATGTTTTAACCATCATGCATCAGACCAGGAGATTAAACTGTAATATGTATTATTAATTATTGTAAAAGACTTCCAAGTTACGACCGCGACTTTGCGCATCTGACACGCCAGCTGTTGCCCGAAATACAAAAGTCAACGCCATCAAAATCAGTGTATCAGTAATTGCGAAGACTATATATACTATTAATAGAAACTATTCTTTTATACAGTGTTTTTCAACCTATGGGTCGCGACTCCCTGGGGATCGAAATATAGGTATTTCATGGGGGGTTCGCAAAACATTTTTAATAACAGGGAGGGTCGCATCATAAAAAAAAGGTTGAAAAACACAGCTTTAATACATATTTACTATAAGAGCCCCCGCAGACTTTTAGTCGGCCGATAGTTTGATCGAAAGCTTAATCAGTACGAAGATATACTATCGACCGACTAAAAGTCTGTAGTCTGCAGGGACTCTAATAGATAAGGTGATACACTAATACTTTACAGGGAGTGTTACAACATATGGATAGGACCATAATCGCGCTTCTAGTAATGAGAATTTAATTGAGGCCCGCGACGCGACGACAGATACTAACTTCATTATCTCAATTACTGTAATGTAATTGCTTCCTAAAACAACTCTGTCCTATATATTCGTTTAGAGATAATTCACATTTATCAGTACCTTAGCACACATAAGGATCTATAGACTCTGAAAGGCTTCTATAAGCTCTGGCTTTGAAGTGTTTAAGTTATATGATCAGATTTTGAATTTGATAGATAATATGTTTTCATCATCATATTTCATAATAAAGTTACTCCATAACCATATACCCGTAGATTCTAGCGATATAATGTAGGAGAATTGAAATATAATTCCTCGAGAGTAATTACTGTATTTAGAACTGGCACCATGCCAATTGTAGCTCTACAAAGTTGTTGCGTGTAATTATGAAAACCACACACACTATGACCAACCAACCATGTTCCAAAGTAATTTTAGTGTAGTAACTAAGTGTTATTCATGTCATTGGAATCGAAATATCTAAGCAAAGGAGACAAGTTTTATGCTCGCAAAACGTAAAAGTAGCTTTGCTCTAATATTGCTTGTGTGTCACTGCGCCAAATCCGTATCCTAGATGTTCATCTGTTACGAATTTTGATCCGTAGGCTTCGATGGTGTCAATCTATTCGACTACAATTCACGTTGTAGTATCTAAATTCTCTACTACGATTCTCTTCCTCAGTAAGCAGCAAACGAAAATACTAACTGGCACGAATTTCCCGACAATATTCATCCACTTGTTGCTCGCTCAGTGCTCGTGTCTCGTGAAATATCGATGCAAATGAGCGGAGGCGCCGGGCGGGCGCCGCTACGACGATCGCCAACTATTAGGCATTATTACGTCAAGATGCTGCCCGTTAATTTGTTTAAGGAAGCCCTGCTGAATATTCATGTGAGCGACTGGCATTAACGAGGTTTTTTGCGATTATTTTGATGTAACGATTACGTTCGAGTTGACTCATTTGTTGTGTTCACTAATGAATAAGCTTAACTACATTGACCGATTAGTATAGCTGGAAAATGGCCATGTCGCTGAGTGCCTGTCCAGATGAGACGTTTTACGCGTGAAGTCCATACGCACGTTTCAATTTCTATTGCATCCGGCTACTGCGTTTTACGCGCGTAATAGATATGTTATTATAAGTATAGATAAAAGAATAAAATGTATGAATTAAGGCGAAATTACATTGTTCAGATATTAGTTCTAATAAGTCGATTAAAGACTTGACAACACCAATATTAAGCCGTATTTTTTATTTTAAATTAATAATAAAAACACCTTTTGAAATTGTAAGGAAAGACTTATAATGTAAGGTAGTTTATATTTAAAGTATTGTCTCTTAATGATTTTATGAATATTATTAAGTTAAGATTTTGTTTAATTGTATTTAGATATATCATATTTTAATAATTATAATATCATATTTTAATAATTCTAGTACCAAACTTTGGAAAATGTGGGTACTAGAATTATTATTCAGTGTGGGTAGAATATCCATTTTACCCAGTATAAAATAGCTAGCGAACCTAGTAACGGCTCTCATTCTGGCCGACAGTGTTTAAGGTGATGTACCTATTTGTTTGTTATAAAGATTTTAGTAATAAGTAACTTGGTAATTATTGTAATTTATATAAAGAAGATTTTGTACAAGCCTATGGTTTATTTTTGCTAGATGATCTATAATTGCTTGATATTATGTTGTTTTACAATATAAAGTTATAAGTTCTGTGTTATTCCTGAGTTGTATCTTATTAATATAATATACTGAAAGTACCTTAGCTAGATTACGTAAATCACGTAATAATTTGTTATACAATTTGAAAATAATTATATCTACCGACCCTTACTTGTTAAGGTTGTTTTAATAAATATCTTTATTGTCTTACAGTTTATTTTCTTTTAACCACAGATACCTTGCTACAGCTGCTTGGGCATAATTTTAGTATTATCATAGTAACATCAAATTGTTTCAAAATATCTTAGATCTATATATACTCCAATCCAACACGCGTTTTTACGCTACAAACATGGACTCGAATTTATCACGCTCCAATCAAATACTGTATATATAAATAATTCGCAAAGGACTCGCGCGTAGTACTGGACGTTGCAATGGCACCCAATTGTATCTCGACTCGCGCATCGCTCGCGCGATTTACGGGCGAGTCGAAGGTCCCGCTCATTGCAAGTGTTTCACGCGCGAGTAAGAAAACGCGCGCAGGCATCTTGACGCGATATATGTAGCTCTAGAGTCTAGTATCCCGAGTACGCGCGTAAAACGCCTCATCTAGCCTGTCCAGATGAGGCGTTTTAAGCGACTCGTCACGTCCACATTTCTGACCTATAATTTCAGTGTCGAAATCATCGAACGCAACTCAATTTGTGATTCAGGCAACATTGTGATCTTACAGAAGTGACAATTCTTACGGACTATTTACAACTACAATTTGCTCCATATCTTTGTATTTTCTTCAGAAAGATCCATCCCGGTGACCCGACAATAACCTAAAAACCATATAAGAGCACCATCACGGTGAACAAACGTCCCTTCACTTAAATATCCTACTCAAACTCTTAATCGGTGACATGTGTGTCACGACAAGGCGCCCCGCGCCTGACGTCGGGTCGGTTATGTGTGTCTGTCGGGTCGGGTGTTGTGTGTGACTGTCGGAGCGTAATTAACGCTGGTTAGCAGCCGTCACCGCGCATCGGCACGGTTGAGCGGGCACGCCGCACCACAGATTATTAAGTAGTAGTAGTAACTTGCTTTCGCCAATGAAAATAACGTAAAGCTATTAGAACCAAATCATGACGCGACAGTTAATTTAGTGTCAATAGTTTTTAACGTTTTTTATTTAATTTCATCCAGGATCATCCTTTTAACCAACAGAATAATTAAACAATTTTGCCAAAAAAGTTTACATATCCCTCGAGTTTCCGTTTATGTTTTAAAGGTAACTTGACTGTGAAGTAACTTTTCTTAGAATTTTCGAATTGTAATTTTGGTCAAAAATGGTTTTGATGCAAACTGACTGAACTAGGAAACATCTGCTGAAACGTCTACACAACCTTACACATAAAACGGAAATGTGTTGTATATTACGTTGTAAGCTGCTTTTTGCAGCAAACCCTAAACTATATTTTATCTCTGAATCTTTATTTCTGTTTCTAATTAAATAAAACAATTTTCTACCACTTGTCAAATCTAGGAAGTAGATGTTAAACGGATTATAAAGCCGTTCAGCCAGGTGCACCGTACATGTGTCCGGCGGTCGTGCGGTCGTAAACTCGGCCATAATCTCGTCTCGAGCGACTCGTCTGCTGTATGTCGCGTTTTATTGGCGTACAGAATACTTTAAAATTTTTACTCAACATTGGTGAGAAAATCTTGATCTTACAACCAAATTATGGTTTATGCACGATATCCAAAGTGGAATTAAAGAATAAATAGTACATCATATTTTGTAAGGTCTACTATTAATGTTTAAAAAAGTTTACAGTTTCTGAGCAGAAATTAATGTTTCTCTTTCACGCAAAACCTGGAAGGATTTTAATCTCAAAAAGTGAAACGTGAGCTATGACGAAATTTGGGACTGTAGCAACAATAACTAAAAGTCCAGTCTCCGAATGGAAAGAAATTCAAGCATCGAACTAGAGCTCTCTTTTATACGCGCACAAAAATATTAGTATATCAGTGTCACGCAAAAGCACAGAATATATACTAGTTGTACCAACAGAATTCCCACTGGCGAAACCCGTTTAAAGAATTAATGACTCATGCTACGACACTATAAAATTCAAATTCCGAACGCGTAGTGCTAGGTGCCTACAATTATATTTGCCTACATCTCCGCTCTCTTTCTATCGCATAACTCGTACCTTTTCTGAAGAAATCAGGGTTGTCTCTTTTTAAAAATAATATTATAAATTTTATATTTAATTAACTACATTTTATTTAACTCTAAATAATCTAAGATATTATTATGTCTTAGTACTATGTAGATTTAATTATCAAATTCGCGTGTAACTAGTTACCCGTACTTAGATTCGATAGGTACCGTATCTTAATTATTGAAACCGGTCTTATATTACCTACTTAAAGTGTTTGTATAACTTAGTTATTTTTGTAAACAAATGAGGTTTCGAATAGTACGCATCACGTAATATAATAGCAAAGACGCGACACCAACCTACGATGCTTACTATTAATAATATATAACCTTATTAATTAATGTGTTTTTTGACAATGAAATACCTTTATTAATTATACGTCTACTAATAAAGGTTACCCAAGTACTAAAGTTACCCAACTAATATATTCTACTTCAACTAGTATTTAAAACTATTTAAATCATAAGTAATCGTAATTTGACTCTATAATAAATTGTACAAAATTTAAATCTATAATAAATAATAATAATAACAATTTAAAAAAGTTCTTACCTCTCATCGTTCTTAAAGAAAGTTTCACATTCCGCGTTAAGACAGTTAAACACTGCGCAATTATATTTCTTTGCCCTTTTTAGGGTTCCGTACCTTTGGGTACGGATAAAAACGGGACCCTATTACTGAGACTTCGATGTCTGTCCGTCTGTCCGTCTGTCTCCAGGCTGTAACTCGAGAACGGTAATAACTGAAATTTTCACAGATTATGTATTTCTGTTGCCGCTATAACAACAAATACTAAAAATAAAATAAATTAAATATTTCAGGGGGGCTCCCATACAACAAACGTAATTTTTCAAACATTTTTTGCTCGGTATCAATGATGACAACAGGTAGGCACTTGAAATTTTCCCAAAGGCCTTAATTATGTGTACTTTAATAATTAATAATAATTATATTTAAATAAAATAAAAATTTAATAAAAATAAAAACATACAAAAAACAAAATTTTTGGTCTATTTTTGCTCTATAATGGTACGGAACCCTCCGTGCGCGAGTCCGACTCGTACTTGGCCGATTATTATTTTTATTGTCCATTGTGATCAGATTAATTGATCAATTCTGTGACAGCGAATGAATAAGTACGCAGGTAGGCATGCAATGATCAACTAAAAACTCGTGCGCGCGCGTCACCGCTCGCCTGTGAGTCCCTACTGAAGTGCCCCCCTAGGGGGGTACTTACAGTTCGATGCCTACAGGCGCGAGTGGGACAGGCCTGGCAAAAGTTTCATGAGCTATTCAAGCGAGTATAAAGAAGAGGTCAATAGACCCAAAAAATAGCGCCAAATTAACCACCGCCAACTTAAAATATCCCGCCAAATTATGTTAATAAACGCCAACTTGGAAAACTGACCTCAGGCGTGTAAATAAAAGTGTAATCGATGTCGCAGGGGGCGAGGCATAAATCACCCTCCCCCAGCCCCGGCCTTCAATTTGGCACATCCTTAAAATGACACACGAGAACACTCCTAACGACGACGCCTTACCCCGGCCGCACATTATAAGAATTTCTGATCAGAAAAATTCGGACGCCCGTCGGAACGCACTCTGCTTATAATTATATGCTTTGTTATTGACCCCAAATATTATCAGAATAATTCTGACGTGTCTGATGTCCGATTCGGATGAGTGTCAGATGCCGTCGATCGGATGGCAGAAATTTTTCTAATCAGAAATTCGGGTCGCGCTCTCTTTATAAAATATACATTTTGTACTAAGCTCCGACTCGCCGAAAGTAAATTTCTGATAGGTGTGCGGTGTGATGGTCCGGCGGGCGTAAAATTTTTCTGGTCAGAAATTCTTATAATGTGCGGCCGGCCTTAAACCATCACTAAATGTATCACTTGTCTACATCGTAACGACACTTATTTTTATCACAATCGAAAGATCTAACTTCAAGGGACGGTGAGAAAATTCTAGTATAATAATTCTAGTCGTCTATACTTGCTAATTATTAATATGGGCTTAAAATGAAGGTACCCCTTGAAGACGTAGTTTAGAAATTTGACATCAGGCATCGTTTGCAAAATGGTTAGTAGACTGTACTTGGCTTTGCTCAAGTTTGACTCTGACTAATGCTCGGGTGTTTCATACATTCACCTATTTTCAGGATATTTTCAGGATTTTCAGGACCATATTTAACGTACTTATAATAAACAGCTATCGCCAGCTGCATTTCCATACCCCTAATACCTTTAACGACCCTCACCTAAGAGAAGTATGGCTGATAGAAGAGGAATGCCTTAAAAAGCGTACTTTTCTTAAAAGGCTGTCCAATGCACTTTTTCTGCTGTAAAATGTCCCTCATATTGGCTATTTCATCAGAATTATCCCTTGCGGTTACGATTTCGTTATCCCTTGCTGTTACGATTTCGATGTAACATAGCAATAATGATGTAATGTATCGTGGCATCAGCACGTCAGCGCGGGAGCAATCGGGGGCGGTAGACAAAGTGCCGGGGAGGGTTTAATTGGCGGTCGGCGAGATTTATACGCCACTGCCACAATATAAAATATGTAGTAGGCCATCTTAGAAATACACTGAATCGGGCGAACGCACATATTCGGTTGATGTCAGATAAATAGGGCGATAGCAGCGTCGTGCATTGACTGTACGTCCGCGTCAGTCCAACCAATTAATGATGAATAGCCCGGTGAATACTTCGAAAACGTACTTAAAACGTATGTATGCACATTATTTTGGATGTAAGTCTGTATTTTTGTATTGCACTACGTTAGGAAGTGTTCTAAATGACTTATCCGTCAATGGACACCATGAATATTAGAAACGCGCTTACACGCGGTGTGTTCTCTGCGCATCCAACGTCCTCCTTTGCGATCATTATATTATTTCTAGTAGAAAAGCAATGCAGTACTTTCCACGCGCGTAAATTGTCTGTGTTAAGTTGACTTTTAAGAATTGCAGAGTTGCTTTACTCTATGGTATTTACACCGTACAGCGCTGGGTCAAATACCGCAACCGCTTTGGGTAACCGTAGGGACGATTTTACGTAACCGCACGTATCATGGGTTCGACACAACCATCGTGCTGCCACTATTGTAGTTCCTGTGATCCTCAATCGATTTTCGGTGATAAGATGACCCGATCGAACTGAGATTTGAGGTACAAGAGTCCGACTTCTATTTTTATACGATTATAATTTCTATATTTTAATCCTAAATTACTAGACTTAACCTTAATTCTAAAATGCCAACTTGCTATAACAAACGCGCAAAAATGAACTACCAGCGAAACGTTTACAAAATTCTATTAAGTCGTCTGAAGCCAAGCAGATACAATCTAACAATTTAAGTGATCATAAAGGATGTTTTAAAAATTATGTCCCCGAAGCTTCCCTCATTGTTTGCTTTGTGACTTTATAATGTCGTAAGCACAGACATAGATCAAGATAGATATCGCATGTGTATGTACTTCGCGTGCCATATAGCGTTCCCAAACGACGAGCAATGCTCGTCTTTCGAAAGTCTGTTCTTTAGTCTGCTATCGGAATCGGATGCCAATCGGAATTTTAAAATGCTTAAATGTCTAAAAGTGCCGTATTAAGCTGTGGAAATTCAAATCGAAACGTTGGCCTAGATAATGGACACGTTTCTTATCATCGGTACGTCACAGTAGATAGGAAAAAAATGGCACGCTCGTTTTCATACAAATGGAGCGACATGCGGTATCTATCTTGATCTATGTCTGTGGTCGTAAGACTTCTACGTAATATGTAATAATGTTTTCTCCTGTTTCAATGACGTCACTAATGTTATTGCGAACAAAGCAAGTTATGTGCTTTCGCAGCGGAGTGCATCATTATGAAAACAGGAAGAGAGCAAATTGACAAAGAACTGAACTTATGAACGATCCAATGACACGGTTATAAAGGCAACAAGAAACAAGAAGCTTCTGCCACTTATTGAAAATATCCTTTGCATTTTATGCATGAAGAACGCGAAAAAAATATATCCTACACTGTATCAGAGACTATTTATTCTTCGGGTTATTATTAACACAATAAACATAAAAAGCCTGAATATATCGTAATTGAATTTATTGTAATTAATCTACACTCATTTCAATGTCTTTGTAGAACTTAGACACACACTTTGTATCGTCCAAAGCTGAAATCCAACCCACAACCTCAAAGTCGAGCGCTAAACTCCACCTACTGCCGTTATGTAGATATTTTGTTCTTTAGTTACTGCCTGCGTTCATTTTATAACATAGGGTAATACACATGAATAAGAAGAATCCGAATAATACTTGTATGTTAAAGTCAAAAGTTATAAAGGACACTTAATGAATACACGAGGACATAACACGAACCAACAATTAAACCGAGCAATTACAACGAACAAGCACTCAAACTTCAAGCCGCTCTCAAGTCACGCCCGCCCTAAAATATATTTTTAGAAAAATTCACTCGTTCTAAGTTCCCGGTTGTTTTGACGGGGGAGGCTAAGGGGGGGTAAACTAACTCCCCGGCGAAGGAGCGGTGCCATTTTCAATTTGCTTTATTTGCACTTGTTTTAATAGCGATCTCCTCTTATTGCGCGGCCGGCCGACCAAATTGCTTCGTGCCGGCTTTTGATTAAGGCTGGGCGTAAAAACAAAGTGTCTGTCTGTAAACAGCCGAAGACGTCGGGGGACATATTGGAAGTTGAGCGCGTGACCCGAGTGTGTGTGCCGCTTAATGGACCTTTTGAAACGCTTCACCAAACTTGTGTTGAAGTTCCGGAACCTGTTGCGCTTCAGTTTACTTGTTGAATCTATTCTAACTAATAATAACTTCGAAAGTGTATGTCTGTCTGCCTTTCTGTCAGTCTGTCTGTATGTTACCTCTTTACGTGTCAGTCTGTCTGTCTCAACGGATTTCGATGGGTACAAAGATATCTCAAGATATCTTTGTACCCATCGAAATCCGGCAATGGTCACACGATAGTTTTTATCCCGGAATGGTGCACATTTTTGGCGTTTTGATAAACAAATTCTAGCGAAACGAAGTTTTAGGCAACGTCCACTATATAATAATTATGTTTTCATTAACTACAATTTATCATTTTTTCAAAAAACCTTCATAAAGCAACGACTGTTTTCAACTTCTTTTTGCATACCCAAGTAGCACACTTCAGACGCCTTAAATATATTTATGCTTTAGGAGTACTAATCATGGCTTTTTATAGACATAATAGACATTGGCATTCTATACATGGTTTTGAATAAGAACTAAGTTTCTAATAGAAAAAAATATCTAGTGTTCCTTGTTTTAAAACCTCTACTAGTTCATTACACTGAGTTAAGGGCAAATTGATTTGTTATGGACTATATTTGCTCTGTTAAAAGCGCTGCTGTAGTTCAATTATTATATAGATTTATTATCACAAATATTTTTTAGGAACTGAAATTATTTGAAGAACAATTACTCTAAAAGTAATCAAAAAGCTTTTTAGATGGATTTGTTAGGTACTTTTTTAACTCTATACTTAATAGAGTCCAGTTTCCTCCTTCATTAGGGAACTTAGGCTTAAAACATTTTATTTTAAGAGTATTAAGTATATAAAGGACAGCGTTCTGCAAGCATGAAAGAAGCAGGAGATATTTAAAGAAGACAGTCCTCAGTAGGCTTTCGGAGAAAAAGGTAAAAGTAGATATAAATAATCGGCCAAGTGCGAGTTGGACTCGCGCACGAAGGGTTTCGTACCGTTATAGAGCAAAAATAGATCAAAAATCGTGTTTTTTGCATGGGAGCCCCCTTAAATTTTTATTTTATTTAAATATTAGTATTAAATATTAAAGTACACATATAATTAAGGCTTTTGTGAAAATTTCAAGTGCGTACCTGTTGTCATCATTGATACCGAGCAAAAAATGATTGAAAAATCACGTTTGTTATTTTGTTTTTAGTATTTGTTGTTATAGCGGCAACAGAAATACATAATCTGTGAAAATTTTAACTCTCTACCTATTACCGTTCGGGCAGACGGACAGACATCGAAGTCTCAGCAATAGGGTCCCGTTTTTACCCTTTGGGTACGGATCCCTAAAAAGGTGCCGTTAGTAGACAGTCACATCAACTTTCTTTGCCCTCAAAGTCATCAGTCATTCAGCAACGAATTATCAAGCTGCGAAGAAGAAGAATTGACACCATCTCGAAAATCGATTCTTGATGAAAACCATGATGAACTACAGACTGATAATGATAGTGAAAGTGATGATTCTGGCGATGAAGAGGTGCCTATAATTTTCTTGCTTTAAAAATACGTGTAATAAGCAACTACCTACTTAATACAGATAAATTATACAGATAATAAAATATTGCGAATATTTTTGATTTGAAAATATTGTTACGTGCTAGGGTTCGAGAGAGGATTCGGAGAGAAAGACCTGGTGACTCTCTTGAAGACTTTATTCACAAACACTAGCTCACACAAATCAATAAATTATTATCAAAATACATTGTTTACGTATTTATTTTAACAAAATATATTTTAAAAAAGTGCATCAATAATATTTTTTATTAAAATAAATCATTTAAATTTACAAATATAATAGGCCCATAAGTTTTTTTTTAAACTATTTCATCAACTTTTACGATAAAATAAATTCGGCACGGAATTTGAGCCCTCTGTTCGCGCGAAACATAAAAAAATATATTTTGATCTTATACTTTTTTCATTTCATTTCGCCATTAAAGCTTTAACTTAAAATACTTTGAACTACGATGTGCCATTAAAAAATAGGAAATGCTTTTTAAAAGAAATAACTCTTGTTGATGTTTTTATTTAGTTGATTTTGATTATTAGTGGTATTAAAAATATTCACCTCTAGAACATCAGTAGTGTAATGGTGTTATCTTAATGTTGGCTACAAAACCTAATTCCTTTCTTATGTGCCTCTTATTAAGTTCTTATAATAGTTTTGTAGATATTGCCTATAGAATTATAAATTGCTCTTATCGTTATCTAGTAATGAATTCTTATGCTGCTCTTGTCATTATAGTGTAGATAGGTGCCCATTTTTACTGAACTCGGTATATAGGATATCTTCAGGGATTATTTTGACTCTTATGTAAGAATACTAACTTTAATTCTATAAAATAACTAATAGTGCTTCACTAGATATACTTGTGCTGCTTGGGTAGACAACACGAGGAGAAGGAAATATTCGTACAAATAATATGAGCATATTAAATATACGAACAAACATAATATTAAATAATCAATTGGCAAACTCAATAAAACGTTGAATAAATATAAAATCGTAAGAAATATGGACGTACGGACAAACATTAAATAACGAGGTGTACACAAACAGGCGCACAAGATATGAGCAAATAATAACAAAGAGTGTATTCATAATTCCGTGTGTGTGATCCATAATTTGTATGTCGTTGTCAATAGACGTGATGTAGGGCTGCCAAAAACTATTATAACACTAATAAAACACTCTTTTCTTGCACTTTTTCCACTATATTAAGATATTATTATAACTTTTAACAAATTACACGACCGGTTTCGAAATAAATCATCATCAGGTGTCATCAGGTGTCAGACCTGATGATGATTTATTTCGCAACCGGTCGTGTAATTTGTTAAAAGTTATAATAATATCTTAATATAGTGGAAAAAGTGCAAGAAAAGTGTGTTTTATTAGTGTTCAACATGAATTTCCATCAAGAACCGACAGTACAATCAATTACATATAAAAACTATTATAAGCTAGGTAGGATCCGTTAAATGAATTTTGTAGTATAGATACTTTTTCCTTACACTAAGGGCCAACCCACACGTACCACAACCACACGACAACCACAACCACAACCACACGACAACCACACCGCGTGGTCCGGCGTATATTTCGTATTGTAAATGAACTGGACCATTCACATATACCACATTTTGCAGTCGTTGTCGACCACTTGTCAGATAACTTGTCAGACGCAACCACGGCCGACCACATCGCAACCACATCGCAACCACATCGCAACCACGTCGCAACCACATCGCATCCACAACGATGCGTCGATGCAACGACAGTGCGCGCACACCGCCCGCGCTCTTCCCCTCCTCCGTTTCATTGACTTTCGTACGTAACCACATCGCAACCACTGGTGACAATGCAACCACGTCGGCATTTTGTCGGTACCACAACGTAACTACAAAAAGCTGCAGCGACACCATTCACATGTAACCACTGCTCGACATTTTGTCGTTGCGATGTCGTGTGGTTGTGGTACGTGTGGGTTGGCCCTTAAACATAACATAACACATAATACTACTACATACTTATGTATATTATCCCACCAAAAACATAAAATATGTAAAAATGGAGAGCCAAGTTCCATACAAACATTATTCTTGTCTATGGACTTGGCCGTAATAAGGAATTAATAATAATAATCTAAATAAGTGCCAAGGTCTATGGAAAATCGAAATATGTATATTGTATGTATAGGAACTAAATAACATTATGAACAAATAATAGAG
Source organism: Lysandra bellargus (assembly GCA_905333045.1). Lineage (NCBI taxonomy): Eukaryota > Metazoa > Arthropoda > Insecta > Lepidoptera > Lycaenidae > Lysandra > Lysandra bellargus. The sequence goes on from HG995356.1 coordinate 7,240,856, forward strand.
CCTATTTCCGCCGCTTTATTGAATGTCTATAACAATTGATGTTATTTGAATAATAAGTATAAGTATAGTATTTTATATAAGAGTTAAGTAGGTTGTTTCAATACCCATAAATAAATTATAATTGGATTTATAGTTTTAGTGCTCGCGGTACAACTCTGCCAGTTCGTGTTCACCAACAGGGTCAGTTTTTCAAATATCAATACGCCTGTCTTTGAAATTTTGTCTATTCAATGAGTTTTTCCGACTTAATGTGTTGTATTGGGTCTGCGATATGTCTGCAATAGCAATCATTTCATAATGTATATTGACGATATCCCATACAATAAACAATTTCAATTAAATTTTTAAACAACGTTTAAACAGGGTGCGTGAAAACGCAGCCAATTAACGCAGTGCATACGTTAGGTTATTGAAAAGTGACGGACGACGATATTAATTAGCGTATTGATATGGCCTTTCATTATGCCACGTTGCGGTCGGCTCTTTGTTATTTCGTTTTGTCAATAGACGCGCTTGAGAGAACAGCGCTCGACAGCGGTCGAAAACAGAATGGCGGGTTTTTTATTGCTTATTATTAGGAGCACACTATTGCTATTTACTTGATAGCTATTAATACCCAATTGTACGCGATTCCGCGTTGTTAGACCAACCGGACACGGTTTTTAATGGGCCAAATGCAAGCATCCAGCCGACGTTTCCCCGTCTTACCCTGTGTGGGGACGTTGGCGCCACTTCTCGTCAAGCGCTCATGGCCATGCATGCGGCCATGCAACATCAATAACTCTTCTATAAACGTAATAACTTATTTTCTATCATTGCAATTAACATCAAAATACAGTCAACTATGCCAGTTATTTGTAATTAACACAAACACCAATTCTTTAGGGTTTGTTGACAGAAGTTTATATATGTAGTGTTTTTGATTAGTTAATATTTATGTAAGCCAATCAAAAACTAGTCACAAGGCGAGAGAAGCAAGAAACACAAAATATGTGTTTTAATAGTGACACAAAATCGACTTACCTTGCGCTTAAAAAGGCTTTGGTTAAAGTTATTTCTCAAAATTAGTTCTTCGTTTATATTGTTAATAATTCGTAAAATATATATAAGCAATAATCTAAACACCATATAAAACTTTACTGAAGAAGCGCTTTTTAACACGTTCGTGCCACTTACTACGTACTGTACGTGTAACTTTTTTTGAGTTACATTATTATTGTCTAGCCAAAAACTGCTTCTTATTCAGCGCTGTCCAGCGCTTTTTCTGGTACACGCTCGCAATGAAAACGCTATTTAAAACTGGTGTATGTAATTAGTACTGTTACAATGCACTTCGATAATGGCGTACGGTTTGTTGGGGATAATTAGAGATTTCGTTGCGCCGTATCATTAAAAAATAAAATAAAATAAAAAATACGTTTATTTCAGGCTTTTTAACCCATATTAAGAAAGAAATAAATAAGTTAGTTTAAGTACTTGCCACCTTCTGGCGCTCCGGGCACATGCACATGTGTATGGATCCAGTGCCCCAGAAGGGAGCTGTCCAGCTTGACGCTGAGCACTTTCAGGATGCTGTTGGGGCTGCCCCGCGTGCGGAACATCAGCGATGCTACCTAGGACTAGGACTTTCAGCCTACAAGAGACGTACTGGTTATTTCCTAACTGATAATTTAAAAAAGAAAGGGTGGTAAAATTAAAACAACTACTGAAGCGGTACGCAAAGGGAGGTCACAATAAATGTTTGTTTACGGATGAGATTTTTTTTTACAATTAAGCAACATTTTAACAAACATTTTTGTTTTATTTATGCTTGAAGTTCTAAGGTTCAACATCAAGTTCAATAACCAAGAATGGTCCTTCCAACAAGGCTCGGCGCCGGGTCATAAAGCTCAGTCGGTTTGGTCTTGGTTGGAAACGAACGTTTCGGACTTCATCGGAGCTGAAGACTGATCGTTGTCTAGTCCCGATCTTAATCCACTGGATTATGATTTTTGGTCAGTTTTAGAGAGTATGGCTTGCTGTAAATGCCGTGATAATTTGGAGTCTCTACGACAATCCATACGACTGGCAGTGAAGAATTTTCCCATGGAAAGAGTCCGTGTTTCTAATGATAACTGGCCACAATGTTTAAAAGACAAATACTAACTACAATAGTAGCCAATGATGGCAAATTGGAATAAGCTTTTAATATTTTAAATTGTTTTATATTTATGTATTAAACTAATACACTGTAAAAGTAATACCACCAAAACATGAAATGTAAAAGGAGCCAAGCAAAATATTGCTTATCTATTCAATACTTCTGTCGTAAAAAGTTTTCAGATCACATTCAAGCCAAGCCTTCAACTTATTTTGTAATTTAAATCAACATTCAGTAAAAGTATCAATAGATTTCTTTATTTTATAATTATTATAGTGGCTTGGCAATGAGCACAAGAGAAATAATCAGCTACTAATTGGATTTATTGGGTACCATCAGCCACATGCGTCGTTACATATTAAAACACTTTACGCTTGCCGTCTGTGTAAGTATGAACTCCTTCCAATATGCAGTTTTATATTTGTTTCTATTGTGCTCATTGCCAAGCCACTATAATAATTATAAAATAAAGAAATCTATTGATACATTTACTGAATGTTGATTTAAATTACAAAATAAGTTTAAGGCTTGGCTTGAATGTGATCTGAAAACTTTTTACGACAGAAGTATTGAATAGATAAGCAATATTTTGCTTGGCTCCTTTTACATTTCATGTTTTGGTGGTATTTCATTTCTTTTTTGAAGGTTTTTTTACTTTTCAGGTCACGTTATAACTTTTCTGTACTTAGCTTAGTACCCATTCCCTATCTCCTTTATGGCGCATTTTTAACCGACTTCCAAAAAACGAGGAGGTTATATGTTCGGCTGTGGATATTTTTTATTTATTTTCTATTTTTGTATGTTCAACGATTACTCCGCCGTTTGTGAACCGATTTTCGAAATTTTTGTTTTGTTATATTAGGTTTCACTCCAATTTGGTACCATGTTCACAAAAGTGGTGACCTAATGATGGGATCCATGAGTAATCGAGGGAACTCCTCGAAATTTATATGGAAACATATGGTGATTTTGGTTTTATGAGAAGCATCCTAAGCATATGCTACCAAAACGCAAGATTTTGCACCGAGGTATACTATGGTTCCGAAGCTACTAAGAGAACTCCGGATTCCTTATAGATACAAGTTTGGGAGTTTAGGCGCTGTTTTAAGAACTGAAAGCATATGCTACTATGCAAATTACATTCATCATCATCGTCATCATCATCATCATCATCATCATCATCATTACCACGTCAGGGTCACCAATGTCACCAAATTCAACCTTATCTCCAGAGCATAAGGCACACATTTGACTTTACTCCTGAGAAGTTAAAGTTGCTTCGATAATGTAACATTCTGTTTCACTTCGCCGAGATATTCTGGAAAACAACCTAATTTCAAACTTTTGCATTGCGTTTAGCGTTCATAGTATAATAACGCATCGCATCGCATATCTGCCGGGGCTGTCAAGCAAGCGGCGCGGGCGCCGCGCCGCGCGGGCCGGGTACTATGTACAGAATACAAATTACTCACGGAGGTACTATGTGCGCTGCGTATGCGACAAGTCGAGCGAGTGCCAGCCCCAGTCTGTTCTCGGATCCCGTCCGATGAACACGCGTTTCCCGCTCAAGTGCACGCTGCTAGGCGACTGTGGTGCTGTCTCTTTCTATAGACAGCGCGCTCTCGTTCGGCACACTTTGTGCTTGTTGCGATTTCGCGATCACGTCCGCGCCTCGAGGTTTTTCGATTTTAGTGTGTCCGCGATCGAGCGAACTCTGCGCCGGCGCTTGTTCGCCTCGCCCGAGTGTGGGCCCTCGCCCGCGCTTGCCGCCGTAGGTCGCGCCGCGCCTTGCTCGCCAGCGCCCGAGTGCTAGTGCTGTGAGTTTTGTGTGTGTTTCCCGACCGCCAGGAACACATCGTAAGTACGGTGATACGAAAAATAGGTACACTACACGAGGTTCGTACCTCTTTACACACCTCCCCTCCCGGTCGCCGGGCGGGGTTGTACCCTCTCGAAAATTCTCCATTAAGAGCAGACTGACCGACCGACATCATGGCCGACATGATTGACAAATTCTTGTCATTCCTTAAAGTTGAGTACCCCGACGCCGCGAAAAGATGGGACAACTTCGTGAGAAATCACGATGCTGATTCCCCCGTGTCTCCCGACTGTGACACCGCCGTGACTCCCGTAGAGTCTGTGCCCCCCCGACTTACTTACTCGTCTCCTTCTGAGATGTCTTGCTCGGAGCAAGAGACTGACATTGGTGAAGGTGACTTCACCACGGTCGTCAGTAAAAAGACGAAGAAGAGAAAGCGCGCCGAAGGCTCTTCCTCTTCAGTCTTGTCCTCCCCGACTAAACAGGTCGGAAAACCGAAGTCGAGAAAGACTAAACCGGCCCCTAGGCCCGAGCTACCCGCGACGTCCGTGCAGACTAGCAATGCCGCGTCCCCCGTTCGCCCCCCGATCGCCCCTCAGGCATCCCAGGCCTCGCAGGCCTCGCAAATAGTTCCGTCTCAGGCCCCTCTGGCTTCCGTGACGGAACTCGCTCCCAAAATGCCTCCTCCTATCATAGTACAGGAGAAGGAAAAATGGAATATCATTTCCGCCGCGATAAACGAGAAAAAGCTTCGCTACTCGACGGCTACCACACCTCCGATCGGGATAAAGGTCCAGGTCCAAACGCCTCAGGACCATCGCCTCCTAACTGCATTCCTCCGCGGAAAAAATATAGGTTACCACACCTATGCCTTAGAGGACGAACGTGTCCTCCGCGTCGTCATAGTAGGTGTCGACAAGTTCATCTCCGAAAGGGATGTACTTGAAGACCTAATAGCCCAAGGCTACCCGGCGACCGAGGTACACAGGATGTACCACCCCGTCAAAAAACACGTGTACAACATGGTACTAGTGATCCTCCCCCTTACCCCCGAGGGTAAGGAAATTTTTAACATACGCGCTGTATGTAACATAACCGGCATACGCGTGGAACCCCCCCGTAAAAGAGGCACTCCTGGCCAATGCCACAGGTGCCAACTTTACGGGCACTCCGCGCGAAACTGCCAAGCCCGACCGCGTTGTGTCAAGTGCCTCGGAGACCACGGCACCTCTGACTGCCCACGCAAAGCACCAGCTGAGGAGTCCGAACCCCCCAGCCGTGTGCTATGCAAAACACAAGGCCACCCGGCTAATTACAGAGGGTGTGTAAAAGCACCTAAAGTAAAGAGACGAATTGCGCCTCAAACAAAGAGAAATAATAAGGAAAAAACAAAGCAGAGATTTATCCCTGCTCCGCTTCCCACTAAATCACCTTGGGTGAACAACAGTAGTGCCCCAAATAACTTCCCCGTGCCCCCCAACAGGGCCCAGCCCACCGCCGCGCAAAAACCCGCGCCCTCCGCGACAAAACCCGCGCCCCCAGCGACAAAGCCCGCAACACCCGCGGCAAAAGCCGCGCCTCCCGCGAAAAAGCCCACTCTCCCCGCGAATATAACCCCCAATTACGGAGACGATCTGGGGTACGTGACCGATTTCCTAAGCCTCATAAACCCGTCAGAGGTAGCCGATTTCTCCTACGGACTACGGACGGCTAGGACTTTTTCACAATTATCCGCCTGTCTGTCGACTTACAACGACTTGATCCGCAGGATCAATTCCCTCAATTTATCACCATCGTTTAACTAATGGATTCCACTGGAAGGATAAAACCGCGCTCCCTACAGGTAGTTACGTTTAATACAAACGGCATACATAATAATATAGACGAAATCCGCGAATTCGTCATAAACCACAATGTCGATATTTTACTAGTGCAGGAGACGTTCCTTAAGCCTAGTAGAAAAAGCCCCAAAATAGCTAACTATAAAATAGTTAGAAATGACAGAACCCGATCCCAACTCGGAGGCACAATGATTTATACAAAAAATCATTGCACTGTGTTCCCCTAGAACCCCTAACCCTAACTAATTTAGAAACTTCTATTTGTCACATTAGCATGACAGACCATCAACCTATCATAATTGTATCTGCCTATTTAGCCAGCAAAATGCCCATAACTTCTAGCGAATTAAGATCACTATTTAATTTAGGCAATGCCGTCATTATTGCCGGCGACCTAAACTGCAAACACACAGAGTGGGGCAATGTTATATCTAATACGAATGGCATTAGATTATCCGTCTTAAGCGACTCCTTAAATTTTGCAATTTTAGCCCCAAACGACCCCACTCGCTACGACACTGCTAGCCGTAGTAACAACCTTATTCATAACCCTAGTGTTATTGATATTGCGTTAGTTAAAAACATTAACCTCAACATCTCTTTGGAAACAATCCACGAGCTTAACTCGGACCACAGACCAGTTAAAATTGCGCTTGGCAATTCTAACCAACTCGCTGCTAGTACTAAAAAGATAATTGATTATAAATTACTAGCAGATAACCTAGAAAACCTTCAATCGAGTCACCTCGATCTCATTCCCGATTTCATCGAAAACTCTAAAGTGGCGCTTGAGGCCTCTCTCCACTTGACTGATCATCTGGTAGAGAACATCGAAAAATCTTCTAGGGAAATGCCAACGATTCATGAGAATCGCTGGCCTCTCCCAGATGATATAAAAGAGTCCATCAGACTCCGTAACGCGGCTAAACGCACATACGATCGCTACCCATCGGAAGACTGGAGGAGGGCCCTCCGTCACTACGAGAGGGAAGTTAAATATAAAATCAAACAACACAAAGCCGAGAGGTGGGATCGACTTCTTAGCGAACTCGAACCGTCTCACACGGCCTACTGGCCGCTCGCGAAGTCCCTCAAAAAAGATACGGAGAGCGACATGCCTCCACTAAACAGACCAAATCGTCCTCCTGCACTGGAGGATATCGACAAAGCCGAATGCTTGGCCGACACCATAGAAAATCAGTGCCGACCTAGTACTCTCCCGACCGACCCTGATCATGATAATCTAGTCAATACCGAGGTAGAAAGCCGACTCATGGCCCCACCATCAGAGCCCCTCAGGCCGGTGGATACGGAGGAAATCAAAGATATTATTAAAGATTTGAATTCCAGAAAGGCCCCAGGCCTGGACGGTATCTCAAATAAAACCCTTAAATTACTACCTGCCACTATAATTGAATTGCTCGTGAACATCTTTAACGCCCTTTTACTAGGATGTTCATTCCCAGATATTTGGAAAGTAGCTATAATAATAGGTATCCACAAACCGGGTAAACTCCGGACGGAACCAAGTAGTTACAGACCAATTAGCTTAATTAGTTGCCTCGGTAAAATTTACGAAAGAGTTATACTAAGACGCCTAAAAGACGTCATAGTTGATAAAAAACTCTTACCTGACGAACAATTCGCATTCCGCGAATTCCACAGCTGTCCCGCTCAGGTACACCGCCTAACGGAGTACATATTAGAACAAAAGAACAATAGGAGACCGACTTGCGCTGTTTTCTTTGATGTCGCAAAAGCATTCGACAAAATTTGGCACAATGGGCTAATTTATAAACTTTTTAAACTCGGCATTCCCGATAGTCTTGTTATAATAATAAGTAACTACCTCAAAAACCGTAAATTTCGTTTTAGAGTCGAAGGCATTCTGTCTTCACTTAGAGATCTAGAGGCTGGAGTACCGCAGGGCTCGGTTCTCTCCCCGACCCTCTACAATCTCTACACGTCCGATTTACCCACTCACCCTCGAGTACAAAAAGCGCTATTCGCAGACGACACGGCCCTTTTCTTTGCTCATCGCCAAATAGCTTTCGCGTCCAAAAAACTCCAAGAAGCAGTTACCGAACTCGGTAAATGGTTCGCAAAATGGAGAATCGAACTAAACCCCGACAAAAGTCACGCTATATTATTTAACGGACTAAAACGTAAGAAAATGCAACCTATTAGTCTGCACGGAAAATTAATTCCCGAAGTCACGGCTGTCAAATACTTAGGAGTAGTACTAAACAAGTCGATGTCATTCACGAACCATATATCGAATACCGTACGTAAAGCGAAATTTGTATTATACAAATTATATCCTTTACTCAACGCGAGTAGCAAGATGTCCTTAAGACATAAGCTCACCTTATACAAAACATGTATAAGAACGATACTCACTTATGCGTGCGTCTCTTTCGCACACATAAGTGACAATCAGATGAACCAATTGCAACGAGTTCAAAACCGTTTTTTGCGCATGGCAACAGGTGCCCCCCGTTACATGCGAAACATCGACTTGCATAGAGACTGCGAGCTTATCACTATCAAAGCCTATATCAAAGAACTCTCAGAGAGATTCTTTGAGAAAGGCAAAGTACATCCCAATCCGCTCATTCGTAAGGCTGTGGACTATGAACATGACGCACGGACATTCCGATACCCCTTCAGGCGGCCTAAGCATATCTTAGCCGACCCTGTAGACCCCATCACAGAATACGTAACGTACTGTGTACAGTTACGTAAACACAAATCACACTCACCCGCGTAGTTAGTACTGCACCGGGGACGACGCCGGCGCCTTCCCCGAGGACTTAACACGACCCGAACGACAAACAGACAGACCGACCGAAATCCGGTGCCGAGCTCGATCCCGGGTTCGAGTTCGCATGCGGATAGCATAGGAACACACCTAAATCATGACCGCGACCGCGACATTGTCGTAGAGAGCTCTACCAATTACTTTGACATTAGAACATACACGCGTATGTCACCCCAACCGGACTCGGAAGGGGAGAGGGACGGCCCTCTTTTATGCAATAACATTAATAACTTGAGCTCATCTACCGCGATAACTCGTACGCAGCTAGTTTGTGCTATCGCGCGCGAGCAGCCTCACTCGTCAGAGAGTGAGTAAGGGGTCGGACCCCTTAAGAGCAGGGGGGATCCGTGTCCCCACGTCAGATGAAAATAGCTTATTTTCGTAGCTCTCCCCAATATTGCCCGATTAGAATGTCACACGTGTGACTTTAGGGGAGGGGGCCAGGCCTCCTCATTGTTTATCTCCAAACCAACTAGCAACAGACTAGTTATAGCCACGATTAAACTACCACGGTCTTAACCAGACCAGTAGCTTAGACCCTTTCGAAAAAAAAAAAAAAAAAAAAAAAGAGTGCCAGCCTATTGAAACTTATAGTCCGGTGACCGGCTACTTAGCACGTCACACGTGTTCACTTCGATTTTTTTTTTAATATATTGTTTAAAATTATCTGCAGGCTGCAGCTGATATTATAATATTTTGTAAGTGTGACTGTAATAAGATACGTAGAATAATATACAGGTGTATTATTCTACGTATAGTACGCGTTTGCTTACTAGGTAACTAAAAAGAGTGAAATTATTATTTTTAACAAAAAATTAAAACCGACTTCCAAGGTAAAACAATAATAACATCCTTATAATATGAACTAAAAAGTATTAAATAATTATTCCTATCTAATAGTGCCTTTTTCCGAATTCGGCTAAAACTCAACTATTTCTGTACTCAATCTTCATAATTTTGAAGTCGGCGCCAGTTCCAAAAGTTTCAAATATTCTGTCAGAGAACAGAAGATTCATCTGGTACCGACTTCAAAATTATGAAGATTGAGTACAGAAATAGTTGAGTTTTAGCCGAATTCGGAAAAAGGCACTATTAGATAGGAATAATTATTTAATACTTTTTAGTTCATATTGAACAAACTTGACGGACGTTGTTCGTAGAGCCCACATCCTGAGGATGCTGCGGTGTTGGAGCGAAACGCGCGTCGAGGTTTTCAACCTGCATGGTGGTGAGGGGCCTTGCACGGATTTGCCAACATTATTGCTTGTGTGGTGGTGGTGTTTGCAAGTTCTTGCATGCGAGTGTACGCATAGGCAGTGTGGGAGGAGGGAGGTGCTGTACGCATGCCTATGCGTGCACTCACTCATTTACTTAAAGGTGGAAGTTTTTCGCGGAATATTGCTAAAAATAATAACAAACTAATTTTTTTTACATTTATAATATTTAAATCGAATTTAATTATTGTTTAATTATTAACGTTGTTAATATTATTTTTTATTTAATTAATACAATTTCATTAAGTTTATAACTAACTTAAAGCCTTTTGCACGTCAAACAAATATGCAGTCGAAACTCATACTGTTCTTGCAAAGTTACAAACATAAAAATCTTTTATTTTTAATATTTAAAGTATTATATCATTATTTTTCAATTTCAGTTTTTAGATTTCTCTGCCCAAAGGATGAAAACGGGGCCCTATTATTAATAAGTCTTCGCTGTCTGTCCGTCGTACATCCGTACTAGGCTGGATCTCGAGAACTGCAATAGCTAGGTAGTTGCAATTTTCACAAACCATGTATTTCTGGTGTCATTATAAAAGCTAATAGTCTAATCAAAATAAAATAAATTATTAAAGATCTCATACAACAAACACGATTTTTTTTTCCCTATTTTTGCTCTATGTCCATAATGGTAAGACTAAGGTTTTTGAAAATTTCAGGAAACGCTCAATTTTATGTTAACTTTAATACTTAATAATAAAAATTAAATAAACTTATTATTAAAGGGGGGCTCCCATACAAATTTACGGTACGGAACCCTATGTACGCCAGTCCGACTCGCACTTGGCCGGTTTCATAATTTTTCCTTTCATTGTGAATAAAGACCTATCCGAGTACCAAATTTCAAGGTTCTAAGCCTGCTAGAAGTACCTTAGAATTTTGATGATCTGTCAGTGACAAAATGTAGTAACTTTGACCATCCGTAACTACAAAACTATTTATCGAAATTTTATGTAATTTGGAGGTTAAGCTAGTTTTAATACTTGCTCCTAGTGACCGAAATTCTGAATCCCTAGCTTTGTTAACATCGAAGATAAAGGGGGTGTGAAATAGCTGCGAACCGCTTCGAGAAAAGTATGGTACGGCCGTGCCTTTGCTAAAAAGCTTGGCTGGGGCACTGCCGTGCCCCCAGATAACATTTATTTGCAACAGAAAAAAAATGTTTTTCTTTGTAACAGTATTTATGGCAAGACTAGGTATAATACGAGCTTTTGCCCGCGGCTTTGCTCGCGTTAAGAAGTATTATTATATACAAACTTTCATCCCCTATTTTGACCCCTTGGGGTTGGAATTTATCAAAAGTCTCTTAGTCTCTCTCAAAAGTAATCTTAGCGGATGCCTACGTCATATCATCTACGTGTATGCCAAATTTCAGCCCGATCCGTCCAGTGGTTTGGGCTGTGTGTTGATAGATCACCATGTCAGTCAGTCATCTTTGAGTTTTATATATATAGATATCGAAAATTTAATGAAATTCTGTACCTCGTTATTTTGATTGAAGTAGAAATAGTTGAAAAGCGAGAGGCCTTATTTTAGGACACGATGTTAAATAACGAAATTTACGCTTTATAATGTGGCCCAAACTATTGTAACTACCTTACCTGTGTTCTTTACACTAAATCGAAAGCAAGTAAAAGAATATCTAAATGTAATTATAATAATCCTACCTATCCGTAAAATAAGTACCTATTATCTATATTCTATACTTATTATACAACAAAGTCGCTTTTTTTCCCTCATGTCCCTTTGTTCCCTTTAATCTTTAAAACTACGCAACGGATTTTGACGATTCTTTAAGTGTTAGATAGCCTATTTATCGAGGAAGGTTATAGGCTATATTGTATCACGCTAAGACTAATAGGAGTGAAGAAATAGAGGAAAATGTGGAAAAACTGAGAAAATTATTTGAAAGGGCTAACTTGAACTACTGGTCCGATTTGAAAAATTCTTTCAGTTTTAGATAGCCCATTTATTGAGGAAGGCTATAGGCTATATTTTATCACGCTAATAGGAGAATCTGAAAAATAACGGGGGAAATTATTTGAAAGGGCTTATCTCGCGAAGTACTGAAGCAATTTTTATGTTATTTGGCATAGATAAGAAGTTGACCACGCGAAGGATCATCTATATCTGCTATCGTGAAGGGCTATCGATTTTAATCATTTTTTCAGTGGCTATATATTTTATACCCGTTCGACGCCGGGGCGGGTCGCTAGTACTGATACCTATATATTCTTTAGTAGCTATTGCGACCAAAACACTATAACAAAAATAAAAATATCAAATAACCCAAAACAAAATATACAGAAGATACAAGGTAAAACAACATCAATTAACAACCGTATCGAAAGTAATATCATATTTTCCTAAACAAACAATCTGCGTAAACAAAAAAAAACATGGAAAATTGCTATACTGGCCGTAAATAAAATAATGAAGAATATCATAATATTATTCGAATGCTTTCGGAAAACATATCGGTTATTGGTCGGATATCGGATATCATTGCCGCGTGTAAACTTAATCTTGTTATACACTGATATACACAAAATACATAAAATTCTCGTGTCACAATGTTATTTACCGTACTCCTCCGAAACGGCAAGTTACTCATTTTTACAAAATTTTATACTTATGCATATTCAGTAGGTCTGAGAATCGGCTACTGGGTACTTTTTATATTGATGAGTGCATTTGTTGAATAAATAATAGTAAATTATTACAGCTCGAGACTGACGGCGACCATTGCTTGTGCGAGATAGCGATAGACGTTGCCATGGTGCCATACTTATTTAGTCACTTCAATATAATTGTTGTGGACACAACGATGACAAGGGTGGCGAACACATTTTAGAAAGTTAGTTAGTAGCGTATTTCTAAGACATTGTTAAAGTGAAATCGCCTCATGTTGGTCCTTTTGACTGTATTGGGTTTATTAGTTAAAATACGTAATTATTGTGTTCCCTAGAACTTTGTATTGAGATGTTTCTTGCTAAAAAGTAATAAAGTTTTGTTTTAAGATTTCAATGGACCGTCAGAATAATGAATAAGAAACTAGCGTGAGATTGGGTTTGGAGAAAGCTAGCAGATGCTTGCAGCTTGGCAAATCGTCTACGGTAGGTTTATGTACTTGATTATGTGTTTTAGAATATGTATGTGTAAACGATAAATAAATAAAGTTTATGCTATGTAATATTATGTAACAACTTTGAGGGTTAGATAAGAATATGGTTATAAATTATAAGTGTTAATATAGCAGCTAACTTTAAGTTTGAGTCTAATAAAACTTGATGATTATTGCGTTTTCATGTCCGCTACAGTTGTTGACACGAGTATTCCTTGCCATGATATAATTACATTGGTGGAATCCATACGTTTGAGATAATGGCAAGAAATACGAGTAAGGATTTTATATTTGGTCATGTGTCTTTGAAAATAGATTATATTATTGAACTTGTACATATAAATATATACCAAGTAAGCTCTGTGAATTATGTAGATTAAGAACATAATATCATGGTATTGAAACTGTTGTATTGTATATGTATTGAATAATTATTATTGTGTATGTAATTTGTAATTGTGTAGTGCACAGTGCCATCGCAACGGGTAGGAAAGAGATAGGTATACGCTGAAATGGTATCTCCGCGCGATAGAAACAAGGCGGGATTCTGCGTATATCCCTGCACCGGGATAAGTGGGCGGGGTCTTCTCCCTCTGCGCTAGCGCATGGCGGGAGTGAAGCTTTCAAGACGGGCGTTGCGTTACACGTTGTGATAGAATTTGGAATTTGGGCATAGGACTCATACGGCAACTGCGGCTTCAGAAACTTTGACGGATATCTGTCTGCCCTTTGCATTGGTACAGTGCACATAGTCTAGTTTTAATTAAAAGTTAATAAACAAAGTAAATAGTTAAAAGTGATTTAATTAAAGTCATCAAAACTCAAAATATATCAACAAAAGTCATACAGTCCACAATAATAATGTTACATAGAATTCCTGGTACTGTTGATATCAAACACGTTGATTACGTTGTTGGACGTTGGTTCAATGTTGCGCAACTGTCTACTTTGGTAGGAAGTAGGAACAATAATTATTATTGACGACGCTCATGGGCAATCATAGACATTGCGTTGTTGGACGTTGGTTCGATCAATGTTGGGCAACGGTCTACTTAAAGTATAGTAATCCTTCATGGCAAACGTGTAGAGACTGTTTTTAGCCAGAACAATCTATATTAAATGCAGATAATATATTTATCTCGAACACAGTATCGTTTTCAATGCCTAAATAATCGCTAGATTTAACCAACGATGAGCATTGACGTCAAACTACAGATTGCTCTCCAATTTTTTCTCCAATTTCCTTTTCCGCTTTATTGCCCAACTGTGTTGGTTCATTCTCAATCATGGTGGCTGCAGGTTTGTGTCACTTACCTCAACCAATGTCGTTTAGCGATGGCGGTGTGGCAGCAGATGGCGTCGTATTGGTCCGCGATCCACACGATCAGGATGATGTAGAACGCCGTCGTCGTGTCGTTGAAGAACTCAGACATTATCGCCTCCATGCCTGGAAAAAAAATCACGTTTTAGACAAAACTATGATTTCGTGTGTCAATGAGGGTAAAATGTGTTGTTGTTCGCTATATGCTTAACTTATTATAGCTAATAGAACAGTAATAGAACGAAATGAAATAGACGTAGATATTATAGACGTGAAGAGAGAACAAGACGAGAAGATGAAGTATATTTTGAAGCTAAAAAACATCGTCAGTGTCGTTTTATTTACCTACTTGGCAGCGTAAGATCCTATTCAAAATCATCAAAAAAACGTTTATACATGAGACGAAACGTAGTTTATGACACATCAGACCCAACCATAGTTTCAAGGTGTCTACTCAGTAAAGTCTAAACTACCCGTACCTTACTACGAGCGCTATTCCGATAGCTTAAACGTATCAGTCAAGCTCGTTTAACTGTGCATTATTCCTTAACTAGAGAACAAGTCACCGAAGCGGCGGCATAAACCGCAAAGTGCATTAAATATCGCGCACCGCCTTGCACCCGGCTCGCGGCACACCCGGTTATATCCGGGTGTATCCGGGCTTCACCCGGGCGCGTCGGGTGACGGACTAATTAGGTGTCGACAATTGCCGAGCTAACGACCGAAATCCGAGCGCCAGTCGGGAGCTTATTAACCGCTCGACATGCAGTAGGTCAGTGCTTAACTAACTCGGCGTCTGCATTACACTCCCTTCTTTGCTCAAACATTATACGTGTATGAGCATCAGCTCTGACATCCATAGTATAACTACTAATATTACAAATACCAAAGTGTGTCTGTCTGTCTGTTACCTGTTCACACCCAAACCGCTGAATCGATTTTGCTGACAATTGCCATGGAGATAATTTGAGTCCCGGGAAAGGACATAGCGCTCATTTGGCACAACAACGTCGTAATTACCTATTTTTTCAAAAGTGAGTTATGTCATTATGTTCCAAAAGTATATTTACACCCGGAGAAACATCGACCGTAATGTTTTTATGTGTATTTTCCGCGATGGAGCGTGATTGTCATTGTGGAATTGACTGAAATGGCGACATTTCTGATGCTACAACGTCCGGATAGCCAGTTGCGCCGGGCGCCCCGCTGATTGTGGTTATATTTAGGAGCTACAGCATCGTAAAGGTACATATGACATTCAATTCGATAATTTTTGGTGAAACTACGACATAGTTGTGTAAATTATGTCATTGTAGCTCCAAATTTAATTTTAATTGATTTTATAAATGACTTTTCTTATGGGTTACAGGTATAAAAGAAGACCAAAACTTATTGTTACTTTTGGCATGAAGCTACGGGAGGTGGAGGAGCAATGGAAATTGTTCCTGTATTTAGTTTTTTATAATCACAGATACAAATACAAAAATCACAGATTATTTGGCTATTATTTGAACGTGCTGATCTCAGGAACTACTGGTCTGATTTGAAAAATTCTTTCAGTGTTAGATAGCTCATTTATCGAGAAAGGCTATTAGTTATATTTTATCACGCTAAGACTATTAGGAGCGAAGAAATAGAGGAAATTGTGAAAAAAACAGGGGAAATTATTTGAAAGGAGTTATCTCACGAACTACTGGAGCAATTTTTCTGTTATTTGGCACTGATAAGAAGTAGATAACGTGAAGGATTATAGGCTATTTTTTGTGAACTAATTTATCTGTAAAATATCTAAATTACGAGGGCGAAGCCGCGCTGAACGTCTAGTTGTTTAGAATTTAGTTTCTGTCACTAAAATGTTTCTTTTTTTAAATATTTAATTAAGTAACTGGTAAAATAGAAATAACCTCCTGGTTTTGAACTGGTTTAAAACTTACATAATTAAATGGCGAAGCTGATTTATTAATCTACTTAGTTTTATTTTGTCACAAATGCAAAATCCCCTATCGTATGCATTATTTCTTAAATGACGTATTTACATACACATCCTTATAAGAATGCCTATAATTTAGGTAATGTATGATGTATCGAAAAGTCTTGAACTCTAATAGAAACAACACAAATAAACCTTACTTTTATATTGAGTCGGTATATAATAAGTCTTCCCAAAAAGTCATATATTGGATTCAAATATTTGATTGTGTCTCCTGTAAAATTTGTTAAAGTGTAATTACGACGTTGTTGTACGAATACTTTTCGACCCGTAAAAATGTACCGTTCCCGCGCGATAAACGAATTTTGCCGCAACGGAGTTGCAGGCGTCATCTAGTGATCACCATTTTGTGTGCTATTACTGGTTTTAGACATTAGCATGTACTGCCTTAGGATCAGTAGATATGATCAATGCTGACAAAAACTGAAAATTTTTAGGCTTCTGCATTATTCGTACAAATGCAATAATTACTTGTCTATATTTCTCACGTTTATTTTTTAATACAATAATAAAGAAGATACATGCCACTTCTAGATTCCTAAACACCAAACAAAGGGCGTCGCCTTACAATCAAGTGCAATGAAAGTCAGTCGGGGTGGAATGTTGAAATCTAATCCATTTGTATTCAACTTCATTGCCATTCATAACGTATATGGGCTGTAATTTATGCCAAGTGTGAATTAATTGAGCGGACAGAGTCGGGTGTCCGATTAAACGGCGGAGGTCGGAGGAAGGGTTGCCAGCCTTGGGAAAAATTTTCCGCGAGAATTAGAGAGCCGAGATGGTATTAAAGTGCAATTTTAACATTATCCTTCAGATGACTTTTCGATCTTTGCTACAAGCGACCGCGACCGACAAAAATTCTAATAAAATGCCACTGAAATAGGCTATAGGTTTCATCGCCTACCGATATTGCTCTAGCGACCGGAATATATTGGAATAGCGATCAGAACCTTTAGAGTCAAGAGGCGGCTCTAAGAAATTTTTGAACCGCAATTCTACCACAATTAGCCCAAAGGAGAATGATAAAGTCTGAATACGCGGCCAGTTTTTTAATCCTTCGATCGCGGATTCTTGGAAATCTATTGTTATTCTATCGTTGTCGCGGTCACCGGTGTCCTTATGGGGCTTGATGGGTTAAACTACGGCTAGAGTTTACCATTTCATCTCTTAGCTAATATAAGCGCTTTCTACCCTCAGAATATCCTTCTAAGCAGGTTTCTCCGTCTCCTGTCAGCCCTATTCGGAGGTAACGTGTTTACTGTATCAGTGTGGCCCTCATCAAAATGCAAATAAGGCGCGGCGCCGCGTCCGTCCACCGCATATTGAGTTATACGTCCCAATAGTCTGAGGGCTCCGGATTCGGTTATAATATTGTATATAATGAAGACAAATCGCGGCCCTTTAACAGTAGAGTGCACGTGCATTCTAGTAAAGAAGAAGGGGAAATTATAATGGACATTCCACGCACGATGGAATGGTTAATGACCGGTGGTGTTACCAAAGCTCAAACTTCCGAAACGCAAGCTCTGAAGGGGTGCTAAATTATTTTAACCAAATCGAAGACTCTACTTCAAAACAAAGAGGACTACAGGTAACGAAATATTCATCGATAAATTCTTCGATAATATTCGATATTTTCCGAGTCTTCGTCGTCTCGATGTTTATTTAGCGAACTAATAAATTCATCAATAATTTCATTGGTCCGCGCGTGCCGTCCGCCCATCTCGGGCGATCTTCGTCTTTCGTCGGAATTAGAATTAATAGCGGACGTCCGTCGGCGTGCCGGCGACGAGTGTAGCGACGGCAAAAAAGCCAATATCTCGCATATTGGAAAAACAAATGGAAAGGCTTTCCGATGTAGCCTATTTGAAGAAAGCCCACTTACTAATAAAAAAGAAACCACATTGTATATATACCGATGATATACTTGTGTGGGAATATGAGTGTGGCGGCCAAAGTAAGATCTTCCGACCGAGCGAGGTGGTATGCCCGGTCAGGCCGAAGCCCACGTGATATATTTCAGCTGTCTTATATATTATACCGACGCGCTCAGAAAACTTCGATAGCGCGATGCAGGAATGTTAGGCGAATTGTGGGTAACGCCATATCACTCCCCCCCGAAGACCGGAAGTCGAATTTTGAGGTCTTGTCGCTTGAGTCGCCAGTGCCAGAGAGTTCCAGTGAATCGGAACTGTTGCAGTGAGTCCCAGTGAGTCGGAACTGTAAGCTGCTGCACGGGATCCAGTGAGTCGGATAAGTTGCCGTGCGGGGCCAATGCTACGTGCTGACCAGGAGAGATGTGCTCTGCTTGCTGACCGGTCGGTGTAGTGAGAAAGCCCGATGATGCCGATGCGTAGTCACCTAGGCCGCGGTACATTGCGGCTAGTGGTCGAGGTACCCGTTGAGGCGATGCTGGCTGGCGCGGTGCGGAGGGGCGGGTATGATAATGATGAAGGAGGCGTGTTCTGTCGAGGGTCACCAACGTGGGAATAATGTGTGGAGAGGCCACAAAGGAAGATCTTCCGACCGAGCGAGGTGGTATGCCCGGTCAGGCCGAAGCCCTCGTGACATATTTCAGCTGTCGTATATATTATACCGACGCGCTCAGAAAACTTCGATAGCGCAATGCAAGAATGTTAGGCGAATTGTGGGTACCGCCACAGTTGTAATAATATGCCCTGTCCTTGTCTGTCAGGCTACATTCCCAAAGTTTCAGACTTGGACAAAACAGGAATAATGTACAGTCAGGTCAGGGAGTCAGGAAAACAAAGTAATGCGTATAGATTCTTGCATTTACACAACTTAATATGTCCAACAAAAAAGTGGAAAAACAAATTTTCAGAAAATTAACAACACATTTAAAAATTATTATTTTTAACATAAAATTGAACCCGACTTCCAATGAAAAAAACAAAATTCTTAAAATGGCCTAAAAGGTATGAAATAATTCTTATTCTTCAAAAGAATGAAAATTGAGTACAGAATTCGTTGCTATTTAGTCGAATTTTGAAAAAGGCACGAATGAAGAATAAGAATTATTTCATACTTTTTAGGCCATTTTAAGAATTTTGTTTTTTTTCTTGGAAGTCGGGTTCAATTTTTTGTTAAAAAATAATAATTTCACTCTTTTTAGTTATATACAAGACAAGGCTTTATGCGTAGATAACCACTACGAATACTAAGTATCCTTAATATTATAATACTGTAAGTGAAATTGTGGTAAATGCTTGCAGTTATCTAAGCGATGCTGCAATTTCCAAACTTTTATCTTTAGAAGTTCATGAGTTCTGTTCAGTGTCTTTGGACCAAGAGGCACCTTCGTATGAAATTTCTCTTATTCGTAACTTAAGTGTAAGTTACTAGAAACAACATTTTAACCACTATGAGTGTTTTGATAAATTTCAAGGATTTCCATCGATTGCTCATAGATCCCATCATCAGTTCACCACTTTCATAATTATTATACGAAATTAAGATTATATTATCCTATACAAAAACACGAGAATTTTGAAAATCGGTCTACAAACAGCGAAACAATTATCAAAAACATCTGCTTCGATGCAAAGCATCATGAAAAGTACCAATAATTGGGTCATAATGTGATGACCCATGGTATAATTATACTGATGATGATGATCAATCAAATTGATGTGTTGGCTTATGCTTTCAGTTGTTTAAACAACGGCGAAATCCCCGAACCTGTATCTATAAGGATTCAAAAGTTCTGTTCGGTACCTTCGGATCCAGGGTATAACCTGGTGCAAAGTTTTACTTTTTGGTAGCATTTACCTCGAACGCTTCAGAAAAAATCAAAATCACTATAAGTTTCCATACAAATTTCAAGGAGTCCCCTCGATTCCTCAAGGATCAGATCATCAGGTCACCACTTTTGTGAACATGGTACCATATTCGGATTCAACCCTGTACAACAACAAAAGAATCATGAAAATCGGTCCACAAACGGCGAAGTTATGGTTGAACATACAAAAAATATATATATACAGACGAACATATAACCTCCTCCTTTTTGGAAGTCGGTTAATAAACAATACAATTTGCTAATGTTTGCAAGTAGTATAATATCATTGCATCAGATATTTAAAGTATTGTGATCAATGAGTATCCTGTTAAATAAAACCCTATACAAACTTCATTGCCTGAACTGAAAAAAAAACAAAGTTCCAGCCTACAAAAGATTATAAAAACTAGCTCATAAAAACTGCCGTCTAAAATGTGGACGGTACTGGTCGGTAATTTGTTTACCCGCCTCGCTCCGGATTACTCCGCATGCTCCGCTGAATCGAGATCACCACTCACTTTTTGACCCCACGCCCTAAACTCACACCAGTCACACCTATAAGCTGGACTACGTTCAGTGAACACTGTATCAGCAACTGTGTTTTTGAGGACTGCGACTCTACGTTTGTGTAGAGGTAGTAAGGAATGATATTTTGTTCAAGTTTGCGAGCAAAGCTATGAAAATAATTGGTAACTAATATGCAGAAATCCTACAAATAAAACTTCGATGTGAAGAGCCTTATATTTTCAAAGGTAATTTAAATTATATAAACGATACGTGAGATGAATTAATATGCTTACGTAGCTACCAAGATAAGTAAATCGATAGAGCCCAAAAAAATATATCCACGACGCTTTAATTCTAAGAAAATCACTACCAGCGTTTTTATGTAGGTACAAAAATTCGAAAAGAGCCCTAAAGTGTATCAATATGAATGTAGAAAGAGTCTGAAGATAATCACCAAAGCCAATGTATTATTTCATAGTGAAATATATAATTTTTTTCGCCTCCAAACATATAACTGAAAATAATTTAAACTGAAGATACATGTAATAATCCTCACAAACCTGATCAATACACAATATGCAGTGTCGATAACAGAGAGCAGCGGGGGTCCGCACGTGGGCGCCTGTTGTTGATGCTGTCATATTATGCAAGACAGTTAATAAAACTGCACGACCGCTGTCTGATACAATGCTGTACATGTCAGCCTATGTTATGGCGCATTTTCACTGGTCGACAGGGCCCGCATGCGGGGTGCGGGAGATTTCTGAAACGCATGCCTCGACCAATCAAAATGCGCCATTAGTTGTCATAGACTCCCCGTATGCTGTATACCGCATGAGTTAACGACTAATGAAAATGCGCTCTTAGACTAATACAAGTGGACATGTAGAGGGGCATATTTGTTTAAAATTATACATTATCGACGTCGTTTGTGCATTTATTGCTTAGCAATCATGGTTAACCATTATGTCATTCTCTCTAGGCGACTAGCGAGAAGAGGAACCTTAACAACAAAAGTAATAATTGTCTTCCTCAAAACAATAAAAATATAAGACTATAGAGGTAGAGAGAGTGCAGGCATTAAGGCGCTATATTGATATTATGTCCTTTTTGACGTAACACTATAGGACCCTCAGAAATGTTACAAATCTGGTAATGAGATATACATATCTTCATAGCCTTATCTAGGTTTGAGAAGAACTAGAAACACGATTAATGTATTTTGCCTCGATACATTTAATTATCGAAATGACCTCTTAAAAATACGAAATTTGATGATTATTTTTAAACGAAAATAGATGTATTGTAGGAAATTAGTCTAATTGATAGGCACCTTTGCAACTCAAAATCGTATAGAAGCATTTTGCTTAAATGCTCCTAGTTATTTTTTAAATAATTATAATTACGTTTTTTCGCATGTTTTCCGAGCGAGCCGATAGCTTCTGGCCGCAGCGTATTCACGACTTAATAGTCATACAAATCTATATATATATATATATATATGGATTTTCAAATGTGTTAGTCACGCTAAAACTCGAAAACGGCTGAACGGATAGGGCTGTTTTTAGTCTTAAAATATTCGTAGAAGTCCACGGAAAGTTTTTAAGTGACACGAAGTTCACCGGGACAGCTAGTTAAGTATAAAATTGACCTTGCGGTAAAATTACTTTCGATATAGCGCCTTAAGTAAAAAGTGTCTGAAAAATACACTCAAAACTTTAAAACTTTTGATTAAAATTTTCCGTACAAAATTTCAACTGCAAACAGAAATTGAATAAAGAACTCTTCTATCATAAAGATAAAACCGCGTGCAATCACACACACATTAGCTCGAGTTGGAAACTTAAATACGGCAAGCAATTCAGGGACAGCCGGAGGTGATGGGAAGTGGGAAGTAGGAAGCGGGAAGCCAGGAGTCAAGGTATAACCGGGAAGCGCTCACAAATTGTTACTTCTTACTTCCCGGTTTAATCAAGGGGGACACCCGCCGCGCCGTCGTCCGCGTTTTCCTCAACCTGGCGCAAATTGAGAATAATGGATTCCATGCTCTTTAGGGTTTGTAAGAGACCTTAAATAAGACTGTTGCTCTTTTAATTTTAATCTTCGCTCGGGTTTAGTTGTAAATTGTGTTTTATTTCCCGTCTGCCCCAGTCGAGAAATACAGCAGCATTTCAATTACGGAGGTAATCTGGGGGCACGGCAGTGCCCTAGCCAAGCTTTTTAGCAAAGGCACGGCCGTACCATACTTTTCTCGAAGCGGTTCGCGGCTATTTCACACCCCCTTTATCTTCGATGTTAACAAAGCTAGGGATTTAAAATTTCGGTCACTAGGAGCAAGTATTAAAACTAGCTTAACCTCCAAATTACATGAAATTTCGACAAATAGTTTAGTAGTTACGGATGGTCAAAGTTACTACATTTTGTCACTGACTGACAGATCATCAAAATTCTAAGGTACTTCTAGCAGACTTAGAACCTTGAAATTTGGTACCCGGATAGGTCTTTATTCACAATGAAAGGAAAAATTATGAAACCGGCCAAGTGCGAGTCGGACTGGCGTACATAGGGTTCCGTACCGTAAATTTGTATGGTAACAACAGAAACAAATATAAAACTGCATATTGGGAGGAGTTCATACTTACACAGACGGCAAGCGTAAAGTGTTTTAATATGTAACGACGCATTTGGCTGATGGTACCCAATAAATCCAATTAGTAGCTGATTATTTCTCGAGTGCTCATTGCCAAGCCACTATAATAATTATAAAATAAAGAAATATATTGATACATTTACTGAAATTTGATTTAAATTACAAAATAAGTTGAAGGCTTGGCTTGAATGTGATCTGAAAACTTTTTACGACAGAAGTATTGAATAGCTATGCAATATTTTGCTTGGCTCCTTTTACATTTCATGTTTTGGTGGGATTTAAATGTCTGTGAATATGTAAGGCACAAAGTATTATTACCTTATAATGACTAACCAACCACAAGGTTTGCAGTGCAATACCTAATATGATTATTGCAATCCTTTTGCGAATTAGAAATTAGAAATAAACAAAAATATCCACAACCACATGCGACCGCGGCAAGTGGTGCAAACTCGTGTCGGAGATGAAGATCCACTTTGGGTCGCTGAACCATCGTAGTAAGTTAACACAACCTCCTCTTTTCGGCGGTCGGTGAAAAGTTGGAACGTATGTCTCAACACATACAACTTTTTCACCGACGCAACGACACTCCTGACTCCGCGCCCTTTCCGAAATACCGCTAATCCTCACTAGCGCATTAACCTAAAAGTTTCGTCTAATAAACGTATCGATTGGCAGTAACCCGCGGCGTTTGGGCTGAGCCGTGCATCGGAGATCCGTCTTTACGATCTCGTTAGCGCCGGTAATCGCGACGTTGCAGGAGGCGAGCGGCAGGATTACGCCTCTGCATTATTAGTGTTTTTATTGATTCACTCGCCTTCCGTCGTAAACTGAGATTATTATTCGCGTCTCGATCCCCCCGTCCCCGCGCGACTTGTTTTGCTACTTAATCGCGACGATAACGATGTTTTAAGGCGTGATTATAGCTGCCGAGTGGAATTGCGAGACAGTGCCTCAGCCATAGGATAATAATAATAGACTCGGTATGTTTATTATAGATGATACCCGAAACTCCGTTGCGCCAAAATTAGTTTATGGCGTGGTAGTAATTATAGTATCTTAATATATCCTTACCCGGGTCACAAAGTATTTTCATACCAAAGAACAATGACCAAATCGTACCAGGTGGTTGGTGGCGTCCCGATATACCATTGGTAGCAAAAATTCCCTAATATTTTAAGGCATCAAAAAACATTACAAATGTGTTTATAAATAGCCACAAAAAAAAATCAATATATTTAAGGGCCAACCCACGTACCACAACCACACGACATCGCAACGACAAAATGTCGTCGAGCTGTGGTTACGTGTGAATGGTGTCGCTGCAGCATTTTGTGGTTGCGTTGTAGTACCGACAAAATGACGACGGCCAGTGGTTACGATGTGGTTGCGATGTGGTTGCGATGTGGTTGCGTCGTGTGCAAGTCGAACTATTGTAGTTCGACTCCGGCTTTTATAGCGCGTCTTGCCGAAAGTCATGGATTTCGAAGAGGACACTTTATTGTTGCTATCCTTGCTATATTGGGTCCGATTGCGTTTCTTCGGTGCACTTAAATAAGGCCGATTAATAGACTTAAATTAGTCTAAAATTCGTACTAATATTTAAGCTATTGCGTTTGTGGATTGATTATGTCCACGACACTATTTATGTCCACCTCGGACATAAATAAGTTCAAAAGCATGTTTTAGCTATTTTGATTCTGTCAGTTTGACAGTTCGTCGGCGATAAAATGAACTAAAAGATTGTTTTATAAGTTCACACTTGTTAAATCCGTACGTAAGCGAAGTTACTTCAGAAAATTGTGAAATGTTAGGTACCTTATGGCTGGGCTATCATTCAAAGAAGATACAATGAGGAACGGCAACGGTATGCGTATGAAATATGAATAAAATTTAGATATTTCTTGTTTAAACATAAGCATGACTTATCCAAACTTTTTTCTTTTTATGACTGCGAGAAGGTTAGCGAATAGCGAATCGACGTATTCGAGACCATTCCGACCCTTTCGACGTGCCTGTTAAGCACGTGTTAACTGTTCACTTCGATTTTTTTAAATGTATTGTTTTAAATTATCTACCTGATATGTTTTGTGAGCGTGACTCTAAACAAATTGTAATAAAGATGTAACGTAGAATAATATACGCGGTGGCTTACTAGGTAACTAAAAAGAGTGAAATTATTATTTTTAACAAAAAATAAAAACCGACTTCCAAGGTAAAAACAATAATTTTTTGTTTAAAATAATAATTCAATTCTGGGCTTCTTTGTGTCCATATTTATTTATTTTTCTTTGCGAAGAACACGACTTTTTGGGAATAAAAATTCACCCAACGGTACCGTATCGCGTTCCCGCCTGCTCAATGACATTTGGTTTGGCAGTTGGATGACATTGACATCTCTCAAACGAACGTTATTATGTCCATTTCCATAGACGCAGAATTAAGTTCATATTTAGTGACGTGAACTTATTTTAACAGGAACGTAATAGCTTTTGGATAAGTACATGGACTAATTTAGTAAAGTTTTAGTTTTAGTTTAGTCTGTCCTTATTTAGATACGGGGAGAAACGCAATCGGACCCATTGTTTCTTTTTGAGTCTACATCAATTTTGGTGTAAGAGAATTCCACATAATTTCTTCAGACTGGAAGCTTAAAAATCAGTATTTTCGAACTGGCCTGGCCTTAAAAGATATTTTGTTTCCAACACTTCATTTTACGCAGAGTAGATAACACGTTTTGAATTCCCACTTTTCAGGAAAATTGACGTTCATTTTACCTTCCAGTACCAACTTTTGCTACAGCTCTAATGAATTATGAAAACACAATATCTACATATAAAAAACCTTGACTGATGATAGCTACCACTTTCGAGATTTTTCGCAAATAAAAATGTTGTTTGTTTTATCAAAATGAAGCTAGTCACAAAAAATTTGCTTGATGGTAATCAAATAAAAATTATTCTAGGGCTCCCGGACTATATTATTTCCACGCCTCGTTTAAATTTCTAAATTTAAACGAGGCGTGGAATTTCTTCTTTCTTTCTCGTTAAAGTTTCGCCCCCCTGAAGAAATGAATGAAGGGGGGGGGGGGGGAGAGCGCGAGCGGCGTGTCGTTGCATCGACGCAACGTTGTGGTTGCGACGTGGTTGCGATTTGGTCGGTATTTTACAAGTGGTCGACAACGACTGCAAAAAAAAAACGTGTGAATGGTCCAGTTCATTTACAATACCAAATATACGCCCGACCACGTCGTGTGTTTGTCGTGTGGTTGCGGTTGTCGTTGGCCCTTAGTTTCATTGTTGTCTTTCATATGTTCTGACAGCTGGCGATCATTCGCATTCGTTCTATTTTTGGGTAATACTCTAGGAAAAATTGAAATAATTAGAAACGAGATCGCCGAATATATATTTGTAGGCTATACCGCAGTCGGAAAAAAGGTAGTTCTTAAATCTAACCTCAAAATAATTGTAAACGTTAATAATGATTATAAAAAATCGTGGCTATTTAGACATAATTCTTAAACGGAATTATGTTTAGAGTATAAGAACAACCAAATCTAACTATAGTTTATTTTGGGACATCAAAAATAAAAGTCGAGTCCAGCTCCTATACAAATTTGGCCATTACTCTTTCAGCAATATCAGGTCAGCGGTTTCGGCGTGAAGAGGTAACAGACAGACAGACACATTTTCGCATTTATAATATTAGTATGAATGTGCTGTGTGTTAGTCGAAAGGCGTGACAGTGCCCTCGGCCGTGCACTCGGTATGTTTATTATAGATTAGCGGTCCGCCCGCGTGGATGCAGGAAAGACTCGGTCAGCAAAATGACTCCCAGGTCAATTCACAGACTCCGACACTAACATCGACGCAGTCATTATACGCAAGCTGCACAGTGCACACTGCAGATTGTCTTCCTCCCGCACGCGCACCCCCGCCTTGGTGACGCCCACTATCGTAATATTTTAATTTCACCATAATTTCAAAATCAAACGTCCAATAAATTAATGAAGATTAACAGCATTAGTAAAATAAACGCGTTTAAATGTAGACGCAAAAATTTCAAGAATTTTAAATAAAAAAAATGGTTATTGTGCCTCACTTGACATAGTATAGTGTGTCGGGGACTTTTTTGTAGATATATAAACGTATTTTGTGTATAAAATCTACAATTACTTGGAACATTTTATGGTTCTATCATTTATAGTTTAGGCAGCGTACGCAAAATAAGTAACTTTTCTGCTTGATTTTTTACACCTTGCGT
Source organism: Lysandra bellargus (assembly GCA_905333045.1). NCBI lineage: Eukaryota > Metazoa > Arthropoda > Insecta > Lepidoptera > Lycaenidae > Lysandra > Lysandra bellargus. The sequence goes on from HG995356.1 coordinate 7,268,414, forward strand.
CCGAAAAACCCGAATATCTTACGGAACCCAATTTTTTTCCAGAATAAAAAGTAGCCTATGTTACTCGCAAATAATGGAGCTTTCGAATGGTGAAAGAATTTTTAAAATCGGTACAGTTGTTTTTGAGCCTATTCATTACAATTAAACAAACAAACAAACAATATTTACCTCTTTATAATATTAGTATAGAAGTATAGATGTGCTCTTTCGAGGACACTGTCTCGCTCTCGACGATAGCGACGTTTTACGGCCTGATTTCACCGACCGAGTGAAACGGCAAGACAGTGCCGAGCACTCGGTACGTTTATTATAGATGTGTGCTAGGGCACTGTCTCTCCTCTCCACTCGGTAGGTGTCTCGCGCTTAATCGCGACGATAACGACATTTAACGACAAGCTAGGTGACTGGCGTTCCACTCGGATGTTTAGTGCTCGTTCCGTTTTCATTAACCGTTTACCCAATTAATGATCGCATCCCGGGGGAGTCATTCGATGACTCGGTGCCGTAAAATTGGAGCTTAGCGTGACCCCGAGTATAGAAATTAAGTCGCACGTACAACTAATTAATTCCGTCTACTCGTCTTTATGCCGCCGACTTGTTTCTCGACTTTTATTGTTCATTTAACAACGGCGTAAGCATTCAGTTACAGAAATTTAAAACCGGCCAAGTGCGAGTTGGACTCGCCCATGAAGGGTTCCGCAGCAGCAATAAGAATTATTTCTATGAAATTATAAGGTTTTTGATTTTAATATTTCATTTTTGATATAATGAAAGTTAAATTAAGGTTCATCATTTATGACGTATAAAAAAACTACTGGCTAGATCTCGTTCAAATCAATTTTCGTTGGTAGTTTTTATAGTAATGTCATAACATCATATATTTTTTTTAGAATTATCATGCCCCTACTTTAGAAGTTAGAGGGGGGGACACACATTTTGCCACTTTGGAAGAGTCTCTCTCGCAAACTATTCAGGTTAGAAAAAAATGATATGAAAAACCTCAATATGATTTTTGAAAACCTATCCATAGATCCCCCACACGCAAAGGCCAGATGATTTTTTTTTTTTGTTTCAGTTGTACCCATGGGGACCCCTAAATTTTTTTATAATTTTTCCATTTTTGTATCAAAATCTTAATGCGGTTCACAGACTACATCTACTTATCAAGTTTCAATAGTATAGCTCTTATAGTTTCGGAGAAAAGTGGCTGTGACATACGAACGGACAGACAGACAAACAGACAGACAGACATGACGAATCTATAAGGGTTCCGTTTTTTGCTATTTTGGCTACGGAACCCTAAAAAGGATTCAAGCAACGTGAATGAAGAGAGCGTATTCCCTCTTCGCGAGGCTGGCATCGCACCTGCAACCTACCAAGTCAAGGTCAAAATTCGCCTCTTTATTTTGATTTCTAGAATTCTCCAAAAGTACGAAAACCAAAAAAAAAGTTTCAAATCTTACAATATCATCAAAATAAAACCAAGTTAATTTCTCCAGAACGCTCTTAGCTCCACCTACGTCTACCTGAGACGTATCTCATCTTCAATTTGTATCACAGTATGCACGTTAATAAACCCTTTTGTGTGCCTAAGTCAGATTAGCTCCCGACGTGGTCTTTGCAGTGTAATCTGCCTATTATACGATATTGCCCTAATATATCGATATTGGAAGCGCATTACGCAGATGGGCGCGGTTATCGCATGCAGATAAAATTTTATAAAAATGATATTGTTGCAGGGTCTTGCAATTATATTGTGCTAGATGAATCCCGCAACTTCGAAATTTGTTTATCGCCCGAAATCCGTACATTTTTGCAACAAAAACATCATACGAAATTTTATCTTAATCAGTCGTCACGTGCCGTTTCAGCGTGAAGAGGTAATTTACACAAAAAGACACACTTTCGCATTTATAACATGCAAAGACGTAAAGGAGTTCGCTCAAAATTCAAGACGAATCGTAGAATTCGTAGAACAACTTATACCAGTATAATCGAAACTTGCGTGAAACTTAAAAACGTCAGATCAATAAATAAATAAATAAAAATTGAACTGATAACAATTTATTTATAATTATCATAAACACAATTTTAAACATAATTACCGTAACGAATAAACAATATTAAAAGTCCAAGAACAATAAGTCGGCAATACGAGCACTGAGCAGATGTTGGAGGGCCCTCGACTGCGCCGAGTCAATCATTACCTCCGCCGAGGGAGTTAATTTCGGTAATCCTCTTTGCTCCGGAACGGTGCGTGCGTTACCGTAGCCTTTTAAAATATTTGAAATTCCGATCCCGAAAAATTATCTTAAAACGGGAAGGATCTGAAGCTTTTAAAGATATATTTTGCGAAAGGCTATATTTTTAAACAATTGTTAAAAAATAATAATAAAAATATATATGCCTTTGTTAACTTCCAATACTTATCAATTTTGATATTTAATCTATATATTATTTTGAAACGTCAAGATATTTACGCCATGCCAATTTGCATCAGTTTCATGTAATTTGGATAACTTGCAACTCTCAACAATCAGATTGGATATTCTAATTTTAGGCACTATCAGCATATCAATTTTGATATTCTAATTTTCGAAAAATATTAGGTATAAATTTGGCGCTAATCACAAAAATTAGATCGCTCAGTTGGCATGCCGTGCTTCTGCCCTGCGGTCAAATCAACATTTGCCGATGGATAGAATTACCGGCCGCGTCACCCGCCATAATTGATTCAGCGTCCACCGGCCGGCACCGCCACGCCTTTTTGCCACCCGGTATAAAAAACCTGCCTTTTTGCCACCGGGCGACGGAAAAAAAACTAAAATCCGGTGTTAATTCTATAAAGTTGCGCGTTTACTCTTGGCTCCGTGCGAAATCCAATTGCCATGGTAATTTTGTTGGTGGCGAGGCTTTTAGGCTATTTTTAGCGAAGCTCGGGCTCGAAACGGATACTTTAATTATGTGTTAATACTTAACAGGCCAAATAAAAACCCTCCGAATCCGAATTAATGTGGCTTTCGCCTAATGCTCTCTCCGATGTGTGATTATTTTAAGACATTTGTACATCAGAGTAATTCAATACCAACTCTACTTTTCACGAAACTGGGATTTTTGATCCATTGAGTATCAAACATTATTTAACAATAAGGCAATTGTATTTGACCACAATTTTTTTCACGTGTAAAATTGTGACAATTTTATAGGCGACAAAAATGTTCCAAGTTTTCAGGTGACAAAATTCTGTTTCATAATATACCTGTGTGGTATTAATACACCTACATTCTACACTCGAACAAACTCTCAACACAACTCCTGCATAAAACCGTCCAATATTTTTGCATCCCGCAATCCACTTGATTTTGTCCCAGCGATCATGCTGTTCCATTCCATCCGTATCAGTTTCCACGTCGCATGATGTTCAATTGCACGTACCACACTCCCGCGAATGGACTCTGTCTCAACACATCGAGCGCTCCCCGACTCCCCAGACGTACAGAAATTGTTTAGTATTTCTACAAAATGTTTGAAAACTGCACGGAAAATTACATCGCAAGATAAATGTTGAAAGGTAGTCTTGCTTTTATTTTCAAAGTAGTACCTAATAAGGTTGAAATAAGAAAGTACATTTTGAAGGAATAAGTACTTATCCTTGAGATACTAATTGTAAATTAACCAAAGTATAAATAAAGCATATGATAAATTCGCGATGTCCATAAAATTAAAGGCAAATTTTGAAAACAAAATTAAATCAAGTCAATTAAATTTAATTTTAATTTTTACAAAATTAAAATTTAATCATCACATTTAATTTAAGTAAGGTTCTATTCCTGTTGATTTACAACCGGACTGTAGTATATGTGTATGGAATTTCTTTAAATTATATTTAAGTAATCATTAAATTACTCTGAGTGTGACCGTTAGCAAAATAAAAAGATTTGTAACGATTATCTCTAATCCAACATTAATTATGCAAACGATATTAAATCGAAAAAGCAATTCGTTAAGAAATATTGCTCAGGTCCTCCGAGGAACGCAGTACAAATTTCAGATTCGATTATAAAAAAAATTATGTCTGAACATATTTCGAAATGAAAAACAAGTAGAAAGCCACTTGGGAGAGGAGCGCAAGCAATATTGCAGGATTCGATTTAAAACTGCGACAAGCTGCCGACCTATCAACGTGTTCTAAAAAAATTCTCAAACAAAATAGCCCCGAGACGAAAAACATTATTTACTCGGATCTGAAATTTAAATTGCTTCATTATTATTGGAAATCTATAACTATAGCACTACTATCTTTGATAGACATTTAGGAGTGGAAATGCTAGATTGAACGTCGAATTAGGATCTTTTTGCTTGTTGGTTAAGGGTTCTAAAATCGTAAAGCCGAATTTTTATATTTGAGACATCATTTAACATTTTAAACGAAGAACAACAAGCAATCAACCATCGTAATCTTAATTATTTTGTAATCAAAACTCTATTACTATATAACTTTGTAATACTAATAATATTTATTCTCATTCGAAACGTAACGCCACATCCATTTCCGACACCTCTGCACAGCGAGGACGACACAATCAAAAGTTGTTCGTCGCTCGTGTGACGGTCGCTTCCGGCGGATGTTCGGAATTTGCACAAACTGACTTAATTCATCAATATCCTCCTCTCACTTTGATGTACATAATTGGGGACTTCCATGAAACCGTGATACATTTTGCACTGCCCTTTGCCCGTAATTCTATTGGGCATTAACTATTTTAACCGTGGGATAGCCCCACGGGATGAATATCAAAGACTATTAATACGGTTACGGCGAGGTTGTGATACTGGTTGCTCCAGATTATGATAGTTATTATTAGTTTGGCAATGAAATCACCCTTGACTAGATAGGAAACATACTTATGATATTCATTTATTTCTTTTTGAGGCTTTGCAGAATATATGTATTTCTGAAGATATTCCATTATTCTGAAGATTTCTAACGTCTACCTCTACAGCAAAAAAATCTAGTTGAGAAAAATCATCTGGTTCATAATAAGGCGTCACATAAAATACCTGACTTTTTTCCTAACAAATCCTATCGAATAATGTGAAGGGAGGTGATGCGAGTGTCTTAATTCTTGCAAGATTTTGTAAAGTAGATTGCGGATCTTTATTTTTTGGTCGGATTATATCAAGCCTAGATGACAAAGCATACTGATATAGACTTGGTACAACCCGATTAGTAGGATCTGCGTAAAGATAACCTTAATTTACCATGGTGGTTGAGAGTGCTTAACCGTTTCAAGATTCCAAAAAGACCATCCGCAGCATTCCCAAGTCAAACTACACTCATTGATATAAGTCAAATATGGGATGCATGTTTGAGTTGGCAGTGGGATCGGCGATCGAACTAATTACCGCTCGAGGCCCCCGCAGCCAGCAACTTCGAGAATATCTTCCGTCTTGACTCTACTGCGGTTTCGGTCCGTCGGAATCGAGCTGGCCGTATTGTCTGCTAACATAGCAGTTATCCGAGATATCTGATATATTAGCCATTTAATTTTTTCCTATAACTTAAATTATTCGAGTATGTTTATTCGCTCACTGAGAGAGGCCTATGTCCAGCAGTGGACGAGTATAGGCTGATATTATGATGATGATGTTTTTTTTTTTTTGGTTACAAATTTTAAAAGTATTTAAAAGATTTTTAGTATCATAAGAAATCGAGAAATGTCTTATCAATGGTTAATTTCTACAATTTCGTACTCCAATTAAATTATTCATTACAGCATCAAAAAATATTTACCAAACAGAACGACAGACATCATGAAGAGCACTATTTTATATTTAGGATTAAAGTTTTGATCATCAACGAGTAGTCTCAGATGACAACAAAATTTAGCACCACATTATTCAAGGTAAACACGGAATCTTCCATATCCCAAGTAGACTGGATTTCTTTTACTTTTTAGCATCGCATCTCATTTGTACGGTGGCTCGGGGGAACAAATGTTCTATCTAATTAACTTTATCATAAAACCCCGCTTATTGCCTTGTCCGGCGGTGCTATGCTTCCATTTAGTGATTTCTTCTGGCGTGCTAGATCCTTTTTAAACTTTACAAGGTAAATTAATTTGCTGATATCGGTTATTGCTTTTACTTTAATTAATTAAAAGCTTGGCTATTTGGAGCCTTATTCGATGGACGTTTAACGCGCGTGATGATATTGCGGCGGCATATATTATTTAATTTGTTGGGTGAATTTCTACGAAAACGTTTTCGTACCGATATAACCATTAACATTGTCGGGTACATTTAACCTTTGACTGGTGACATGTATTTTGCGTAACGTAACTGGTGACGAGCGGTCTGAGAGGCCGCTACCGTTTTAGGGTCTATTGCATAGAAATTAAGTATAGTGGCTTGCAGCCATGTTCAAGAATAGTTTGATAACTAAGTGTAGGACAAAATAAAAGCATTTTGTACATTGTGAATCATTTTACTATACGGAACTTTGATGTTACAATGAGAACGGTCTTTACAATCATGAAAATTAGAAGTGAGATGAATAATGTCTTTTTACAAAATTATAATCAACATAAATCAAACACAAACTTTTACCATAAAAATTAATACAATAATTATATAACTGAAAAATAAGAAAACTTTTTATCACAGCTATCATTTCATAAAACTGACAATGGTCAAACTTTACTAATTCTGAAGGCTGATTCTCCTGCGTTGGCTCCTGATTTGTTGATCGATGTAACCTAGGTCGTACTCTTCGGTTCCTAAATCATGATCTTTCGGCAATATTTTCAGCTTCCGGTTCAGTGGAATCTTTTTATGCCTACCATTCTCCTATTCTATGAATTTCAGATGAAAGCTGTTTTCTATGGTTTAACAATACATTTCCGACTCCCGATTCCCTTAGCTTCTTATTTGGAGGACCAGAATTATCCATCGTAAATAAAAGATGTAAAAAATGAAAAAAAACAATAAGCGATGTAACATAAAAAAGTTACACTACTGGTGACGTAAGGTATGAGACCTTACGTCACCAGTAGTGTAACTTTTAGGCCGCTATCGAACTTTGCATCCATATAACTTATCGATTTGGGTTAGTCCGACGCAACTGCATCCTTCTACGGCGCGGGGGCAACCAAACTCGAAACTACACAGACGTTCAAACCTTGAGAGTGTGGGGAAGTGGATAAAAAGACGTTTCACTGACGCCGTTCGGCCTGTGAGACCGCTTGTCACCAGTTAAAGATGAAAAATGTTAAAAACATTTCTTTTCTTTTTTGCAGACAGTAAAAATTATTTCAAAACCTTCTGTGTTTTCACATATATTTTCAAATGCAAGCATAGCCATGTCCAGCCGAAAACTAAATTGATCAATGGACATAGCACATGGTTTCAATAGCTGATGTGTAAAAAAGAACTAAAATAATTCCATTGTATGCCTCCATCACGAATTTATACGATAATCTAATATATATAAATCTCCTGTCACGATGTTTGTCCGCGATGGGTTCCTAAACTACTTAACCGATTTTAATGTTTTTTGTTTTTTAATGTGTGCTTTTTTCCAACTTGAGAGATAGGATAGCTTAGATATTTAATTATAGTCGCAATTTTATTTTATTGCAAATAATTTGTCTATAAAGAGCGACCATTGTTTATGCGACGCGGGTCACGGGATAGCGATGGACGTTGCCATGGTGACATACTTCTATTTTAGTCACTAATTCAATAAAATAATACGGGCGATATACTTAATATAATATGGCAAAGAAACGTTTGCCGGGACAGCTAGTAATATATGTATTTTGAAATCTGTTTCCAAGTTTCCAAACAATCTAAAGATTTTTAGCTTTCTAAAGACATGACTTAAGACATTGTAAAGACATTAGAATTTAGATACTTATGTACCAAATTTTAAAGTCCCCGTATTAATAAAAAACAAATCCAGATTTCTCATCTTTTCAGATATTCCAGTTAAAAATCAAGGTTCGTACGTTCGTTTTGCGGCAATGAAAGCTTAGAGCAAGTTTGCGCGTTCATTCCAGATAAAACCGAACGTCTGGAAGTTCAGTTCTATCAGATGTGGATTAATATTTAATGATGTAAGCACAGACTATTTTAGATCTCACAAACTTTACTCAGCCGAAGAAACGGATTGGGTGAGTACTATTAGAGAAATTGATTTGTAAGCAGAGACCTTCGTAATTTGAAAAGGTAATGTCAAGTCTACCTATATCAATATTATATGATTTGACATTGAGGTTTGCCATTACCTGACGAAATTACGTAGGCATATGTACCTATCGATTTTTCTGATGATACATAATATACATAAAACATAGGTAGAGTAGAAAATGTTCAAACAATTCCGCAAAAAACAAACGATTACCCCACTCCAACGAGGCTTATTAAAATATATTTCATGAAAACATTTTCTAAATACTTAAGCGGCTTAAACGAGGCACCCACCTTCCTTAACAATAAAAAATATAATAACGATTTAACGAGAATAATACATCGAGAAAATATTGAAAACAACTTATTGTTATATCGAAGTCGATTGCACTAAGTCCATAAGGAAATAATAAAAGTATCACCGGCACTCCAGTGCACTCCGAAGTCCGAGGTATCGAGTGATATAAGAATCAAACAAACAGGAAAGAACTTCTTAAAACTTCCACCCGGTAAGACGTTGTCTAGAGGAACTTTTATTACAACTCGACTTAGAAAACTTATAAGTGGCTCAGATATATCAATTTACTCATTACGGACCCCGGCGTCTTTACAAAACATTTATATTGGAATATTCTTTATGATGTTCCGAGAAATTGTATAAATGTGTTTCGTGACCATCATTTGAAACCTACCACGTTCAATAAGTGGATGAAATATAATAAATTTTCCACTACCTTCTGAATGTTGCCTACGTTATTAATTTACTTCCTGCCGGGCTAGCACGGCCACCAGTAGAAATGCGAAAGTATGGACAAACTGTGGACATAAACTTAAGGTCCGTTCCGATCTTTACGGCTAATCGCGACCGACAAAAATTCAATTAAAATGCCACTTTATGACAGACTATAATATATGTCATAAAGTAGGATATTATTTCAATTTTTAGGACTATAGTCTGTCATAAAGCGGAATTTTAATAGAATTTTTCGGAACGAAAAAAGATCGGAACTTCACCTTAAGTTTATCTCCACAGTTTGTCTATACTTTCGCATTTCTAGTGGTGGCCGTGCTAGCCCGTCAGGAATAAAATTAATATTCTACACTGTAGATGTAGCCCTCAACCGTGAAGCGCTTAAAATTATTCATATTTTATCAAGCGGGAATCAAATTTTTTTCGGGATAAATACTAAACCAAAAAAAATGGTTTAACGTTGAAACCTGGTTGAAACGCTGTAAACAAAGTGAGGAGGTGTCAAACAGACGGAGTCAGACAACATTAAAATATTTATACTTAGTCCATTGAAATTTTAGGACCGAATATTGCATTTATTAGAGGACGCAATTTTATTTTCGGAATATGTTGGGGGGCTCAATAGAAGCTTAAGCTCAAGTTTGTGGGGTCGCCGCCTTTGTCCCCCGGCCGCCATCTTGAAAAAAGGGGTGACAACACTATTTTCGTGATATTTCGGAAACTATAAGTCTTACAGAAAATTTTTAAGAACATAATTTGTTGCAAAATATTTTGCCTACAAATATGTTTATATAATTTTTTTACCTTAAATTAAAAATTTAAAAAATTATAAGCAAAAAAGTGATAATTTTTTTTTAAAGGTTTTTTGTCGCTCTTTAACTTTGTTTAATACATTTTACAAAAAAATTACCTTAGAACAACCTTGTTAATGATCTTTTGAGAAAAAGATCCCCCAATCCCCCGGATCTCATGAAATTAATTTTCTGCAGATGCAAAGGAAACTGTGAAGGCATGCGTGCCTGCAGAAAAGCAGACCTAAAATGCTCTACAGTATGCCTACTATTCTGTAAAGCTTTTCAGACCTGCTTTTCTGCAGCCACAGTCTGCAGTATGCCTACTACACTACATAAATATATGCAAATTGCAAACTATATCATAGTATGCCTACTATACTAGTCTGCACATGCCTACTATACTATAAAGCATTTCAGGCCTGATTTTCTCCAGCCACACATGGTTCCACAGTTTCCTTTGTTTCTGCAGAAAATTAATTTCATGGGACCGGGGGATCTTTTTCTCAAAACTACAAATCTAAAGTTTGGTCTAAGGTATTTTTTTTTGTAAAATGTGTTAACCCTTCTATATGTGCAAAAATATTTGCAAAAGAGTAGTGTATGGAATGTGCAAAAAAAATGGCGCCCGGCCTTACCCCCTTTTTACAAATAATATAATATTTTTACATCCAAACCATATTTTATGTTTTTGTAAAGAATTTTATAATATCTAATAAATTTTCTATCAATCAAGCCATTATAATATAGTATTTAGTCTGATTTAACATTCTTTTTAGAAGTATGTATTTTGAAATATATTTTTCTGACTATTTCACATGAAATAAATTAATATTTTGTTATAATCTACACGACAGAATCCAAGAATAGACCCTTGTTTATATAATTTATCGTCACAGCTTGAGATGTTTACAAAAACAGGTCATAAATATCACTCGAAAAAAATGCGTTTCGTATTACCACAAGCAAACTTCGTCATTATGGCTTTACAAATAAAGTTCAAAATGGCTGCGGGCGGCAGAATACGACCGTTAACTGTAGACTTTTAACTCTTTGTTTTGGAAATATAAGAAATACTATCGATATAAAATAGTCATGTAGACGTTGTGTAATAATTTCTATAAGCCTTTTACGTAATTAATTTACAATTATATGAAGCAAATTCCGTCCAAAACACTTATAACACACACAACTTTTTTCTCAGCTTTCACAAGTTATTACGATGTATTTCTTGCAAATGGTTATCTAAAACTGCTTATTACTATTAAAGTAAACGATTTTACTACTTACATTCGATAAATCCAATTATTATTTCACACAAATCACACAAAATGACAGAACACACACGAAACAATTCACGATTTTCTAATGACTGAAAAATATTCGTCGACCACAGATTGTATAATATTTTGCATTCAGAATGTGGCAAATGTACCATAGATTATAACTAACCAATCTTCTTCATACAAAAGTAGTCTCTAAGTCGACGAAATACGTAACTCGATCGAATGAAAGAGCGCGGCCACATACGGCCGCTTGGGTGTAGACAGAATAGCTGCAGTATAATCTGTGGCGGCCGGATCCGGCCGCTTCGGAATTAATGGGTTAAACAAAGTTAAAAAGTTATAATAAACCTTCTAAAAAAATTCACTTTTTTGCTTACAACTTTTTAAATTTTTAATTTAGGGTAAAAAGTTATATAAACATATTTGTAGGCAAAATAATTTGCAACAAATTAAGTTCTTACAAATTTTTTGTAAGACGTATAGATTCTGAGATATCACGAAAATAGTGTTGTCACCCCTTTTTTCAAGATGGCGGCCGGGGGACAAGAGTGGCAACCCCACAAACTTGAGGTTAAGCTTCTATTGAGCCTCCCAACATATTCCAAAAATAAAATTGCGTCCTCTAATAAACGCAAAGCAAATGTAACATTTCAATGGACTAACTGTAAAGTGGAGTTGGCGTTATTTGGGACAACCCAGGATTTAGGAAACTAAAAGATAAGAGAACTATTTACTACGTATTTCAAATATATATATATATATATATATATATATTTATATATATATATATATATATATATATATATATATATATATATATATATATATATATATATATATATATATATTATATATATATTTCAGTGTGGATTCTTTTGCTAAATATCGATACGTTATCGTACATTTTGTTTGACTTCTGTAGACAAATTTGGATGGGGTTATTTTGGACGGCAACGTGGGGTTATTTGGGTTACGTAAGAAATTGTTGATTAGTAGGTACTAAGGTGCTTAGGTAAGCAGGTTATTATATTGATTGAAATTAAGATATAGCTATGTTTGATAAACGATTTATGTAACTACGAGCTTTTGCCCGCGGCTTTGCTCGAGTTAAGAAGTATTATATACAAATTTTCATCCCCTATTTTAACCCTTTGGGGTTGGAATTTATCAAAATCCTTTCTTAGCGGATGTCTACGTCATAACATCTACCTGCATGCCAAATTTCAGCCCGATCCGTCCAGTGGTTTGGGTTGTGCGTTGATAGATCACCATGTTAGTCAGTCACCTTTGAGTTTTATATATTTAGAAGTACATATAAAATCAAATCTTTTTCTAGGATGTTTTTTGTTATATTTTTTTATGGAAAGGTTAAATGTTCATTTGTTCAAATGATGCTACTACGCATTTTGATCTGTTTTAATAGAAAATTTGTTCGAAAGTAATCTATGGAACACTAATAAATCTATTTTTTTCTTAAAAGTGCTTTTATTTTTGAAAAATCATAAATTTTATTGTAGATTCAATTCAAATCCATATTTTATTTTATGTTTTTGCGTCCCAAATAGAGTTAATATGTTTAATTCAGTTATTTAGCTAAAAACCATGATTTAACTATGAAATCTGAAAGCTATCCAAAATAGCCCCATTCAAGCGATATTTGGGACTAGGTTTATTTTATTTTTTTACTGGAAACTTTTTTAAAAATGTCAAAATGCTAACTTCATATGCAAAAAACACGCGCTCAGGAATCCATTTCCAATTTTTGCAAGAATCTACCCGAACAAATAAATATAAACCAAAATAGTCTAAAATGTGTCCTAAATAGCCCCACTTTACCGGTAGCAAAATATGCCATCCATAATGTTATTAATCCTATAGAAAGAAATACAGTTTCACAATTAGGTAACGTCGCAAAAAGCATAGACAGCGCAATAACAAAAAAAAATCAAAAAAGCAAACTCAAAAACGTGAGGGCGAATAAAATTTCCGTCCGGAATTACAGCAATAACGTCGCATCGGTTGGACCAACAAATGGACCGGCGTCAGATACCAGCCGTACGTCACGAACACCGGACCGTATTGACAGAGCCGAGTTTACCCAATCCATCGATTGTGTACCTGATAGCTTTATAAACTATATTCCAGGCACGACGAATTTATATGGGTCATTGCTTATGCGTCGCGGAATTCGGAGGTATCAGGAAATTAATAACTGTACACTACGGCTGTATACCTACTGTTTCTGAACAAAGGGTCGTGTGTAGATGGGCGCCAACTTTTGGACAACAAAGTCATATTGAAAAGGTAAAATAATTAAAACTAAACTTTTTGAAGCAAGAGGAGTTATAATCAACATTTTTCTCCTTTGCGGATCCAGAAAAAAGGTACAAAAATCCTGAAAAACCCAGTTACTCTCATTCTCAATCAAGAAGCGAAACCAAATACTGCATTCAAGCGATAAAGTATTAATAAGTAACCACTTAAAATTCTTTCAGCGAGCCTCCACTATTGGTGACAGCAAATTGAATGAGCCGGGCGCGGTGTTTGCCGGCGTCATCAATCATTCTCGTATGGATTTCATTTTAATGCGACGTCATCGGCGTCTCGTGGCCGCACCGTCATGCCGCCACCATCCATCTATTGTTTCACGTTACCGCTAGCCGAATGTTTAGTCACATCATTATCTACCCTTTGGAAAACCAAAGGATGCTTAATTAAGCCAAGACTTTAAAGATTCGTGGAAGAGCTGCTTTAATTTTCTGTTATAGAAACATTTTATAGATGAGACAACCTCCTTCTATTAGAAAATCAGTTAAAAAAAGTAGGAACACCTACTTAAATTAACTAATTTTGGCAGCTGCACGTGAGACATTTACGCTGCATTTGACTCGGCACTTAAAATTTACCATGCCAAAAACTTGTTAATCGTCCGTACCCTCATTGTTCCAACGGACGGTGGTGGGAGCACGAATTTTCGTCTATTGTATTTACGGATACGGCAAATTAAATCCCCATTTGTAGAGGCAGGACACCTAAGGGGGGCAGTAATCCACACCGGCCGCCCCATTGTCGACCGTTCTCCGCTTCGGCCGGGCTTAAGAGCCTCACAGCGACACGGAAGTCCGCAGACATTTTGCAAATTAATAACCAATCTCATCGACACCGTGTGGGTGTCCGTTTTAAAAATATTATTTTCAAAATATTATTTCACACGGCAACGGGATTATACATCAAAGAGCGTAAAGGACACTGCGAGCTGACTAAAGTTACCGAACGGAAATACAAATAGAACATTATTATCAAAACATTTGGTACGGTTAATGCGAGCGCGAGTTGCAGTGGTAACCGGATTACAGGATCGGGATTAATATAATTTATGCATCGCGCGTCATTGCAAAATTACGCTTTATTAACCATATTTACGTTGGGAAAAAAGGAGGCCGCGACCGGAGGAATTTGCATACGGCTGAAATATATATAGAGGACGATTCAGTCCGTTTGATTGGGCATTGTTTCGGACAGTCCAGCGTTAATACCGGCCAGTGTATGCGATGCGAATCCAATTTTCGGGTCGGAGACGTGAACGGCGCCTATCCGTGCTCTATTAGTATTCAACATGGGCGCGATACGTGCCGCGGACGGCGTGTCGCTATGCGCCATTATGTGCGAGCAAACAAAAACACGTGAGCCTCCTGAAATAGGACTCCGATGTTTTTATATTTGCATGAAAATATCAAAACTTGATTGTTGACATATTTTACGACCACGTGATTGGTGGAAAATCGGCTCGGCGAGACATATTTAAACTTCGTTGCACGTTCTGAATCTCTGATTACAAAGAACAGTTTTTTCCACAGAAAAAAGAATTTTAGTTTTTTCGTGGCAAAAACTATGCTATGACCTTTTCCGGGATCAGAGTATCTTCATACTAAATTTCCTCTAATTCGTTAAAATGTTACAGGTAACAGACACACTTAATAATATACGATTAGAAGGTAATTTTGCTTCCAACTGACGCTACCACACAGTTCTTTGTAAATCTACATAACAATTCCACAAACGTAGAAAGTTGTGAGGTTTATTCCAATCGGTTTGTCGCTCGCAAAACAAGGGGAAAAGCTTCAACTTCCGATACTCACAGTAGTGACCCCGGGCAAGGAAATTAATGTAAGTCTGTGTATGCGATATACGTCCCTTGCACTTCCCATTTTATAATATGAATTTGTTTCCGACAGTCGCTTTACATTTCTAGATTGTTTTCAAACAATATGTGATTACTCTGTATTCTATCTTTTATTTTCAACGGTTTATATATTATTTTTACGATTGGCATGTATGTACCTTCGGCGAAATTCGGCGTACCATCTGCAATATTTTGCCTTTTACTACTGGAACGCCGAGAAATATCTGCACCCAAAGAAAGTGACCGCAACGACCGTAACTAACAAGTAACAATGACAGTAACTGAATACCGACCTATTTTTTACAAAGCATTTAATTAAGTAAATAGTTACTCTTTTAGCGTTGATTCTCAAACTTTATTTACAGATTTTTATGGCCCCCTAATTCTTCGGAATAAAAATTCAACCGCTACGAGGGGAATCCCAGAAAATATTAATCCGCTATCATAATTGAAATGTCTAGCCTTCTGTGCAGATAATAGAACTTATTAGACATGCCGAACTTCGAGAACGGATTGGTCTAATCCCCCGGTAGACATTTTTCAAAGTTCCCGACCGATGCGATACCATCTTCGAAAGAAGATTAAAATATTTCGTGAAATTTAAACATTTGTCGGATTTGAAGATGTTTTTTATGTTTCTTTTAATTGAAACGAAAGGTCGGTGACTTGGTTGTTTCGAACCTTTGTGAGCTTTGACGGAATAAAAGAAAATTATAGAAAGGAAGCTGTGTTTCTAGGTCAAAAAAAAAGAATTTGAGTGTGGTTTTCATGGAAATGCGAGAGGGGACTAGATTTTACAAATTGTGATTCGCATTTTCGTGCGCGCATAAGCGTATAATATCTAATTCCTACGTAGACAATACTATTTGTGTAGTATATAGTACAGAAAGAGTATTGTCTACCATTGAGTCAAACGTCATGACAATCTGTTCCGTACTTTTTGAGACTAATCAATGCAAATAAACAAACAAATAATCCTGATTAACCTCCTTATTAATATTAGAGTTCTAATCCAATGAATATTAAATATCTTCGAGAAGAACATGTTAGTTCTTGCCGCTGCTTATGTTACCAAATCAGCTTTTGGCCTGCATGACAGTCCAATAACATTAGCCGGTGTAGTTGTCAGCACAAAGCCATTGTACGTCTCCACAGACGATATTAATCAGACGATATGCAATGCGACAGTGTTTCTCAACGTTTGGTTCAGGACGGGAGCCCCTGGGGGTGTAGCCTTTAGCCAACTAGTCAAATGAACTGGCCATAGCTAATTTGACTTTGCTGTAAGATTTTAATAAAAAACATCAAATTTTGAAAATTAATTTTCCAAAATGCTTTTTAAATACATAAATGATAATAATCTTATATATAAAAAAGGATTTTCAAATGTGTTAGTCGCGCTAAAACTCGAAAACGGCTGAACGGATTGGGCTGATTTTAGTCTTAAAATATTCGTAGAAGTGCAGGGAAGGTTTTAAAGTGACTTCGTGTTCACCGGGACAGCTAGTCTTAATATATAAAAATAAGTGGCAATTTTCGTTGTCACTTTATAACTCAAGAACGGGCTCACCTATCCAAACCAAATTTTCAGGGTTTGTTCGGACTATTTAGTAGATGGTTTATGTGAAGTTTGCACATAATCGGTCGAGTGGATCCAGGAGTAATCGAGGGAACTCCTCAAAATTTTAATGAAAACATATGCCGATTTTGTTTTTGTATGAAGTATTTCAGGCATATGTTACCAAAAGTAAGATTCTGCACCAAGATAAACCATGGTTCCAAGGTGCTGAACAGAACTCCGAACTCCTTATAGATACAAGTTTCGGGGTTGGGGCGCTGCCTGAAGAACTGAACTGTGCACTGTGTGCGTTACGCTCTGGAGTTGAATTTGTTATGTCCAATATTAGTGAGTCATTTTGTTCGTCGCTTCGACTTAGTTATAAACCAGATGACGCCCGCAACTCCATTGCGCCAAAATTAGTTTATCGTGCGGGAACCGTACATTTTCCGGGATAAAAACTATCCTATGTCCTTTCCTTAACTTAAAGTATCCCCAATCCAAATTTCAGCAGAATCGGATCAAAATTGGGACAAACATAGATCTATTAATGTAGTTTTAAATAGTTTATGAATATTTTTTGACGTGATAACGTCTTATAATTCGATATGAGGTGCGCGCCCGAAAAACATGACAGTTCATGCGTCGTTACCTCGCTCTGAGGCGTTCCATATAAGGCTTGAAGTGCAAGCGAGAGCGCGGAACGAGCGACAAGGAAGCACAACCGGCCTTTGCGTTCGGCAGCGTTCGACATCCGTCTCTCTCCTAAGTCCTACTTGAGTGAGCGATGCTTATATTTTAAAGAAAGCTAAAAGTAAGCGAACCTGGAACTTGGCGCTGTGATATCTAGCTTGTCCCGCTGGGCCAACAAGACGCTGACGTAAGTGCTGTAATTGTCGATATCTTGCTACTCGAAGTTGGTAGTGAGGTGACACTTGTAGTAATTACTATTGTTTTTACGTAACATTTTTAAATTTTTATTTTTTTTTATAAAATGTAGAGGTCCGATAGCAGTAAAAAATACAATAAAAGTACTTTGGTGATATTATATTCAAATAGAACTTTGTTCTTTGCATAGGTCGATTTGAAAGAAATACATCGAAATAACTTTAGGTTACAGTCGAAAAAGTTTGTTTCTATTTATAGAGATTCGGAAGCGAGGGTTAAAGGGTTAAGGATAGTTGAACGTGACAACGTCATACGTTGTCACGTTCAACTATCGTCAGTAAACCGACTTTACAGACAACCGATTTTTATGATGAGTTTCCAGCGGAATTAGTGCTATAAATTATAATAAAACGAAAGTCAGAGAACCTAGAACTCTAGAGCCTAATTATTAGAGATAGGTGTTTGAACATGTCATTTTCAGCATTGCTTGATAAACACTAAGTACAGTAGTAAAATATGCTTGAAGTTTTTTAAGAAATTCTATAGTGGTAGTGAAGTCAGCTGATTATGAGTTTTCGTATTATGAGGGTGTATCTTGGATCCAAAGTCACTAAGCAGAACACATAAGTCTTTACAGAAAGAAAGTGGTGATCTGATGATGGGATTCATGAGTAATCGAGGGAACTCCTCAAAATTTATATGGAAACATATGGCGATTTTGGTTTTATGAGAAGCAACCTAAGCATATGCTACCAAATCGCATGATTTTGCACCAAGGTATACTATGGTCCCGAAGATACTAAGAGAACTCCGGATTCCTTATAGATACAAGTTTGGGGGTTTAGGCGCTGTTTTAAGAACTGAAAGCATAATATGCTATTATGCAAATTACATTCATCATCATTACCACGTCAGGGTCACCAATGTCACCAAAATTTAACATAACAAATTCAACCTTAACTCCAGAGCGTAAGGCACAAATTTGACATTACTTCTGAGAAGTAAGTTGCTTCGATAATACAAGTAACATGCAAGTGCACTGTCACACTTTTGCCTGTTGTTGCCTGTTCCAGAGTCGGTACTACAGATTTACAATCAAAATGGAAAAAAAATATTGTATATATCCAAATGTTTTGGATTAAGTTTTAAATAGCAATTAAGTGATATATTTTTTAAAGAAATGAATCGATGTTCTAACTGATTTTTGTATTATTTCCTTCGATCACTATTATACATTGTTTCACTTTATACGTAGCGAAGCACGTACCGGGCCGCTAGTTACTTATAAAATATTAAAGCAAAGCCACGGATCTAAACTAATATTTTAAGGGGTAATTTGTCTGAAAAGGGGGTCATGTCATAAAGTTTCAGAAGCACTGCAGTACGGTAAGGCGGGGAGGGACACAACTTCAAGATTAGGATTTGGAAGCGACCGCGACCATCGTAACAATAATTGAGTCTGCAAACTAGCTGCAACCTACGTTCACGTTTGTATGCTAAATCTGGACGTACAGATTTCCTGCGTTTATATGTCTGCTAAGACATACTTTGTATGTGTAGGTGTATTATAAAGAGGAGAATATTTGCTTCTCGACTTAGAAAATATAGTACAAAGCATGTCTATTGAAATAGTACCCAGATTTCATGGACCACGATATTTACTTGCTTTTTATGAAGGCCAAACGTAGATTGATGCGAGTTTCTAGGATACACCATATAAAATCGTAAATGGGGCAAGTAAACTAAGAATAAAAACAAATATGTGTAATAAATATTAACATCATGGATTAAAAGGCTTAAAATAGATTAACATGGACAATATATATCCAAATCCAAGTGATAAGAGAACATAGCCGATTGTGAATTTTGAAAGTTTCCGGCGGAATGTGAACTCGCACCCTCACAGGTCAGAGCGCCGACCTCAGACCTCGCCCTAAATGGGAAGGATTGCGGAAAACAATGTGAAAAAAACTACCTGCTCTGCTTTGTAGTGTACAGTCAGTTAAATTAATCTACGCGAAAGCTTAGTACTTGAAAGTGAGTATAATCTTCACTTCCTTACTAATGTCTGTCTTCACGCTTAAATGGCTGAAAAGATTTATATTATGAAATTTGGGTTGGTGATGACCTTGAGAGACGGAAAAGGACAATAGGATATTTTTTGTTGCCTAACACAAAGCATAATATCGTCTACTCTTCAAAATATAATGGATGCGAGACGCGACGTTATTTATATATCCGAACAAGAATTATTCTTCCTACTCCTACTTTCTTCTGATTAATATCGTTGCGGGTCCCAAGACAGTTTTAGCTTGTCCCTCGGGCTCCCTGAGATCATATCAAAGTGTTTTCGTGGTTATATACCGCTGTCAATCCTGGTTACACAGAAGATAAAGTGGTGGGAATGTGTGGTGGGCCAACGCCGTTAAAAAAATCCGAACAAGAATCGCCTATTCTCTAGACATGTATCTATCATTGGCCTACTTTACCACACGTACAAACTACAGATTATTTAGGTTAGCACAACTTCTGATCTTCTAATCACTAGCCAAGGATCTAGTCCCAGCCTCATTATTAGCGGTATGTGAATATACTATCATTACTTTATGATACATACTACATGTTTATGTAAGCAATCAGCATGTACCCT
This sequence comes from Lysandra bellargus, assembly GCA_905333045.1. Taxonomy (NCBI): domain Eukaryota; kingdom Metazoa; phylum Arthropoda; class Insecta; order Lepidoptera; family Lycaenidae; genus Lysandra; species Lysandra bellargus. The sequence goes on from HG995356.1 coordinate 7,288,711, forward strand.
AGGCACAACCGCATTATATACGACGCACAAACGCTCTGACCTCTTTAACGTTCCAATCAAGTGTCTAATCATAATATCATTTTCCATGTAGCTACACCAACGTAAGCAGTCATTTTAGTACTATAGAACGCTAATATGCGCTATATGACTTTCTAAATTATAATCTTTAAAGGACTTTGCATGATGCATCTGTTGTGGATGATTTATATACAGTATTTGAAGAGCGAAGTAACCACTCTCCAAATACTATGGTGCCAGCCGCCAGGGACAAGATTTTAAATGTAATCAGTTTCGTCCACACTGTGCCTTTTTTTGTTCATCAAGGGCATGCGTTATAGCGCAGTCAACAGCGAACGTGAGGCATGCCCGCGACGCATGCCCTCTGACCGTATCCAAAACTTTCGCTTTGTTCTATAATGACAATGTTGGCGTTGCGTTCGTTGACGCATTCAATTATTGAATGCGCCAATACGAAAGTTGAATGATTGAAGATGACGAAAAATGAAGACGAAAGTGCACAATGTTGACATAGCTAATCCGTATGTGCTTAGGCAACCCGCAATCATAGATACGGACATGAAAAATTTTATAAGCTCTTTAACATGTCAATAATTAACTAGGTATTTCACCCTATCAAATCGCATTGCCTAGTAACTGGGTAACTTTAGTTATTTAGTTGTAGGCGACACCTTAGCCAGCTCTTACGATGAATGCGAAGCGCGACGCACAAACGTCGTAACTTATTTATCTCTCCAATCAAATGTCTAGTCATTATCCACATATTCTAATCACCAGCCTCATTATATATCAATTTGCCGTCAGCACGGCGTCTGCCGGGCGCAACAGGCGCCCGGCGCGCAACAGGCGACTTGTTGAATCGACCGACCTACTAACGCAAGACGCCCGACCCGACACGTGATACTGAAACATCCAGCCGATATAAGGGGATATAGGACACCGGATATACGATATTCACATACTCCTTTAAATGTATGGAGTATTTTTATATAAGTGAGAATGATTTAGGTTTTTAAACATACATGGAATTTGCGCATCGAACGAAATAAAAAATCGAGTAGAAAAAAATTGCCGATGAGACAATCTGAATCAGCAGGCTTAGACGACCACCATAGAAAGTTTTATTCTTACGGTTAAGTAGACCAAGTGATGGATTGACAAAGTAATTCTGTCAGTTTGTCCGTAAAAACTGTCAACATTTCCATTCTTTCGCATTTCTACTGTAGATGGCTACAAGCCAAGCCTGCCGTAGCGATTCGTCTGACCTGTCCTAAAGTAAACGATAATAAACTACAATTATTTATGGCTTGTTAAATCTATACAATTTATTTTACGAATACATTTCTTGCTATTTGATTGATGAGAAACGACGCTAATACTTACGTACGGTTTGGCTAGCCAATAATTTCAGACTTCAATAATAATAGCACCACAAACGAACACGAAAACACATAAGAAGCTTAAAATTAAGACGCGTTCGCAAACGTTGCAAGCGAGACGCGAAGTTCTGCGGGCATTAAGTCATAAGACCCCACACTCAAAGTGAGAACAGCAGACGTCAAAAGACCGCAAGTTTTACACGAGTGCGCCCCGACACTTGCCTTTGCGAAGTTGCAGGAAAGCAATTTGTTTGCGAGGCGCACCGTGATGAGTCTGGAATTATGGTCTAGTAAATGTTCTCATTAGGTTTCAAATGTGCATAAGACAGCTTCTATGTTATGTGATAAATATAGTCGGCTTGCATTTGCCTTATTAAAGTAGCCACATTTCTAGAAGGGTAGCTATATAACACGCATACCCGTTACCTGGTGGTAAGGTAGCCTTCTAAACGAGTATTTTCGGCTTCATCAAACGACACATTATGCAATTCTGCACTGTTCTTTATTTTTTACAATTAGAAAGTCGACCTAGGTACCTTTTTTCTCAAAAAAGGTGTCAACCCTCAATCCATCCCAATTGTCAACAAGTAAGATTCAATAAGCTACAAAATCCGGTAGGCTACATACCCAAAAATCCATTCCGATTCGGGGTATCTTTGAAACTCTTCCGGCACTTCCGCTCGGATCAATATGCGGAATTTCTCTGGATTCAATTCGATACGATTCGATTATTCCGACGCGAATACTTTCAAATTAATCTCGACAAACTTTCGAGTACGTTTTCACTATGATAAAAATATATTGGAATTGCGAATATGTGATTTCATCTCATCCTACTTTATAAAAATAGTAGCTGTCCCGGCAAACGTTGTTTTGCCATATAAATAATTTTTGGTATGAAAAATAGATGTTGGCCGATTCTCAGACCTACTCAATATGCTCACAAAATTTCATGAGAATCGGTCAAGCCGTTTAGGAGGAGTATGGCAACGAAAACTGTGACACGAGAATTTTATATATTAGATTTTGTGAAATATTTGAATTGGAATACTTTTCCAAACATAAATACATAAATAACATTAAAATAACACGGTGCAATATTTGATACTTTCTCAAATCATTGAAAAAAGTTTAGGAACACAACATACCTAGAAATTGAGAAATCAAGCAATATTCAAAGTTTAAACATCAATACTGGCGATTTTCCTTGCGATCTTGACAGTTCTTTATATTTCACGATGCTGGCACAATGCTGACGTCGCGTGTAAGCGCATTCCTACTACACGCGTCCTTTACGCGTTTAAAATACGTTGTGTACTAAATTCCCTTAAAGGTGTACTTACCCACTAACGCCAGTATAACGGTGAGCAGCGGAGCCGCCGGGAACGACACCGTGACGTTGAATTCCAGCATTTGGAGAAGGTCCACTGTGAAAAAAACAAATCGATAATCACTAAGATACTTATTTAGTAACGTAACAATTCTTTGAGATATAGAAACCCGCATTTCATTGGCCATGGATTCATAGATCGAAACAATTAATTTTGTATTTAAGTACTGATTCACTAAATCATCATAACATAATATAACCGGAACACAAAATCAACAAAACGTATGCAAATGTTCAACCTTTAATCACATCTCATTTTAAATGAAAAATCCAACCAGATAAATAGATATAAACGGTTATAGCCGACATTCGCTTTTAGGGTGCATTCTGGATGCAGTAATATTTAGTGAGGCTCGGCGAGGCAGCGGACCATAAGCTACCTTTACTGTGCCCCAGAGTGCACGTATGGATGGGAGAATGAGTTGGGTATAGCAGGAGAACGAGATAGATATATTATGGAAAGACAATGTTGCCAAATTTTCACTACATTTACAAGGCAGTTCAGAAGTTTTAATCTTTTGCAATTGTTGCATTGCTATAAGGATGGTTTCCCACGTGTAGCGAAATTGGAAATACTGATACCATGTTGTAAAGTGACACATACTAGGTATTTCATATCCAAGCCTTCCTCTCAATGTCAATTGTCAAGTATTTTACATGTGGTCACTTTATTATGAACTAAAAGTGGTGCTCGACACCGCCCACGTAAAAACAGCATCGCGTGATTATAGTACAGTTTTAGCCGAATAAAAAGTATCCATGTCCTTCCCCGAGCTCTACTCTATACATATAGCATATTTCATCATGATAGATTCAGTAGTTTCGTAGCCTATTCAATGCAAACAAACAACCTTTTACTTCTGTATCATCACTAAAAATTAAACGTTTTCAGTCTTTTAACGGACTCTTTCGATTTTTCACGTCGTAAAACAGAGCTGGCAACACTGGAAGAGGTACAGTCCACGCGGGCACACCGCTAACGCGATCAAACGGCTGGGTATGAATTTTTCATGGACGAGAAGTAATGGTGTCGACTGCGCCGCGGGAGACACAGCATCATTCTTTACGAGCCGACAACAGGACGCCTTACCTCATGCATTCTATACACATATATATAATGCATGAGACTAATCTTTATGTGTTCGATAAGGGGATAATTGTCTTAAAGCCTGTTTCACCACTTCCTCATAATTCATCACTTCCTGATTATAAATTCGAAAGTGTGTCTGTCTGTCTGTCTGTCTGTTACCTCTTCACGCTCAAACCCCTGAACCGATTTCGCTGAAATTTGGCATGCGGATACTTTGAGTCCCGGGAAAGGATATAGGATAGTTTTTGTCCCGGAAAAATGTACGGTTCCCGCGCGATATACCAGTTTTGGCGCAACGGAGTTGCGGGCGTCATCTAGAGTTAATTATTTCTCAAATAAAAAGATGATAATATTGTATTGTTAATCGGAGTTAACCTTAACGCTGATTCACGCCCTATTATGTCAAAGTTTCAAAAATGTGATTTCATGATACACTAACAGAGTTTAAGCCCAAATTAATTTGTTATTTAAAGGATTCATATCGGAAATACTAAATGAAACTATTTATATCATCATTTCTATTTAACCGTATACATAGCACCCATCTCATTATCACATTACAGTCCACGCTGAAAAAACGCATTAAACAGTACACTCGCATGCGGGGAAAAAGTGCACAATTACCGACAAAATAGGATTTAAACGGAGTGGAACCCTGTACCTTGATTCTTTTCTTTTAATCAACATAAATGCAGCTTCGTCTTAGTTCGAACCGGGTTGCTTCCTATCAAGCAGCAAAAAATAACATGTAGGGATGGCCACACTCCATGTTTAATAAACTTTTTTTAACTCCATATTATTTTATTTGAATTTTGACATAAATTCCACACATGTAGGTAAATCATTAATTTACTGTCTCTGTGTGCGGCCGTAAGACACTTATTTATTCACACTTATTTTTTCGAGATCTCTAATTGTTGAATTGTTTTAAAAAATTATTTCAACACAATTTTGTTTGATAATAGGTAACAAACTGGATTGAACTTTGCTACATTAAACATGGTTTAAAATTTCATGCGTATTTCAATTTGTAGATCGATAGAAAACAGACAGGATAAAGGACGAAGCTGTATCAATGTTGCATTAAAATAAAGAATCGGGGTACAGTATCAACCCTGACGTAGTGGAGTCGTGACATACGTAATAAGATAAAGGTTTTATAGACTTTTCGTTAGCGTACCGGCCGCGGATAATCCCGCCTGCCCATGTGGAGATCCCTGGTTTAGTTGAAATTGAGAGGTGTAAAACAGTTGTGTATCCTTTATTTATCTATCTTTATTTATATATGGATTAATAACAATTGTAGAAATATTATTAGAAAGTGTGTATGTTTTTCTATCTATCTTTTTAAATAAAAAAATATAGTTAAAATTATATTACTTATATATTATATATAGAATAATTTTTATGTAAAATTTTTGAGAAAAAAATGTACAATTAGCAAGAAATAAAATTTCTATGCAAACAATGTTATAGTCTATGGGCAACATCTAATTGTTTTTTTTTTTTCAAATTATTTTAATTAATTTTCATTATTTTTATTTATTTTATTAAATCCAGGGACATAGGACAAGGGTATCAACTGGTCTACTATGGTACAAGCAACAAACAAAATGGCGTCGGAGTTATACTTGATAGTTACTTTAAAAACAGGATAGTTCACGTAGAAAGGAAAACAGACCGTATCTTAGGTGTGAAACTTGCGATTGAGAGACAACCTATCATGAATATAATTTGTGCATACGCACCCCAAGTAGGCTGCACAGAAGCGGAAAAGGAATCTTTCTGGGAGGACTTAGATAAACTTGTGATAAAAGTACCATCACAAGAAACTAAATTTATTCTAGGTGACCTAAATGGACATGTGGGCAAATCTAGTAAGACCTGCAATCATATCCACGGTGGCCACGGATACGGCGATGAAAATAAAGAGGGCAAATATATCCTAGAATTTTGCTCCCGACATAATCTCAACCTCATAAATACTTACTTCCAAAAGAAATCCGAACATCTTATTACATACAAAAGTGGAGGAAAACCATCACAAATTGATTTTATATTGGCCGATGACAATTTAAGAAGCAGGTTTAAAGACTGTAAAGTTATTTCAGGAGAATCTTTAACTGCTCAACACAGAATTTTGGTGGGTGTCTACAGCTTGCCAAAGCCCACAAAGAAGACTGTCGATAGAACACCAAAAATTAAGTGGAAAGAACTAATTGGACCAAAAGGACAATCATTACGTGAAGACCTTATGATATATCTGGAAAGTGATATTAAAATACCTTACAAGACGGCCCATGAGATGTGGATAAATTTTGAAAAAGAATGCAGAATCAAAGCTGTTGACAAACTGGGTATTGCTAGAGGAGAAATAAGTACAGGTAAGGACCCATCCTGGTGGAATAATGAGGTTAAATGTGCCCTCACAAATAAAAAGCAAGCCTTTAAAAAATGGCAAACAACAGGGTTGGATTCAGATCACACTACCTACAAATCTGAAAAAGCGGCAGCGAAAAGAGCGGTAGCACGAGCAAGAGCCAAATCAAGAGAAGACCTTTACAATAAAATTGAAATTGAAAATGCAGTTTCCGATACAGAGATTTTTAAACTAGCTAAAAGCAAATATAGATCGTCTCAGGATATTAAAAGAAATAAATATATAAAAAGTAAAACACGAGAACTTTTAACAACTGATAACGTTATCAACATGCGATGGCACGAATACTACCAAGATTTAATGAATACGGAGTTCCCTAGTACAGATATGGAACCACTTCGACCTATCGCTGGCCCAGTGAATAAAATAGAGCATGAAGAAGTTAAGACAGCAATTAGCAAAATGAAGAATAAAAAAGCAGTGGGCCCTGATGAAATTCCGGCACAAATCTGGAAGAGACTTGGCCAAATTGGCGTAACATGGTTGACAAGACTTTTCAACATCATCCTTGAAACCAAACAAATGCCTGAATCGTGGCGCCTAAGTTACCTCATCCCTTTTATAAAAACAAAGGCGATGTCATGCAATGTGGTAATTATAGAGGAATAAAACTTACATCACATACATTTAAAATATGGGAACATGTCATAAAGATACGGATCCAAAATATGACATCAGTCTCTGAAAAACAATTTGGATTTACACCGTCCAGGTCTACAACAGACGCAATATAGACTATTAGGATAACTTACTGAGAAACATCGCATTAATAAGGAGGATCTACATTTCGTGTTCATTGATCTGGAAAAAGCGTTTGACCGAGTACCAAGAAAAATATTATGGAGATCACTTAGGGCACACAATCTGCCTGAATGGTACGTGCATATTATACAAGATATGTACAATGATATCCGGACGCAAGTTAGGTCTCCTGCCGGTCTAAGTCCTGAATTCGAGGTGAGGGTGGGCGTACATTAGGGTTCAGCATTAAGCCCACTACTCTTTAATCTTGTCATGGATATGATAACCAAGGACATTCAGTGGCCATTACCTTGGAATATTCTATATGCTGATGACATAGTTCTAATAGCTAAGACCTCAGATGAACTGCAAAATTTACTGACTCTGTGGATTAATGCACTGGAAAATACAGGGCTTAGGGTTAGCCGATCTAAAACAGAACATCTGGAATGCTTTTTTAACCAGAATCCCACCAGCACATCGACTATTTACTATCCAAATCGAACACCAGTCCCTAAAGTAACACAATTTAAATATTTGGGATCAATTATCTCGAACAACGCAGAGATAGAGGCTGATGTATCACATAGAGTTAGTACTACATGGCAGAAATGGAGATCGTTAACCGGTGTACTATGTGACTCAAATATGCCAATCCGTACAAAAGGAAAAGTATATAAAATGGCAGTAAGACCTGCAATGCTATATGCTTCAGAATGTTGAACGGTCAAGGAAACACATATACAAAAGCTCCACACTACAGAAACGAAAATGTTACGATGGTCTGGAGGGGTAACTAAACTTGACAAAATTAGAAATGAATATATCCGGGGAAGCTTCAAGATAACTCCAGTGTCCGAAAAACTGAGCGAGAGACGCTTAAGATGGTATGGCCACATTATGCGCAGAGACGACAACTACATTGTTAAAAAGGCGTTGAGTATCCCAGAAGCTAAGAGAGCTAGAGGCAGACCCCCAGCCACGTGGTGGACCAGTACGACCAAAGCACTAGCTGTAAATAAATTGCCTAAATCGACAACCCAAGATAGTTTCTTGGCGCAAATGTACTAGGAGAGCCGACCCTACGTAAAGAGGGAATGAGCTAAGAAGAAGAAGAAGATTTTTATTTATTTTATTTATTATATATTAATTAATTATATTTTTTATTTTTAGATTGAATAAGGGCGCATTTTCACTGGTCGATAGAGCTCGCATGCGGGGTGCGGGAGATTTCTGTTTTTATTTTTTATTTTTATTAAATAAGGGGGCAAACGAGCAAACGGGTCACCTGATGGTAAGCAACTATACCTATACCGCCCATGGACACTCGCAACATCAGAAGAGCTGCAGGTGCGTTGCCGGCCTTTTAAGAGGGAATACGCTCTTTTCTTGAAGGTTTGCAGGTCGTATAGGTCCGGAAATACTGCTGGTGACAGTTCATTCCAGAGTTTTACAGTGCGCGGCAGAAAGTTACGCGAAAAACGCACTGTGGAAGACTGCCACTCATCAAGGTGATGATAATGGTATATTTTTCGCGTGGGACGATGGCGAAAATTTGCAGGTGGTATGATTCCGAACAACTCCTCAGAGCACTCCCCGTGATACAACCGATAGAGGATGCAGGGTGAAGCTACATCTCGGCGTAATTCCAAGGGGTCCAAGCTGTTTGAAACACTATGGCACTCAACAATTCGAGCGGCCCTTCGTTGGATACGATCCAGAGGGAGCAGTTTGTATTTGGGCGCCCCTGCCCAGAGATGAGAACAATATTCCATATGAGGCCGAACCTGCGCCTTGTAGAGTTGTAGGCGTTGGTCCGGACCGAAGTACTGTCTCGCTCTGTTAAGAACACCAAGCTTCTTCGAGGCTAATTTGGCCTTACCCTCTAGATGATATCGGAACTGGACTTCGCTCGATATTTTGACGCCAAGTATCTCAATGCTAGGTGAGATGGTTAAAGATGTGCCCTCGAAACGAGGATATACGACCATTGGTGACTTTTCAATGGTGAACGTGCAGAATTGTGTCTTGGCGGGGTTGAATTGGACCAAGTTACGTCTACCCCATTCAGAGACCTTCTCCAATGAATTCTCCACCTTAGACACAAGTTCGTTTCGACTGTCAGTGACATTTTGCCGAGAAATATTGGGGGAGCCGGTATATACAGCATCACCTGTACTGTCATCCGCATAGGAATGAATGCCGCTGGTCTGCAACATGTCATTGATATGCAGTAAGAATAGAGTAGGCGATAGCACACAGCCCTGAGGGACACCAGCATCAACAGACTGAGTTTCCGAGCATTCGCCGTCAACTACGACCTTTATGCTTCTGTCTGCTAAGAAACCAGTGACCCACTTACATAATTTCTCGGGCAGCCCGTATGATGGAAGCTTTGATAGCAGCGCTTTATGCCAAACCCGATCAAAGGCCTTCGCAATGTCCAAACTAACAGCCAATGCCTCTCCCTTCGACTCAATTGCCTGAGCCCAACGATGAGTCAGGTACGCCAAGAGATCACCAGCCGAGCGACCCTTACGGAACCCGTATTGTTTGTCGCTTAGTAAACCCTGGCCGTCCAAGTATCTAAGAAGCTGGCTATTCAAATTCAAATTCAAATTCAAAATTCTTTATTTGCACAAAACATGGTGAAATTAGATGTTACAAACATTGATACCATACATGTTTTGCCTGTTTATGGCATGCAAATGTTTTTTATGGAAGTCATATTAATTAAGTAACATGCATATTATGTAAATCTAATAGGCTTATAAAATTAGGTCTTATCTCATCACATCACAATATAAGTCACATATTAAAATCATGTCAAAATCACACATTACATTATGCTATATATTAATATATTTATTTAATTAATTGAATTATATTATTTATCGTTTAGATATTCTGCAACAGAGTAGAAATTTTTATCTATGAGAAATTTAAATAATTTATTTTTAAAACTATAATAATTTTCAATTTGCTTTATGTCAGTGGGTAGTTTGTTATAGAGTTTTGGCATCATTATGTATGCACTTTTACTAAGCTTACAAGTCTTTGATATATATATATATTTTGAGTTTATTTTTATGTCGCATGCTTTTAAAGTATGTATGTATGTTTCGTACATTTGTATGTTATATTTTTTAAAAAATAGAATTGATTCGTAAATATATAAACAGGGTAACGTTAGGATCTTAAACTTTTTAAAATAGGGTTGACAGCTTTGTGTTTGTTTGAGACCGCACATAGAGCGTATGCATCTTTTCTGAGCTCTAAAGACACGTTCATGTTCAGTAGCATTACCCCAAAAAACAATACCATATCTTAAAATGGATGCTACGTTATAAGCGTTGTACGTTATAAGCAAGGCATCAATACCGACTACTTTTGATAGCATATATAGTGCATATGAGAACTTTTGTAATTTAGTACATAATATTTCAATGTGGGAATTCCAACTTAAGTCATTGTCAACCAAAAGCCCCAAGAATTTTGTTTCTGTGATTTCTTCTATCGCTTGATTATTGTATTTAATATTTAACGTAGGTCGCTTCTTATTTTTGTTAACAAATGTCATTATTTTCGTTTTGTCAAAATTCAAATTTAATTCATTTTCTTTTAGCCATTCAATTATAATAATTAAAGTATTAAAAAATTTCATCTCAATATCAGTCAATCCGTCGTCAAAAAATAATAAGTTACAGCCATCGGCAAAAATTGTCATAGGAATTTTAATATGTAGGGGAAAGTCATTTATATAGATAATAAAAAAGAGTGGACCGAGGACACTTCCTTGAGGAACACCGCGAAAAATATATTTGAGTTCAGAGTAATGCACTTCCTCTGACTTTGTCTGGAAATTTATGGTTTGTATGCAAGTAAATTGCAATCTATTCTTTAAATATGATTTGATAAGTTCTAAGGCACTTTCTCTAATGCCATATTGATACATTTTAGCAATTAAAATTTCATGATTGATAATGGATTGATAATGGATTCTATTATCTTCGAGAAGAGAGAGGTTATAGCGATTGGTCTGTAGTTGGAAGGATTTGAGCGATCACCTTTTTTGGGGATCGGGTGCACCAAGGCTGTCTTCCAGGAAGCCGGGACGATGCCAGTGGAATAGGAGAGCCGAAAAAGACGCGTCAAGACCGGAGCCAACTCTGGAGCACACTTTTTCAACACAATAGGCGGGATTCCGTCAGGCCCACTCGACTTTTGGATATCAAGGGAACGGAGGGCTTTTCGCACTGAGCGTTGATGAAACCGAATATCCGAAATGATGCTCGTGCATCGCGGTATGGTCGGCGGTTTCTGCCCCCCGTCATCCAGGGTCGAGTTTGACGCAAAGAGCTTGCTTTAGCTTGGCTTTATCTTTTGCGTCCTGGGCCAACGATCCATTTCCTGCGTGTAGGGATGGTAGGGTTGGCTTGCAGAAATTTCCTTCAATAGCTTTGGCCAGAGACCAGAATGCACGGGATCCCGAGGGGAGGCGCTCAAGTCTCTTGCCAATTCTATTGACGTGCTGTTGCTTTGCCCGAGTAATCTCTTTCTTGAGGGACCTAGAGGCAAGGTTGTACTCCTTCTTATATGTGCTGGTATTTAAATCCCGAGCAGACGCCGCGTTGGCCCAGGATTGGTAAGCCTCCTGCTTCCGGCGAGAAGCTTTTTTGGGGGATGAACCAAACCAGGGACGAAATCTGCCGCCAGTTGGTACTACAGAGGACGGAATGAAAAGTTCCATCCCCTGCATCACTACATCGGCAACAGAGTTGGCAGTGTTGTCGGGATCATCCGGCGAGAAGCACACGTGCCCCCAAGGATTTGATGCAAAAAACGACCGCATCCCATCCCAGTCTGCTGACTTGTAGTGCCACACACGACGGTATTTAACAGCACGCTGTCTTAACACCGTCGTAAGTGGCACAGAACTCCTGACAAGGCAATGATCCGATGAACCAAGTGGTGCGGTTACGAATATTTGGTAGCCGTCAGGATTTGAAGTCAGCAGGAGGTCCAACAAGGAAGGATTCTGACCATCCACATCTGGGATTCGCGTAGGCGTAGTAACCAGTTGCGTCAAGTCGTTCGCAAGGGCAAAGTTGCAGACAGATCTCCCCGCATGGTCATTTTTACTGGAATTGAGCCAGTCGGCGTGGTGGGCATTAAAGTCGCCAAGTATTATGATCTCTGCGGATGGGATCTGCTGCTGCACAAAATCTGAAGCAGCTTGCAGGTGCTCCAAGAGTCGGCCCGTCTCGGGATCACCACTATGGGACCTATATACGTCCTACCTCTCCCACGGACAAATACCGGCGTTCAGCCACCCCTCCCGTGTCACCGTGAAAAGGCTCACGATGGCACGGGGGAGGTGCTCAGGGACACGACGTGGACGGACCGGTATCGCCCCCCAATATGCATGCCACGACCAATCAAAATGCGCCATTAGTTGTCATAGACGCCCCGTATGCTGTATACCGCACGAGTTAACGACTAATGAAAATGCGCCCTAAGCAGAAGGTAAAAACTTTATAGAATCGTAGAGCTCTACGTAGCGAGTGCTACGCCGTAGACCACCTCTACGACATTACGTTAAGCCGCGAAGCCCTTCGAAACTTTGTATATTTTTACTTGAATTAAAACACCGAGAATAGGCATGATGACTATTTTTTTCTTATTGGTAATTGAAAGGTCCTTAAAAAATAGAAACATCGCTGAAAGAATGACTCTGATAGCTTAAAAATTCACCAAGATAATATGACAATTCAAACATCTCATAAAATAGACCTGCCCGAAACGCGCCATACAAAATGCAACTCGATTATGACGTCACCTTAGAGCTATTTGTAGGCATCGCGGGAGATTTTTGTTCGGTAGCTATATTAATTATTGCGTTTATGAAAATGGTTTCATAACAAAAGTTGCTTTAAATTACATAAGTTATCGAATGGTATACAAATATTAAGAAATTTTATTAAGAAAAAAACTCGACTTGAATATCCAACTTTGAAGGCGCATAACAAAAAAAAAAACAAAAGCTATCAAGCTGAAATTTTGGAAACACTTATTTTTTACAGTTATTTCTTAATTTCAATAACAAAATTTGCTAAACTTTGACCTTGTCATCGTGCCTATTAGCATAGCGACACTACTCATTGATACAATAATTTTTAGACACATATTTTCAGAGTCTACCTCGTAGTACAACTACGCCGTAGACCAACGTAGACTTCTACAGTCCCTGAATAAAAACTTTTGTTGTATTATCTTTATATTTAGCAATTTTTGAGCAATTTTATAAAAAACACTTTCTCTCCATTTTGAAGTTGTCTATTTTCGTGAGATAAGCAGCATGTAAAGTATATTGCATCATCGCTCATCATTCATCACGCGATATTAATATCGCAGCGCCGTGCGTTATTGCGAGCACGATTTACTGCTATTGCACAGTATCGACACAGTGTAATATTATACAGTAGATTAACTTAGCCGTAACCTTGAAAATAACGTATGATTCAAATAATAAGGCACAGAATTTCATACAAATTTCACTGCTAAGTGCTGTTGCACAGTATCGAAACACAGTATGTAAAATCATACAGTAGATCACACTCTAGTGTCATACAGTAAGGTAACTCAACCGTGACCTTGAAAATAAGGCATGATGAACGAGGCAAAGAATTTGACACACTTTTTGACACTATGAAATATTGTGTATAGATTGGCCGTTTGAACTTTACACTCGCTTTGCACGAGACAAGTTTGGCGTGTCAATATAAATATGGAAGGAAAAAACATTATTATAGTTTTACTGGTTTTTTTTTTACTTATTATTATTCTAGTTTTTATTGTTGTTTAGTGTTTATTGTATTAGGCACTTTTAGATAGGAAAATTTATTTAATAATTTTTAGTTCATATAAATTTTAATTAGATGAATTAATTTTGTTAGAAATTAGTATTAAAATAGATTATTATAGTAAACGTGTCTTTCTCGGCATGTTTGTTACGGCATGTGCGCTTGATTTGGGCCATCTAGTATGAAGTTGGTCTACTGTTTGTTATATTGTGGTATCAGCGCCGGATATTAAACGTTTTTAAATTCCTTTTCCTAGTACTTAAAAGATTCATATTCATTTCCCTAGTAGAGCAATAAAAATCATGTATGAAATTGAACGATAATTCGAAAAATCGACCCCTTTCTTACGTCTTCACAAGGGGTTGAAAATCTAATTGTGTATTTTAAAAAATCGTCTAAATACAAAGAAGCATACAAATACAATGACGTAAGTATTGCCTTTATTAAGGTAAGTATATTTTTATGCTCTTGGAACCCGAAAAATTATCAGAGAAAATAGGTACAAAGTTTCTTAATTTTTTTTCGACTTTTTAGTGTTATAAAAACTAATGTGCGATTACGAGAATTGCACCTAAAGCTCGAAATCCATCCTATGGCATATTGCATTTAACACTAAAGTGCGCGCGCTCGATTTGTCAAAACTAGGCCTTTTCATCCGTTGTGGATGATTTATACAGTATTTTTCAGAGCGAAGTAACCACTCCTCAAATACTGTAGTGCCTGGGACAAGACTTAAATATCCGTATGGTTGCCCTAGGGCCTAGCACAAACGACATTCTCGCAACATAGTTGGCCTATTCCAGAGGAAAGAATTAGTCAATACATCTGGGACCAACTATGTGCGGGTTTCCTCACGATGTTTTCCTTCACCGTACGAGCATCCGTATTATGTACTTGAGATCTGAAAATGTCTGATTGGTACACGCCTCCACCCAGGAACGAACCTGCACTCTCTACGAGTGCGAACTATAGGTCTACCCATTAGGCCACGGACGCTCTCGATTTGTCACCGAACCACGTAATTATAAATCCTTACTCTACCATCATTCATCTATACTTATATATAAAACTCAAAGGTGACTGACTGACATGGAGATCTATCAACGCACAGCCCAAACCACTGGACGGATCGGGCTGAAATTTGGCATGCAGGTAGATGTTATGACTTATGACGTAGACATTCGCTAAGAAAAGATTTTGATCAATTCTACCTCCAAGGGGTTAAAATACGGGATCAAAGTTTGTATATAATAATATTAATAATACTTTTTAACGCGAGCGAAGCCGCGGGCAAAAGCTCGCTCTATATCATATCTATGCCTTTGACCACCTTTGACCAATAGAATAAAAAAAGTCGACATATTGCTTAAAAAAGTAAAATTTTCAAGCGATCTCCCGTAATACAACACATATAATGGATGTTACCCGCTTCTTGCATAGTCATTTGGACGAACCTTGTAACTTACCTGCTTCATCATCTGGCTAAGTATACGTAAAATTCAATTTTTTTTATTGCAAATCATTTTCCGAGTCCTAAAAGCTACACTTATGCAAAAAAACGTAAATTTTTAAAAATGTTACTTAACTCATTCTTACACTCACCTCTACAATTATAAATCCTTACTCTACCATCATTCAAAACAAATAAAAACATATTTCCTAAAGTTCCAACGTAAAGTACATCAAGTATGAACATCTCGAAAGCACTCGACACAAGGAAGGCTTAGTATTCGTCAAATTATCAAGTAGTCGAATCTGTTCTACTCGAGGACTCTCGGAGCACCAGGCGGGTAATTGGTGATAATCCGCCGACGATTGCCAACGGCGGACCGTGATAAGGGTACGTTTTAGGCAGGTTATTGAGAACGGGCGATAAGGATTGAAAAATATGAATTTTCATGTTTAAAATCCGAGTATCTTAATGAAAAATGAAAATGCACACTCTGACTGGAATCTCGGAATCGGCTCCAACGATTTTCATGAAATTTTGTTTAAAGGGGGTTTCGGAGGCGATAAATCGATCTAGCTAGGAATTTTTTTTAGAAAATTTCATTTTATTCGTGTTTTATCGAATACCGAGCAAAGCTCGGTCAAATAGCTAGTAGTATTATTAACAGACTATCATGTCCTTTAAGTAATAAGGTAAGTTAATTCAAAATTGCATCTGCCTTACTATGGCTTTAAGCCAACTTTAACAAAATAATTAGTAATTTGGGCATCCCTATCTCTCCCCCGACAACTTGTAAAGATTTATATTTAAAGCGAAATCATTATTTTATAAATCGCCTTACGACGGCAAAAATACACAAATTAGATACTTATACAATTCCCGATACCTCCGATACAAGGAAATGATTGGGATTTTTTTTTCGATATTGCTAACATAAAATTTATATATTATATAAACAAAAATAGACATTAAAGAGACCTTCATACTGTCCAAATGAGTTTCACGCACGCATAAGCATTAGATATAGATAACTCTAAGTTACAAAGCAACGCCGTAAGTCGTAAGTCTTTGCACGCACATAAAAATATCAAGAACACCGCTGAGTTACTGTACTATGTTATGCAATTAATATTAAGCTACTGAATGTTAACTGCGCACCAATTCCGCAGTCACTAATGAACAATACATTTTTCCACACTTAAAACTATTCTATATCCCACACAAAATTTAATCTACAGCATGACTGGTGAGACATGTTCAATACTCGAGGACGTGATATTTGGCTATTATATTAGTTAAAAAAAAATTAAAAAATAATATTAATTGATCACTGAGTAAATGTAGCTTAAAGTTAAATAATTAATTATTAACCCAACGCATGGACACCGCGCGCGGGAGGCGTAGCGCGCGTAATCTACAACTCTACAAGGCGCAGGTTCGGCCTCATATGGAATATTGTTCTCATCTCTGGGCAGAGGCACCAAAATACCAACTGCTCCCTCTGGATCGTATCCAACGAAGGGCCGCTCGAATTGTTGACTGCCATAGTGTTTCAAACAGCTTGGACCCCTTGGAATTACGCCGAGATGTAGCTTCACTCTGCATCCTCTATCGGTTGTATCACGGGGAGTGCTCTGAGGAGTTGTTCGGAATCATACCACCTGCAACTTTTCGCCATCGTCCCACGCGAAAAACATACCATCCTCATCACCTTGATGAGTGGCAGTCTTCCACAGTGCGTTTTTCGCGTAACTTTCTGCCGCGCACTGTAAAACTCTGGAACGAACTGTCACCAGCAGTATTTCCGGACCTATACGACCTGCAAACCTTCAAGATAAGAACGTATTCCCTCTTAAAAGGCCGGCAACGCACCTGCAGTTCTTCTGATGTTGCGAGTGTCCATGGGCGACGGTACTTGCTTACTTGCTGACCCGTTTACTCGTTTGCCCCCTTATTTAATAAATAAAAAATTACTAAGGTTGGTAGTCAGTACTCAAGATGCATCTCGTTCTCAAGACACGGTTCAGGCTCTGTGATTGATTGACTGTCAAAATTTGGACCAATCACAGAGCCGAACCGCGTCTTGAGACCTACTAGACTGACTATTTATACCAGCCGTGTCCATGATTCATTTATTTAAAAAGAAATTTGATCAAAAATTAGGTGCCTAATTTTATTGCATAATTATAATAAGAATCGAGTACTCTCCTTAAGTATCGATCATGTCTCACCAGTCATGCTGTTTACCTATCGGTTTAATTATTGACGAGGTAGGTAACAGACAAACACGCAAATAAATTCGAATTTACAGCATTTCTATGGCCAACATTAACATGAATACATCTTGGTTCCGAGATTTAACACTTAAATGCACACGCTCTTCCTCGTCAACAAATCGGGAAGTCACAAGTACCCACTTCGCATCTCAACATCTTGTCATGCAAATACTCGTTGTGTGGAGAAATGCAATTTCTCCGGAGCGCCTGTAAAGGCATAAGAAGCCACGCGAACGATCGACGGCAAATAAGCCGGAATCGGAACATCGGAAATTACCAATCCGAGATACTTAAATGAACAAGTCCTACTTGGAATACGGTGGGGTCTTTATAAAATAGATGTTGCCAGCAACGTACCGAAAATAGTATTAACTCATCAATCCCCAAGCGGCACCCGGCTGTCGCATAGCAATAAAAAATCTATTGTGTCTGCGATTCCCACGATTGAGGTATTAAATAAGTAAAATAGCATTTTGTAACAGTATTTTTTGGGTAAAAATCCTATATCCTATCCGAGACTCGCAGGAGGTGAATTTTTGGTAAATGAAAATGTATCGATTGTAATATTTCGATTTTTTTATATGAATTGGACTTTTAATTCCAATTATTTTAATAATTTAAGTTATAATTAAAATTCGTTTCCTTTGTTATTTATAGAATTAGGGAATATTATACGGGAAAATGAGACAAAAAAATATGAGCAAAATTCGAAAACTATAATCATAATCCCACCAAAACATGAAATGTAAAAGGAGCCAAGCAAAATATTGCATAGCTATTCAATACTTCTGTCGTAAAAAGTTTTCAGATCACATTCAAGCCAAGCCTTCAACTTATTTTGTAATTTAAATCAACATTCAGTAAATGTATCAATAGATTTATTTGTCTTATAATTATTATTATAAGACAAATAAATCTATTGATACATACAAAGTATGGTAAGGCCGTGCCTTTGCTAAAAAGCTATAGCTATAAATTGCTAAAAAGCCCAGATATATTTTTGTTTGTAACTTTTGATTTTTAATATTTCTTTCTCGTCTCTCAACTTCAAATTGCAACTTAGATTATGACCAAACGCTTGTATAATAGCTCGAAAGGGTAAAAATAACAACCTATTGAAATAAATTTTCCATAGAATATTTTTAATTCAAAATAACAACTGGCATATCTTTCATACGGAGATCTATCGCAAAATCTGCGCAGGTAGAAGCATAAAAGGATTATACATAAAGAAATTAAGCGACAAACGCGATAACATCCCGGACAAAGGTAGAGAATTTTCCAGCCTTTAAACCCGGAGTATATTTTTCAATAACCTCAGATGTGGGGATGAGTCGCCATGGCAACCAACTAGAGCCCATTGAGAAGATTTGCCTTCATCCGATATTGTGCCTCAATACTATACAAACGAAACTTCGAGAGCTCAGATAGGTATCACCTTTGAACGATTATATCTGCGTAGTCTTTATAAAAACATTTTATCTCCTTCATATTTTTAAACGCTCAAAGGATATAGAAAGAAAATCTTCGAGAAATATATTTTTCCATCGTTTATCAAATATTAACATAAATACCACCTGCTAAGATTATAAATTCAACCGACTCAAAAATTTAAAATGAATGTTATCGCTCACATAGACAAAACGTTCGTATCTGAGCATGTATTTTTGTTACCTACAACTACACTACTTTTAGTGGACATTGTCATAGTAAAAGGAGGGGAAGTAGGGTAACTCCGGCCCAATCCGCGATTTAATTACCTACTGTCTTAGGGTTGTTAATTTTAGGCGGCGGCGTTGTGATATGGGAGCGGCAAGGGGCTGTCCGCGCTTCGTTCGCAACCGCATGAACAGCGGCAACGTCGCGGTCTTCCGACTTTTAGTAATAATAAGTGACTCTTGATTGTCCATATTTCGGCCAATTTTCGTGCATATTTGCATGCATATTTCGGCACTGGGATCGTGCATATAATCCGATGTCTAAATAAAATTATAATTTATACCCTTTAAAACAACATTAAAAACTAACGCCTGTCTTTTATAGGTACCTACTATAAACAAATATGTTGTTATGATTCCAAATTTGCTTTATGTGTATAATTAATATCTGATTTACAATTAACACACAGCAATATTTATTACACCTGCGATTATGATCGGACATTTTTGATTCGTTTGGCGCGGTGTGGCGCGACGCGGGCGTGCAGCGTAAAGTGTTAGCCCCCACTGGTAAGGTCCGAAAACGGTCCGAGATTTTAATAAGTGTGCGTGCGGCGACGCATTGATACTATGGCGCACACATTTGCGCTGAAGATAACTTACTTCCCCTCTTTATACTATGACATTGTAGTTCAATCTCTAATTTGACACATTAACTACTATTAACCCGAAAATATACAGTCCACCTGTGGGATACTAATTTCTTTAAACTAAGCTTGTCATAATGCCTTGTCCACATACATTTATAGCGAAAGAGCTAGCATGAAAAGTAAACATTTCCTTTTCACACTTTTTCATTCACAATTTTTATGTCAATAACAATCACCATCGAATCCTGCACTTCAGAGTTGAAATTCATTGGGCGTCCATTATGATATTGATTAAGACAACAATGAGAATTAACGTTTACTGGGAACAGGTAAAGCGGGCTTAGTACGAAGCTTTAAGAAACAGTGGGAATAATTAGATTTTTTCAAAGACTTATGTAGCTGGTAGACAGACCAAGAAACCAACGGCCAGACAGACCGGATATTTTAAAATAAAGCTATTTTATGTTAACAAGATTTTTATAAACCCTACAAGCTACTTTTGTCGATAATAAATAATTAAAAAAAGTTTACGCATAATCTCAAAGTTTCTAATTTATTTTTCGATACTTTGGAATATACTGGTAGGAATTATATTTTAATTTTACAAGTTAGATGACTAATATATGGCTAATAAATAATATAATGTTAAGTTTAGATTTTCAGAGAAAACTTTGTAATAACTTTTAAAATTGAAATCATTTTTACGAATGAATAATAAATATAAGATTACAGTTACATAAGGTGTAATATTTCTAATATCTAAAATTAAAAAAAAAAGGAAGCCAAGATATACTATTCTTTAATCTATCATTTTGGCCGCATCTACGCCATTCTTCGCTCTACGCATTTTTAACTCCCACAGAAAAATATAAGATTGGTGTTGAAAGCAATCATCAAATTGAAGCTATAAGCCAAGTGGCTAGAAGCGAATGAGAAAACAAATTATCTGTACAGCTAATTGGCAGATCAAAGCAGCGCTAGAGAATCCGACCTGGTGAGTTTTTTTTTAAATTTTTTAGTACCGGGGCACCGCCGGCGGGGTTGTTCGCAATTATTTTTATTACAAAGAGATCCTGAGCCGGCTCAGGGCTCGGCAAAAAAGTGTACAATAATATAATTGCCGTGTTCCACTCGATTGTGCGGTGTTCGACGTATTTCATTCTGCCGTATAATTAAACATGACGCGATGATAAAAAATGGCTTTCTAAAATCGGAGAGATTTTACACGGGATATTGGTTGGTTGTTAGAATTCACTGAGAATAAACCTGTTGTTTGCTACAAGATTTACTAATCATTCTTATTAATGATACAGATCTACGGATGTTGAAACATTTGGATAACATTGCCATGAAGGTAAAAATATATATTATAATATAGAAGCAGCTGAAAATGACGTCTACGTAAGTTTTAATTTAGTCCACAAAGTAAAAATTTGGACGACAAATTAAATGTTAAGTATAGTTTTCACAGAGCCAGTACTGCCTGCCAATAAGACTGGCAGCCAGTACTGGCTTGGTATATGCCGCATGTGAACAGTTTTTCAAGCCAGGCCAAACTGTTCACACGCGGCATATACCAAGCCAATACTGGCTGCCAGTCTTATTGGCAGCCAGTACTGGCTCTGTGAAAACTATACTTTACAGTGGTGTTTCTCAAGTGACATTTTACGATATCACGGCGATAGTCCTGATTACGCGCTAAAGCCTTGTCGACCTCCAACTAGATGGGACGACGATCTCCGTTTAGTTGTGGGTCCATGTTGGATGCGAGTAGCAGGAGATCGGTCATCTTGGCGTTCATTGAGAGAGGCCTATATCCAGCAGTGGACGAATATAGGCTGATATGATATGATGATAGCCTTGTAGAATGTAGACTGCATAGAGCCTTGCTCTTGGAAATTTACCTAACATACCTAAATAAAATTAATGACTTACCAATGAACACGAATATCTGATGATGGGCGTACCGCAGCAGCATCGATATAGATACCGTCTGAAACAATATAAAACAAGTCAGAATTAAGTTATAATTATGTTATTCTGCATTGATATAATGATGATAATTGTTAATTTTCTGCTGCCTGTAAAAAAGAAGTGACTTTACAAAAATCATAGATATCTAACGAACAAATTAGCCCTTTAGTTAAGACTAGTCTATTCCAGACTACTTTTCGACATTCATATCCTGAAGATATAATATTAAATAGTGAATCGAAAAGCAGGCATCTCGGGACTAGGTAACATTCGTAATTGAATGTTACCTAGTCCCGAGATACCTGCTTTTCAATTCACTACTCACGCGATAAACCGTGATAAAAACTTATTTTATTTTTCCGTTCACGAAATTTAAAGATCAGTCGTCTAAGTATCTTCATCTGTTTTGTCCAAATCTACGCTTTAGGCGTGAAAAGGAACAAGCACACACATTAACATTTAAAATATTACTGGCTTATGTATAGCTTTTACGAATTACATAATCTTTTATGTGATTTAATTAACTTCATGTTATCATTATGTAACGACCTTAACTTATAAAAGTTTCGTTCTACTATTAGACTTTAAATAACTAGAATAACCAACCTAATGTTGTATCACACTGCCCGCCTGCATAAAGAAATGTACAGCGTCTGTTAGTTGAATCGATTCAATCTGCTCTAAGCGATTCGCTAATGAAAACCCCGGCAAACCAAATGATGTGGCCAAGAGATTGATAGTGGGACACCCTACCTGAACTGCGATACTCTGTGGTCGCATAAAATGGCGGCGAGATTTGAAAAAGGAATACCATTGACATTTGTATTTTTTTATTGTGTGCTAAGAGTTAACTGTTAAGACATTGTGTTAACTGATATTAGATTAAGGGCCTGTTTCACCGCTTCCTGATAAGGTGCCGGATAGGCTTGTTTGACGAATTCTTCATACTCCATCTGTCAAGTTAAACGGTGGATAGCCTAATCAGGAAGCAGTGAAACAGGCCCTCAGATATATAAAAAGTTAAGTTTCAAAGCGTTTTTGCTATTCTGTTCCAAAATTATTCTTAGTTTCGATCCGAATCTTATTAAGCAACATAATAGTATTCTTTACTTTACATAATAATTATAGTATTATACATTTTGCCACT
Organism: Lysandra bellargus; assembly: GCA_905333045.1. Taxonomy (NCBI): domain Eukaryota; kingdom Metazoa; phylum Arthropoda; class Insecta; order Lepidoptera; family Lycaenidae; genus Lysandra; species Lysandra bellargus. Next base: position 7,311,787 of record HG995356.1, read on the forward strand.
TACAAAAAAAAACCCAAAACAAACAAGGGTGCTACTTAAAAATGAATACAATGTAAGTGAATTTGGGTTTTATTTGCGTAAAATGTAAGACGCGAAGCCACATTGTTTCGTTGCGTTGCGATGCGTTGCCAAAACAGTGGCTCTCCATTGTTTTACAGCGTGTAAGAAAACAAAGTGATAGCACTTTATGTGTCCCGTTAAAAGAGTTTACTGTAAAAGTAGCAGCGCTGTTATGACGAAACGAAGGACAGAAAATGAAGCGGGATAGTATAAGAGTAAAATAAATAACAGTTAGCGCTATACCGTCTAATATATGCTAACGTTGACGTGCAACATCGCAAAAACTATTATTTCTTGTCAGTCACATAACTTACTTATAAATGACATAATAAGATATTCTTTCTCGTTCTTATGAAGAGATAGTAATATTACTTAAGAGTCGTAAGATACTTAAGAGTCCGTGTACGAAATTTTGCCGATGAATATGAAATTGCAAAGGTTCGCTACAGAAATATTATTTGGTTTTTTCCCCTTATTAGATTTAAAAAATATATATATATTAATTATTAGATTTAAAAACATATTTAAGCGCGGAAAGCCGACTCGAGCCTTGCGGCGAGTCATATAATGTGCGATTTAGGTTGTTTTGAATCGTGTTTTTTGGCACAATTTGTTTTTTTTTTTCGTTTTTCTCGAATTGGATAGAATTTTATCTATAGATTATTTCTATATATTTTTTTACTCAACCATTTCATATTAAAGTGCTAAAAAGTAATTCCAACATTGTATAGACCAGGGGTTCCCAAATTGTGCACCGCGGCGCCCTGGTGGAAAGGCAAGAAGGGCGCCGCGCGCCGTGAATCCATCATTTTCCGAAACCACAAATATTATGAAATAAAATTAAAATATTAATTACATATAGAGAGTGTAGATGATGAAATATTTGTTCATTATTATTTAACTGCCTAACCTAACTATATAATCATTATAGATGTTTATCTAAGTATCTTTTTCTAATCGCTAGGTAGAGTAGGGCACCGTGACAATATATTTTACGTGTAACTGCGCCGCAGCCTGAAAAAGATTGGGAACCCCTGGTATAGAGGACTTTCTCAAGACTACATTGTATTTTTTTCATACCGTTAAGACGTCAATACAATCCATAAAAAGTAAGGTGATATTCTAAACCTTTTACAGCAAAAATCACAAAACTGTCGCGGGTTTGACTTGGATTATTTAAAAATACTTAAAAAAATCTAGCTCCAACATCTTAATACATAAAAATAAGTGGCAATTTTCGTTGTCACTTTATAACTCAAGAACGGGCTCACCTATCCAAACCAAATTTTCAGGGTTTGTTCGGACTATTTAGTAGATGGTTTATGTGAAGTTTGCACAGAATCGGTCGAGTGGATCCAGGAGTAATCGAGGGAACTCCTCAAAATTTAAATGAAAACTTATGCCGATTTTGCTTTTGTATGAAGTATTCCAGGCATATGTTACTAAAAGTAAGATTCTGCACCAAGATATATCAGGGTTCGAAGGTGCTGAACAGAACTCCGAACTCCTTATACAAGTTTGGGGGTAGGGGCGCTGCCTTAAGAACTGAAAGCATATGCTACTATGCAAATTACATTCATCATCATCATCACCATCATCATCACTACCACATCAGGGTCACCAATGTTACGTGACTGTGTGCGTTACGCTCTGGAGTTACGGTTGAATTTGTTATGTTCAATATTAGTGAGTCATTTCGTTCGTCGCTTCGACTTAGTATTTAAAACCAGATGACGCCCGCAACTCCGTTGCGCCAAAATTAGTTTATCGTGCGGGAACCGTACATTTTCCGGGATAAAAACTATCCTATGTCCTTTCCCGGGACTCAAAGTATCCCCATGCCAAATTTCAGCAGAATCGGTTCAAAATTGGGACAAACATAGATCTATTAATGTGGTTTTAAGTAGTTATGAATATTTTTTTATGATGAGTTTCCATGCGGAATTAGTGCTATAAATTATAATAAAACGAAAGTCAGAGAACCTAGAACTCTAGAGCCTAATTATTAGAGATAGGTGTTTGAACATGTCATTTTCAGAATTGCTTGATAAACACTAAGTACAGTAGTATAATATGCTTGGAGTTTTTTAAGAAATTCTATAGTGGTAGTGAAGTCAGCTGATTATGAGTTTTCGTATTATGAGGGTGTATCTTGGATCCAAAGTCACTAAGCAGAACACATAAGTCTTTACAGAAAGAAAGTGGTAATCTGATGATGGGATCCATGAGTAATCGAGGGAACTCCTCAAAATTTATATGGAAACATACGGCGATTTTGGTTTTATGAGAAGCATCCTAAGCATATGCTACCAAATTGCAAGATTTTGCACTAAGGTATACCTACTATGGTTTCGAAGACACTAAGAGAACTCCGGATTCCTTATAGATACAAGTTTGGGGGTTTAGGCGCTGTTTTAAGAACTGAAAGCATATGCTACTATGCAAATTACATTCATCATCATTACCACGTCAGAGTCACCAATGTCACCAAAATTGAACATAACAAATTCAACCTTTTAACTCCAGAGCGTAAGGCACACATTTGACATTACTTCTAAGAAGTAAGTTGCTTCGATAATACAAGTAACATGCAAGTGCACTGTCACACTTTTGCCTGTTGTTGCCTGTTCCAGAGTTGGTACTACATATTTACAATGAAAATGGAAAAAAAAATATTGTACATCCAAATGTTTTGGATTAAGTTTTAAATAGCTAGCAATTAAGTAATATATCATTTTTTAAGAAATGAATCGATGTTCTCACTCAGTTTTGTATTATTTCACTTTACGTAGCGAACCACGTACCGGGCCGCTAGTTAGATTATAATTGAAATGATCTTACATGTTGTGCATTAAAACTTATAGAAATACTGTATTTTAACTGTTAAATCACGTCTGTTAAATCAGCGAAATCGGCAAATTTCGTATACGGACTCTTAATAAGCCGCATACGCCAACTATGTGTAATATGTGGCTTGTAGTGTATGTGGGCAAAGCATGACCTTTGCGGAAGGCGTGTAGTACGTTGTGCCGTTTCGACAACGCAACGCACCGCAACGCTTCGGAGCAATGTGGCCTCACCCTAGAGCGCACCTCAGTAATAGGGCCATTTAATTTTGTTACTTACCAGCCCCAACCTTCCTTATATGCATTATTTATTATCTTGGGAACAAAGGAATAAGGATACAAACATACAATAATACTACGAAATATTTCGCTAAAGTTACGTTATGAAATCCGCTGTGAGGTGCAACAGCAGCTAAGTGAAGTCAGTGTGGTCTCTAGAGTCGGATTTTTTCCATACAACTTCTCTTTCTAAAAGTTTTTAAGTACAGCGATTTTACCAGCACATTTGTCTCTCTCAAATTCTCTTCTCATCTCTTCTCTATCAAGTTTATCGCGACATTAACACAAATATACAATACCTCTGCCCATTTAGCACGGTTACAGTAGAAAAGCGAAAGTATAGAAACACCGTGGAGATAAACTAAAGGTATCGTTCCGATCTTTACCGCGGCTAACCGCGACCGACAAAAATTCAAATCTTTATGACATAGACTATAGTCCAGGGGTTCTCAATCTATTTCAGCCTGCGGCGCACTTACAAGTCTCAATGTTTTGTCACGGCACCCTCGGCTTACTTTACAAAAAAGATACATAATTAATTAAACATTTGCCTGCTCTATATAATTCATATTATAATTTTATTTTATAATATTTGTGGTTACGGAAAATGACGGAGGATTTCCACGGCGCACTAGGGCGCCGCGGCGCACAGTTTGGGAACCCCTGCTATAGTCTAAAAATGTGGCAGTAGCTAAAGGTGGCATTCCTACTGTGGCCATACTAAAGGGGCAGGTTGTACCTATGAATATATCACAAAAGCACGTATTCATAGGACTTACATTTTTTTTTATTAAATAAGGGGGCAAACGAGCAAACAGGTCACCTGATGGTAAGCAACTACCGTCGCCCATGGACACTCGCAACATCAGAAGAGCTGCAGGTGCGTTGCCGGCCTTTTAAGAGGGAATATACTCTCTTTTCTTGAAGGTTTGCAGGTCGTATAGGTGCGGAAATACTGCTGGTGACAGTTCGTTCCAGAGTTTTACAGTGCGCGGCAGAAAGTTACGCGAAAAACGCACTGTGGAAGACTGCCACTCATCGAGGTGATAAACATCTGAGGTATGGCAAAAATCCCCACAAATAAAAATCGCATCAAAAACTTTGCATCATTGAAATCCAGCAACAAATGCACTTTGACGTGAAGCGCACGACAGCGCACCACAGCGCACGGCGGCGCAGACAGTTGATTAATACAATTGCCGCGACAGACAAATATGAGATTAGTCCGGTGGAATTTCGGGTTCCGGAATTGCATTTCACTATTTTTAGGAATTGGACAGCCTGCCATTGGAAATTGGAATCTTTTTACTTATTTTCATGAAATCTTTTTCAAATAATATCTACATTTTTTAACTGAAACTATTAACATTCTGCATTCGGTCTGTAAAGTACGTTCCATTACGTTAAAGGTTATCTTTATCATTAAATTATTCCGTACCCATTGGAATTAGATAAAATAAATCAGAGACGTTAAAAATACTATAAAACATAAATTTTCACCAATGATCTATAGAATATTTAATATCCATACAAATATTATAATTTTGAACAATTTGTGTGGTTTGTCTGTCGCTTTCACATCTGTCTTCACGTTTATCCTTCATATTATATTTATTATTATTTATATAATGATTTAAATATTCTTTCTGAATGGTTTAAGTACAACTTGTTAACAATGAACGTTGCCAAAACCTGCTACATTATATTTAGCCCAAGAAACAAAATCATTCCAGCTCATGATCCGCGTAGGGCGCATTTTCATTAGAGCCGGGCCGGGACACAAAAACACGGCACGACGTCGTACGGCGTCGTACGGCGCCGTATGACGTCATGCCGTAGAGACTCGCGTAGAAATTCAAGATGAGTTTCTACGGCACGACGTCGTACGACGCCGTGCCGTGGGTTTTTTTACAACTCGCGTCCGCACGGCGCCGTACGACGTCGTGCCGTGTTTTTGTGTCCCGGCCCTTAGTCGTTAACTCGTACGGTATACAGCAAGCGGGGAGTCTATGACAACTAATTGACAACTAATGGCGCATTGTCATTGGTCGTGGCTTGCGTTTCAGAAATCTTCCGCACCCCGCATGCGGGCCCTATCGACCAGTGAAAATGCGCCATAATTATAGACAATACTCCGATTAAACACACACAGCGAAAAATACTAAGGCTTGAGAATTGATAGGCGTCTTACCTGGAATAATCAAATAGATACCATAATTATTAAGTTGTCATCTTTAATAGGCTCACTCATTAATATAAACCAATGTATACCAATAAAACTACGCTTCAATATTTATAGCTCACTCGTCAAACCACACCTATATCTTACTGAAGTTTGGGGTAGTGCAAATAAAACTAAATTACATAAATTACAAAGACTCCAAAATAAACTAGTAAAAATTATATTTCGATACCCTTATTTTACGCCAACGATCAAAATTTACAGTGAAACTAAAATTATGAATGTAAAACAACTATATTATACTTATAACACTTGTATATTAGGAAAATAATCGATGGTAAAAATACAAAGTGAATTATCTATCGTTGTTAAATCACAAACTACTAGCCGAAGTATAAGACGGCCTAATTTATTGGTCTTACCTAAAATACGTACTAGCTATGCCAAAAGAAGCATTACTTTTGAGGTAGCACAGCTATATAATAGTTTACCCGACCACATTAAAACGATAAATTCATTTAATAGCTTTAAACATCAGTTGTCGAAGTATGTTATTGAACACTATTAAATCAAAAAAATGCTTAAACTAAGTATATTGTGCTGCTATATTTTTTTATTGTTTCCTTAGTAATCTAACTTTAATAATTAAATTTGAATTTCTTATTTCTTAAAAAAAACTGTATTTACTAATAATATTTTTAGTTCGAACTGTACTGTTATAGATAAGTGTAACTAATGTATTGTTCTCATGTAAGTGGATATTATTGTATATTTTATGAGAATAAATATATACAAATATTTAAACCATATCCACTGGATAAACCGATGTTCGTGAAATTTGGTATGAAGATATTTCGATTCCCAGGATTTGGCGCAACGAAATCGTGCAAAACATCTACTTATCAATTATAGGTTCACTGAAATCCTATAAGCAACCCAACATTAATTCAATCGAAAAACAAATACCCGATATCGTTGAAACCTTCAAGGAGTTGCGCTATGTATTGTACCGTCGTAAAGTGTGAAAGGTCTGTAAAAGGGCCATAACTGTAACTTTGGGGGGAAGAGTGGTGATTTTAGTGGCGGGACCGCGCCTCGCTTTAACTATTAATTGATCCATTACGCCTACATATGCCGTGTAAGAGAGGAAAATATGAAAAATATGTTTTATTGCCCAGTAAGAATGCTTTAAAGTTGAGTTGTAAACAATGAAGTGGTTGATGTAATCTAACGGAATACCTATCTATACTTATTATAAAACAAAGTCGCTTTTTTTCCCTCATGTCCCTTTGTTCCCTTTAATCTTTAAAACTACGCAACGGATTTTGATGATTCTTTCAGTGTTAGATAGCCCATTTATCGAGGAAGGCTATAGGCTATATTTTATCACGCTAAGTCTAATAGGAGCGAACAAATAGAGGAAAATGTGGAAAAAACGGGGAAAATTATTTGAAAGGGCTAACCTGAACGCGCTAATCTCAGGAACTACTGGTCCGATTTGAAAAATTATTTCAGTGTTAGATAGCCCATTTATTGAGGAAGGCTATAAGCTATATATTTTTATCAAGCTCCGACTAATAGGAGAATGTGGAAATAATGGGGGAAATTATTTGAAAGGGCAATTTTTATGTTATTTGGCACAAATAAGTAGACAGCGTGAAGGATCATAGGCTATTGATTTTAATCATTTTTTCAGTGGCTATATATTTTATACCCGTGCGACGCCGGGGCGGGTCGCTGGTTGCAATATATTTGGACTGTAAAAATTGCAATAAATAGTAGTTAATATCATTATCTCATCTTTAGAGCGGTTTTCCTGTGATGCAAAACATATTCCTGGCCACGCACGTGTTGTCCGCATGACAGGGAATCTATGAAATAATAGGATGCGGGCATCTTGCATGAGGACCAGATTCGCGTGCGGGCGAAGACACGTGTATCAGGAAAAGCTCTAATCTCTATAGATTTTTCATATACTTAGTAGAGAAAATCAGTTTGGAGATAAATACAGTCAGTATATTTACTTTGAATATCAAAATTGCACCTGTGCAAAGCCAGGTCTGATCGCTAGCCTATAAGCATGGATCCTATTGAATATAACATATGAATACGAAGCAATAACTGATGTTACGAGGCGCGATATGACTAAACGTCATATTTTACGCGGCTTCCTTTACAGATATAATTCTTTTATGCTCCCTTTATTAACTACGCATCTCGGGGGCCCTCTATAGCGAGATTTAGGGCTCACTAAACTTTAGTATGGATGTTAGAAAAATCATTATAGACCGTAGATTTTGTAACTTAAGATAGCAATGCCGATTTTTGGTCATTAAGTAGACATTATACAGCTTTCGTAGCAACTATTTAGTAATCTGATACCTGATAAAAAAATTCTGTTTAGTGAGGTTTTTTAATGTTGCAACTAGAAACTGTGTCATTTTGTTTTTAATAATAAAGTTTAATCGTATAGCGGCCACGGTATTTACACATCAAAATAAGAGAGAAAGAAAATCTGAGAATTTAACCCATCAAGCCCCATAGATCATCGGTGATCGCCACAACAATAGGATAAAAATAGATTTCTAAGAATCCGCGATCAAAGGATTAAAGTTCCTAATTGTAAAATTTTCGATTCCTAAAATCGTCATTAAAAACGCTTAATTTTCTTGTAATTTAAATATAACGCCATCTATTGACGAGTGGCAGTATTAAAGGAAAGCACAATAACATGCCCGAAACACGTCCGAACCTGCCCATCTGTCTAATGGGTACTGCTATTCAGCACTAGATGGCGCAGATTACAATACTAAAACGCTATCTATCGATAGTTGAGTGAAACACACACACTAAGATTTGAATTGAGTCCCGGGAAAGGATAGAGTATAGTTTCATCTCAGCAAAATGAACAGATCCATGGAATTTACTTTTGCGAGTAGCCACCCTATTAAGGTGAACGTAGATTTGGCCGCACCGCACGCACCGCAGTCGCCGCATTCGGAATTCTTTATATGAAGTTATAGGCAAGCTCGCATACCTACCCGCGCCGCAGTCTTCGCAACTTCTACATTCTTTATATGAAGAATTCCGAATGCGGCGACTGCGGTGCATGCGGTGCGGCCAAATCTGCGTTCACCTTTAAAAGCCTATTTAATATTTACCTAAGAAATACTGAGAAGCATGCCTTAAATTATAAAAACTTGTTTGAGGAAAAACACTTTGAACTCAAGTATTTTGTTATTAAAACGTGTGAATGCACAATAAATTTAAATTTTTTACCGAAGATTTTATTTCGATAAATTACACTGCATTAAGGTAAGCCAAAGACATCAAAATGACAATGCAACTTTTGAGTGGAAAAATCCTTAACAATTGCCTCTTTGATATTTTAAGCTATGTCTTTTATGTATTAGTTTGAATTTTAAATTGCTGAATTTTACTCTCCTGGTCAACGCACGCGTTCACTCTTGACAACGCAAGCACAGTCGTAGAATTCGACTGCAAGTCTTCGAGGGGGCGGGGGAGTGATAAGCAGACCAAACAGAGCACGACCCTGCAACGCGCTATCGAAGTTTCTGAGATCGGCAAGAAATATACAAGCAGCCGTAGCACGGCGACCAGTAGAAGTGCGAAAGTATGGACAAACTGTGGAGATAAACTTAAGGTGCCGTTCCGATCCTTTTCAGTTCCGAAAAATTCAATTAAAATGCCACTTTATGACAGACAGGTCTAGAGGACTGTCATAAAGTGGCATTTCAATTGAAATTTTCGGAACGAAAAAAGATCGGAACGACACCTTAAGTTTATTTCCGCAGTTTGTCTATACTTTCGCATTTCCACTGGTTGCCGTGCTACGGCTAGGCGTGGCCCTAACTTTATTAGACCTAAGATCTACTGTTTACTAACGAAACCCTGTGCGATGTACCAAGTTCATACTTCTCAAAACTTAAATGAAACAGCATATTGTTCTGGTAGTCTGGTCTAATTATTTATTTTTTTCGCCTGGCTACGAACGACTGGACTAACAGTCGCCGGTTGGCCACCCCTGAATATATACTAATTTTATAAACCTATACTAATATTATAATCTATACTAATATTATAAAGCAGATTATTTGTTTGTTTGAACGGGATAATCTCAGGAACTACTGGTCCGATTTGAAAAAATATTTCAGTGTTAGATAGCCCATTTATCGATGAAGGCTATATTTTATTACGCTAAGACTAATAGGGACGAAGAAATAGAGGAAAATGTGGAAAAAACGGGGAGAAATTATTTGAAAGGCCTTATTTGAACGCCTAATCTCGGGAACTACTGGTCCGATTTAAAAAATTATTTCAGTATTAGTTAGCGCATTTATCGAAGAAGGCTATGGGCTATATTTTATCACGCTAAGACTAATAGGAGCGAAGAAATAGAGGAAAATGTGGAAGAAATGGGGGAAATTATTTGAAAGAGTTTATCTCACGACCTACTGGAGCAATTTTTCTGTTATTTGGCACAGATAAGTAGACCACGTGAAGGATCTAGGCTATTTTTGTAGACTAATTTATCTATGAAATATCTAATTTACGCAGGCGAAGCCGCGCAGAACGTCTAGTTTACTATACAACGTCTGAAATAACGTCAGTGGGCTTAGGCCCACTTTATCCAGTCATGTCTTTCATTTTGTTAAGCGCGGCCCAGAGCCCGCACAATTCTCAGCCCCTGATTGCTCGGATTTTGGCCGCGAAATACAGAGTATGTGTATTTCGCGGCTCGCATTTCATTCGCATTCAAAACTAATGTGTATGAAATAGTATAGTAAAATCACTCACAAATATAAGCATAATGAAGAATGCGGCGATGTAGGAGCTGCGCGCCGTCAGCATCGACACGAACCGGTAGTGTTCTCCGGTTATCACGTTTCTGAAACAGATATACAAATAATATTAAGGTCTGATTGTCATTGAACAGTTAGACGGAGACCAAGGCTACTTGCCTCTTTCACTCTCAATTATTTAGAAAAAAAAAACACAGTTAGTAAAAGGTCTTTACGCGGATTTGCAGACTTAGAATGGCCACAGAACTGACAAAGAGAGGCAATCTGTCTTTCAACTCTTTCTCTCCCTTCTTCGGCTGCCAAGATAAGCGTGTTCTAGAAAGCGGTAATTCATGCTGGATTTTTTTTTAATCTAGACAAGAAAGGACTTTATCGTAAAAATTCATGCTGGATTGAAAGAGGTTTTTAGAAGAAGTGTATTAATGTAAAAAAACTCTAAAACAAGTGACGCACTAACCATGTTGTAAAGTCAGAGTAATCAATTACGGTGAGCCATTTTGACAAATGGTTTCTACAGACCAATCGCGTTAGTAAGACAATAAATATAAAGAAATCATGCGAACATACATATTATCCGTGCACGAATTTAAGATCGTTCGGTGAAAATGGAGGTGCATGTTATGAACAATATCTGTTCATAACGTGCGCGCACTTATGTCACTCTGGCCGAACGATCTTAAAATCATGCGTTGCCTATAGGTATGTTCGCGTGACTTACTAACTAGGCTAGCTAGGATTCTGTTGACTTTGAAACTGTAGTTATCATATTTTATTGACATTTACTATCATTAACACGATTAGTCCATATTCAATGCTGAAACTAACCTCAAATATCCCTTATTATTCTCCTGCTCGGCCAAGCTCTTTATCGACGCCATGAGCAGGTCGTCGTATCCCAGAAACTCGTCAAGCACGAAGCGGGAGAACGCGTCTCCGAAACACTGGTCCTTCTGCGGGTCCAGGGTCACAATCTTAACGGGAATCTTGAGACGGAGGCGCGCGCTTGGCGACAGTCTTAAGAAGCCGTACTCAAGAGAATACTCGAGTATGTAGTCCTCGTCTGAAATTGAGAAAAAACGGTTTTGAATTGTTTCTTGGTATGAGTTTTGCACGGGAATCTCTTCACTGTAAAGGAAACTATCTATATCTTCTTCTTCTTCTTATATATAAAAATGGATAGTCGCGCTAAAACTCGAAAACGGCTGAATGGATTGAGCTGATTTTAGTCTTAAAATATTCGTAGAAGTCCAGGAAAGGTTTTAAAGTGACACGAAGTTCACCGGGACAGCTAGTCTTATATATCTCGCAGGGAAAAGAGGATATCAGGGATTTCACGATATCCCTAGGGATATCACGAACTCCCGGTAGATGCCGAATATTCATGTCTGTTACGTCTTCTTACTAAAAATATCTAGTGATATGTCATTTCACTAAACTAAATCTAGTGAAATGTCAGAAACGCGGATACCGCCGAATAAAAATCGAGCCACTCATTTCTCTCGCTCGCTCTAGTTCCCACACGTGATACGGCCACTAGTGGCAGTGAAACGCAGTGCGTCGCTCGAGCTGGCGCGGCTCGTCTAGCCTGGAGACAGACAGACTAACCCTTTGGGTACAGAACCGTAAAAACTATGATAATCGAAGAGCTGGAGTACCTGTAGTACCTGTGCCTGTACAAGAGCCTAACCAAACTAGAGATCGACATGCCACCTTTACAAAAAATATTCAACTTGGTCGGCCGCTTCATTTGACGTCAGAAATCAAAGGTCTGAAGTATCTGATGAAGAACCCTCAGTTGGTATCAACTGTATGATTCAGAGATATGGTGATGCCCCCTCAGATCTGCTATAGTTGCATTACACGTGTAATAATAATAATAATAACTCCCACTCTGGTTTTGGTGATGGTGGCCGGTTTCATTGAAACCAGGCCAAGAGTAATTTTATTGTGCCCAAGTATGTGAGCAGTACACAAGAGCAATCTCTATATTCCTTTACTCGCATAACCCGGTGGGACGGAAGACTGACACGACCGGTGAGAGATCAGGCGCAGGACCGACTTTTTACATGCCCATCCGACGCATGGATCATCTAAATCTTACTTGTCAAATTCAGATGTTAGATGATCCTATCAAAGTACCCGTGTGTATACTAGAGCAAGTGAGAGAAATGCGTGGCTTGATTTTTATTCGGCGGTGTCGCTTTTCTGACGTTTCACTAGATTAAGTTTAGTGGAATGACATATCACTAGATATTTTTAGTAAGAAGACGTAACAAATAAGAATATTCGACATCTACCGGGAGTTCGTGAAATCCCTGATATCCTCTTTTCCCTGCGACATATATAAAAATGGATTTTCAAATGTGTTAGTCGCGCTAAAACTCGAAAATGGCTGAACGGATTGGGCTGATTTTAGTCTTAAACTAATCGTAGAAGTCCAGGGAAGGTTTTAAAGTGACACGAAGTTCACCGGAACAGCTAGTATACATATAAAAATGGATTTTCAATTGTGTTAGTAACGCTATAACTCGATAACGGCTGGACCGATTTGGCTAATTTTAGTCTTAAAATAAAATGATCGTGGAAGTCCAGGGCAGGTTTACAAGTAACACGAAGTTCACCGGGACATTCTAGTTTTATATATATATATATATATATATATATATATATATATATATATATATATATTTTTTTTTTTTATTTTTTTTTATTAAATAAGGGGGCAAATTATTATTCCATGATCGATATTTTGTCGAATTACAAGATGTTTGTACATCACTGACACGCACACGTAAACATAATTGTATTGTATACACAGATGTAAATCAAATTTTGGTTAAGCTTGCCAGCTCGGGATTGTTTCTCTATTCCGATAGGTATATTACCTTTATGGTTTGAATATACTCGAAAGGAGTCTTAAATGAAAACAAATGCCGTTCATAATATAACAACATAATACTTTTTAGGATAATTTTAGCGATTCATTACGAGATAATCTATACGTAATAATTAGGATAATAAAGCTAGCATATTTTGAGCACTAGCAAAATATTTATGTTTAAGATATTTTAAATTACTCCCACATTTATTCTTAATAGCGAGTTAATTATTATGATAAGTAGCAATTATAATACGTCATACAATTCATAGTATTACATACAACATTCAGTTGTTCTGACAATATAGTGTCCGTAACATATTATGTTAATTAGTATCGATTGACGCACATCGATAGTACAAAATTATAACACGTTTTTAATAAGATTACTGAAATTACAAGTGTAGGCCTTCTGTTATCAACATTACAATCCGACTTTTTTAAATATGTAATTTTTGTCAAGAAATTAGGCGACAAAATATGTGTAACTTTTTTTATATAAAATTGTCGAACTGGTATAGTTTACACACGATGTTGTGCTAGTTGACCAACGATTTTTTTATTATTAGTACTTACTTATTATAATTACTCTAATTTAATTAAGATTTTGACACAAACTCCATACATTTTCTGTCACCTCTTCGTTAAAATAAAGCTAAGTAATATGTAATTATTAATGTCTCTAACTGCCGCACTCAGTGAAACATTAATTACTTAGGGCCTTTCCACACGACGTATTTTACGCGCGTTTCTGATGTGTTTCTGCGTGTTTTCATCGCGTTTTGGCAGATATAAAGTTTAAAACGTGTCGGCTTCCTTCCGTTTGCTGAGCGTTCAACTTGCGTTTGTATCGATACAAACGAGCGTAAAAAAGCGTCGTGTGGGAGGGCTGTTAAATGTAATTAATTCAAAATTTTGACATAAGCCCCATATATTATCTGTCAAACTCTTCATTAAAATGAAAGTCAATCATAATTAAATGTCTCAGAATACGGCGGTAAGTGCGGCCGTTAATTTAAAAAAATAACTTGAATATATTGTTTAACTCACCTTTGGAAGTGTCATTATAAGCTTCCTCTAGAGATTCCTGAAACGTGAAAAAATACGTGTGATCAAAAAAATTATATTTTACTAAATATGACTACGTGCCTAAAGCAACATAGGACGGGAGTTTACAATTTCCGCGGTAAGAAGAGACGTCTTCCTTCTCTGTGGTCTACTCTACATCTGTGACAAATTTTAGAGATTTTTAAATCCAAGAATTTTCCTTACAGTAATAAATATTTATTTATATTATATACTAGCTGTTGCCCGCGATTTCGTCCGCGTGGACTTTAGTACATAGTTGTTCCCGTACTTCGATTAAATACTTTACGCGCAAATCATAAAAGTTTATTGTGCAGTAACCGTACATTTTTCTGGGACTAAATGTATCCTTTGTTCTTTTCCGGAACTCTAAAGTATCTCTTTACCAAATTTCAGCAAAATCGGTCGAGCCGTTTACGCGTGATGTCGTGACCAAGGGATAATTATATGGATTCATTTTATATATTAAGATAAGTAAAAATAACTTACAGATACAACAGAAATACATTTCTAGAAGCAATTTACATCACAAACAACTAAATATTTTACTGGTTTCTTGGTATCATCAAAAATCAAGTTTCACAGTACAAGTGGACAAAATGCTTAAATTAAACAAACAAAAAGTCAAACTTAACGGACAAGTTATTTTAAAATCACTTGCGTAAACTCCCGAAAACAACCTTGACGACTTGGTTGAAGATTGGATAAATATTAATCCTTCGACTTCTCGAAAACTTGTGTATTCTTGGAAATCTATTGTTATTCTATTGTGTCTCGCTCACCGGTGAGCTTATGGGGCTTGATGGGTTAACATGTATACTAGTAAGTGTATGCCTGTCTGTCTGTTACCTCTTCACGCCCAGAACGCTGAACCAATTTTATTGACATTTGGCATAAAGATACTTTAGAGTCCTGGGAAAGGACATAGGATACTTTTTCTCCCGGAAAAATGTACGGTTTCAGTTCGATAAGCAAATGGCGCAATAGAGTAGCGGGTGTCATCTAGTGGTAAATACTCACGTCAATAACAATATCCTCTTCATTGTCTTCCACCAAGCCCATAACCCACACTCGGTACGGTGGATCATCGTCCTGCGATATGCTCTGGTTCATACTCGCCTCCAGCTGCTCCAAAGCTGGCTCCGGTCTACTTTCATACGATATCTCACCAGTCTCCAGGTCTATAACCTGTATTAGATTCTCCTCGGGAGCAGTTTCATCGTGAACTCGAGTGACATTCCCATAGTCTGTGCCATCTCGGAGATATTCATTGCTCTCTGTATCCTCGCTGGTCGATGATTCTATGTTGACAATCCTGGAATTATTAAAATGGTTTATTTAATAAAAGCCTGCTATGTTTTATTATACTATACAGTATACGTGTACTACCATACTGTAATATAAAGGAAAATATTGTGTGTTTGAGTCAAATGGGCTCTGTCTTGAAATCTGGCCCGATTTGGATAAAATATTATGACAGAGTCGACCACAGGGAAAACGTAGAATAATTTATTTTATTTAAAAATTTAAGCACCTAAATACCTATATTATTTGGGGAAAATGATTGAGAATGAGTTTTGTTTAGTCTCAGAAGATACAAAAAAAATATTGTAAAAAATAACATTATTTGTGTCAATTCATTCAACTCTTTGTTTACATATGAGTTTATTTCTTATCTATTCACTGTAGACAGTAAAATGTGGGTGATTGCATGATTAGAGCGACACCACACTGTTTCGTTGAGTTTCGGTGCGTCACCGCAGCATGGTGACAACGCACCGACGAGCGACGTGACGTCGACGTAGGTGATACGGCACTAGACGTAACTGCAAAGCGGAGCTACGCGACGTCACGGCTACAATATTCGTTTTTTGAAAAGCGGCGCTACTCGTCACAAAATATCACTTCTAAGGAACTTGCTTGCTTGCAGGGTTGTGTCGTTTAGTGCGGTAAAGATCAACTACGATAACATGGCGCGCCCCTCCAAATGACTGTTTCAATGTGTGTAGTCACATCCTAATGAAAGAGTTTGTATGTAGTAAGTATTCAACCAATCACAGTACACGTAATAGTTAGTCCAGCATCCAGTATCCAGCACTGGATCGAAATAGATCGAAACGCCAGTCGCTGGCGCTTAATCATACAGTTACCACGCGTTTTGTTTATTCAACAATCAACATATCGAAAACGTTGTCTAAAAAGTGGTCATATTCTGATCATATTTGTCAGCTCGTTATTACTAATAACGCACCAAGATTTTTAGACGATGTTTTCAATTTCCTTCATTTTTGTGAAACACTCATTTTTTGAGAATGCAAACGTGTAGTCACCATAAAAAAGTAGAATTGACCACTGGACTGGATCCAGTGATGCTGGCGCCAGCTACTGTTAATGTCACTTATTACCAAGATTTGTTGGTCAACTAATCATAACTAGCCTGCCGCGCAAGACAACGCACTTCAAACGTTTTGAATTTTGCAGGGGCGCGCCATGTTATCGTAGTTGATCTCTATCGCCTTAACATACACATATTTTAGAATATGCCATGCGTTGCGTCGTCGGACGCAATGTTACGACGGATAGAAGATGAAGCGGAAGGGTAAATGAAGGTTTGCACTATACTGTCAGCGTCTAGTTGTCTCATCTACGTTGACTTACTGCGTTGCAAAGCAGCTGTGGTAAAAAAAAATGTCGACGCACCACACTGAGGCAGTGTGGCTTTGCTTGTGTACAGTCGACTAAGGGAATACAGATTTTAACAAAGAAGTTATAATCAGACTGTGAACTTTATTAATAACAATAGAGGATATGTAAATGTTTTTTATTATATTATGTAGTTGTATCAATATTATTGAGAATAATTTAAATTGTTAGATCATTGGATAGATCTCTAAATTTGTAGTCATGAATTTTAATTTTAATTTCTCAACAAATAAATGCAGATATTTCAGAGTAATCATTGATAGAACAAATCTCTACATAGTAGTGAGTTGTTAAATAAACAAGTTAAGGCGAGGACAAACCCCATTTTGTTATTTATTGACTCCAGGTTTACCTAGTTCCAATATAATAACGAAATGTAAAAAATGAGATATAAAGCACAATATTTAAAAGGGTTTAATCCTTCAGGCCCCGCGCGAGCACCGGTGATCGCGACAACAATAGAATACAATAGCAATTCCTGGAAATTCCGACTGAAGTATTAAATCATAAACATTTTAATAAAATGTAATACTTTGGCTGTAATTAATTTACAAACTCACCTCCAACAAAAATCTTTGTCATCGAAATATAAACTGTATTAACCAGGATAACATACATTTTATTTGAATAAATTGTTAGTGAATGTTTATTATTAAAAAGGTCTGAACTGAATGATTTTGTTTCTTAATATTTATTTCCAAAGATATTTAAAAAACAGATAAAAATAACATGAGAAGATTCGCTCCTCGAAACTATAATTTTATGCTAAGCTAAAATGAATCTTTTTGCGATGCATACAAAACTTCGGTCGTGTACAAGGTTATCGTTTTGGAATTGAGGTAAGTGCTTGCCTAAACTACAATAGATTTTAAGGCAGTTATCAGTTATTAATTGTCATTAATTGCTAATAAATACATAAACAAAATATAACCTACACTAATGTTAATAAAGAGTAACATCTACATAAACATGAATCAATAACCTTATAATATTAAGATTAACTATGCAATGAAGATCTCCGTCAACAAGTCAACAAAATATGTTGAATATTTTTTACATTTCATCAGTGAAATAGTTGCTTAACATGATATTTTGTTCATGACAGGAAAAATTTCACAACAAATTCTAGTAAAATAGTTAAAATTTAAAGAGAATTATAGTTTATAAAAAGGCTATTAAGCCTTTTTATAAACTATAATTCTCAGCTCATCCATTTATATCAATACCATACATAGCATCCTCATACCAAACAATTAAAGTAATTAATTCATAAAGAGATGACGGACCCAAAAAATATGTTGGATACATATTTCATGTAAAGCCTACAGGTAATACCCAAATAATGAAGGTTCGTCATCAGCTTATGCTACAGTAAACAATTTTACTATTAAAATTTTTAATATTAGATGAATATAAAGTGTTACTCACGTTACATATGGATTTATTTCTTCTTTTTCCTTCTTTAATTTCCTTTCTTTAGCATAGCTTTGCTCTATGGTGTAATCTTGGCTCGGGTTTCTTAAAATCTCAACTCTCAATATGCCATCTCTTGGCCAGGAATCTTTGACATGATTTAGGCATGTAGTAGGTGATCTCGAGAATGCTATGTGGATGTATGCCAGCACAAAGAATGCTACCAAGGCTTTCAATAACACCAGGAACTCAAAAAATCTCCTTACAGGCCTCGGAAATGTCCTGGCATATGCTATCGCAAATTTGAAGAACAGTGCATGAAAAAGCCTCTCCCTAACATTGAAGAGAGGGTTCTGATTATTATTTCTATTGCGGTTCCCCGCCTGTTGATTGGGTATTATAGGACCTCCGGGTAGCAAGTTGTTATCTGGGTTTACGCCTGGAGGTAGATTATTCATAGCCTGCGGTGCGGCTGCATTACTCATCTTGGTGTTTGAGCAATTACCTCGTTTTGTGTAATTCTTTTTAAACTGTTCACCTTCTCACTCAGTCTGTTGTCATTGTACATTTATGACCTAAAAAGACATTGACATATCAACAGTTATGTTTACATTGGAATGTGTTACAGAAGCAAGGTAAAGATGGTTGCCTTGCTCTCGAATTGAAAAAATTGGCAATGTTTTGGGCCATTTACTAGGAACAATATACGGTACTATAATATTCCAATATAAAATTTGACATTGACCCTAGCAGAACTCTGTGTACCTACATATGGTAAATTTACATAGAATACTACCGTCCGGAATGATAGTCATTCTTTTCCGTAGTAAGAATCTGACAGTATGTATATATAATGCTGATTAAGAATTAATTAAACCTTTCAATATACAAAACGAAGTAAAAGTAGTCAACAACCTACATCGAAAATGTCATTCTAACTTTCACAAGTGAATTATATAATAACCTCGGTTATGTTTGGTTTATGCACAACGATATTTTAAACACCTTAGCACACGTACACGGTTGATTCTTTAGTTTACCTCAGAATTAATGCAATATTGAAAATATGTCACCACTTCTGCCATTTGCCAATAAATTGGATTTGTAAATTAGCTGTCATGTCGGCTGTCGCCTGTCGTTGTCGACTGTCAAATAGAGGAACAATTCGAGGAGAAGAAGAAGAACATAAACAAATTGCCATATATCGATTCCAATAAGTACTATAAAGCATAAACTTATAATATACTGTCGTTTAAAGAATTCGATTTTGGATAATAATTTTTAATTATATTTTTTGTTTCAAATAATATTTAATACCACAACAAAAAATAAGAATTTGTGAAAGGTTTTCATTGATCACTAACAGATGTCGCTACTCTAATCAAAGTTAAGTTGTTTTTAAATTGTTTTTATTTTTATTTTAGATCTAGCAACTGTTTATAAGTTCCGTAGAAAATTATAAGAAACGAAGATGAAGGGCAAGATGGTCTGAAATCTGAATTAATCATAGGTATTCAGTTGCACATTTAATGGATGCTTAACATTACGTCGTCGGTCAGGACTCTGGTCCTGGTGCATAATAGTTTTAGTATTTGTAGTTAATATCTAAAGGAATTTATACATGAGATATGCCGTATGACCCAGGAATCGGAAACATTAAAAACTTTTTCTCCTCGGCGGGATTCAAACCTGCGACCTCTGGCTTGAGCATCGACGCGCAATATACCAATAGAGCCTCAGAGATCGTCAACCTTTTATTTTTTCATCACTGAACATAATAATACATATAATCAATACATATTACATAGTTCGTAAATAAGTCGGCGCACCTACTTACCTACTGAAAATTATTATGTACAAGAGTAACAGAAGTTACTGTTAGGAATCAGGATTGTTCGTTATCTTTATTTTCAAAATTTTGCGTAATCAACTTTGGGATAGTGTACTAGCTAACACGGCAAACGTTGTTTTGCCATATAAATTATTCCCAGTATCAATAGATATAAAAAGTAGCTAGAAAACTAGCATGCTACAAAAGCTCTACTCATTTTAATAAAAACCTAACAGCAATAATGGTTTCATTACATGCCTAAATCAAGAACAAAATAAATAAAGTAGCATTTCTGGGCCATTTGTCAAAGTACAATGATTTGAGTTACAAAAGCGCAACATATCTTTAGAAACGCACTTACTATTAGTTGACAAAAGAGCACGTTTAGGAATTATCGTATTGATTGACATCTCAATGTGTAGACTTTTTTTTCCTTTTTTTGCCGCCCCAACGGTTTTTTTCGTTAAGGAACAGAAGATTTATGCCTCGGCCTCGGTCGGACTACCTGCTTAAGGTGTTATGTGGACAATATTGTTTACCGGTTTTTTATTTAGATTAGTTCACGGAAATTAAGAAATAAAATGAATTTTATTACTTTTATTTTATTCGTGTCTATAAATTCTCTCTAGTCTCTAGGCTTAAAGTTTTCCATTTATTTTATATTTTTTGCTAGCAGGAGCTAGGATACCTACTATACCTAGGCACCTGACACATTTATGTTACGTTATAAGTAGTTTTAGTATCTACAATTATTACCTACCTAAAATACAATATTAGTTAATATCGTAATGTTATGTAAGTTATTTTACTATAAAGACATCTTTCAACTTAAAAGTTTACAGGTATATACACTATCCTAGCTTCAGTATAATACAATACAATAATATGTAACACCTACTTAAGTGGTACAGTCAAATGTAAAATTACCAAAAAAAATTTAAGTAAGTATTACAGATTGCAGATTGCTGTTATTACTTAGCTGGTATTAAAAATTAATACATAAATAAATTTCCTTTCGTATTCATTAATTGATTGCTACCTACAATATGTATCCAAAAAAATTTTGGAAATTAAAAAACATAAACTACAAGGTCTCAGTTGTGTGCAGTAAAGATGCGGCTTCTCGGTTATTAAAATTTGGCGGTTTTTGGTGTGATATTTAAAAGCTCGCGTACCGTTTGATTATAATCTTCGTATATACTATTTTTGCGTATCAAAATTATAAATAATTTCGTACATCGTACATGTAAAATAGTTTGTACGTTTAGTTTAACCCGTTTCGGCCCAAGAGTCCCAGGACTCCACTCGAGGTACACCTCTCTTCAGTGGCTCAGTCATAACATAACTAATGCTATTCGCGCCTAAATAGCTCAGTCACTATAGGGAGTTGACCTCGGAAAATCGAGATACCCAGTATATGATTATGATGCCAAGTAGATGCCCACGTTAATTGGTTTGGCATCCTAAAACAGTTCTCAAAATTCACATAAATTGTCATTGGTCAGAAGTCACAAGAATCGTTTTTTTTTTCTTTTTTTTTTTTGCAAATATTTAGTTTTCTATGCATTTTACAATTTTTGTATAAATAGGAAAGTTGTAGAGAATTAAATTCTCTACAACTTTTCTATTTAACATTATTTTACACCTTGAACTGTTTTCAAAATAGAGAGCGTAGAGCGCGCGGTAATTCGTTAATTTATTTCTAACTAGCTATATGACCGAGCTTCGCTCGGTATTCAAATAATTCAAAAAACACACATAAAATGATTAACTTTTAGATTTTTTTGGCTAGTTATCTATTTTTAATTACTAAAGTGTACATTTATTAACACTTACCTGGACATGCAATTAAGAAATCACTTAAATTGTATTTTAATTCTTATCATATTTGAAATACTAATGACTTTCTATTCTATATAAATGAAGAAGAAAAAAAAACATTTTCATTTGATGTTTTTTATTAAACGTGTCATTTTACAGATTTACTATAGTCAAAATTAATAAAAATTTCGAGAATAAGTTCTAATTTCAATTCTCTTCTTTTTCTTCATCATCATCTTCTTTATCATCGTCATCGTCCCGCTGCTGCGGAATTTCCTCTACATTACCGTCTTCAACGACATTTGTCTCGAAGTCATTCATGATTTCTGGGTCAAGGGTTCTATCATCATCACTATCGATCTGATATGGTAC
The DNA here is from genome assembly GCA_905333045.1 of Lysandra bellargus. NCBI lineage: Eukaryota > Metazoa > Arthropoda > Insecta > Lepidoptera > Lycaenidae > Lysandra > Lysandra bellargus. The sequence goes on from HG995356.1 coordinate 7,334,081, forward strand.
AGAATTGAGACAAGCTTGTCTATTATACTGGCCGCAAGCTAAGGAGCACTGTAACCCCGCTTTTCTGCATCCACATCTTGAGCCACAGCCACTTTTGCAGTTACACACATACAGTATTGAGTAAATCATCTAAAGCAGGTGGTAAAATAGTCATGATAGGTTCCAGAAATCCGTTTTTGATCGAGACTACCAGTTGACCTTAGGGCGCATTTTCACTGGTCGATAGGGCCCGCATGCGGGGTGCGGAAGATTTCTGAAACGCATGCCTCGACCAATCAAAATGCGCCATATTTAGTTGTCATAGACTCCCCGTATGCTGTATACCGCACGAGTTAACTACTAATGGAAAGCGGCCTAAAGTCATTCTCTGACCGCGCGCTCTACGCTCTCTATTTTGAAAACAGTTCAAGGTATAAAAAAATGTCTCACAGACTACAACTTTTCTTTTTATACAAAAAATGTAAAACGCATAGAAAACGAAATATTAGGAAAAAAAGTAAAAAACAACGATTAAAAAAATCTATTAATAAAATTAAATTAAGAAATTAAAAAAAAAACCCTAAAAAACTTTAAAAAGTAAAAAAAAGATCCCCCATCTGCCTAGGAATCAACTTCTCTGGTAGTACATTAGCGGTCCTCCGACTCACTTTGACAACAATTATGGTTTAAAATATCACTTTACACTTAGGAATTATTTAAAAACTTAAAGTCATTTAATATTATTTCTTTACTTTTTAAAGTTTTTTGACGGTTTTTTTTTTATTTTTTAATTTAATTTTATTTCATGCTTTTTAAACTTTTGTTGGTTATAATGCAGATTTGCTGCTATTTCCCAGCACTGAGCAGGCTGATGATGATGAACTATAGCTAAGAACACTCTCGACCATGTCAGCTTTCAAACAAAAAAAACTAGATCAAAATCGGTCCACCCGTTTGGATGCTACGATGCCACGGACAGATACACACACAGACAGACAAACAGACAGACAGACACGTCAAACTTATAACAACCCTCTTTTTTGTCGGGGGTTAAAAATGGGAATAAAGTAATTCATGAACTATGTAACTAGTAATGATGGGTGCTGAGAAAGGGGCGGCACATGGCCTGGGGCCTACAGCGGCCAGGACTGCAAATCCGCCACTGATCCAAACGCCTCAATAAATATCACATTACAACACCTAAATATTCCTAATATTTATGTGTTATTTTCTCAAAATTATTACCATTAGAATCCCAATTTATGTGCTGTGTTTTATCAGCTTGGAATTCTTTAGTTTTATGTTCCAATAACAAGAAATAAAGTATACGGTCGCGCATAATAAGTTCCAGATGGGGCCGGTTGAAAAAATTGACGTCTCAATTATCGAAACAAGATGGAGGTTTAATTTGTATTTTTCTCACGTTCGACTTCCTGTTCTAATCTTTATGACATGACAAGGACAAAAAACACATGACATGAAATATTCTAGCGCTTCTGAGAACGAGCTGACGTTTCTAGGAACCTAGCTTTTTGGCATTCAAGAAAGACCTTGGTATTGACTGAGGCTATTGAATACTATTACGCTTTTAAAACGTAGAGTTAGTGCGTTAAAGAATTGGTTAAAAGACATATTTTATATATTTGCTAATATAATATTCATAAGTCAATCATAACTTTACAAAATAATATATTTTCATGTAAAGCATCAAACTCAGTTTACATCTAGGCTGACAGAAAACACCGCTCGACATTACCACTTTACGTTGACCTCACTCTGCTTACGATTTCCGCATAAAGCAAGTTTAATTTACAAAGGAGTTTCGTACTGTGTATCAAATTCCAGAGGTTTTCAAAGTGTGCGCTTTGCCACAATATTCGTGGCTAAAACAACATACGAGAACAAACTAGCTGTTTTGTTAACTACAGAAAAAATAACTTGCTTAGTACCAGAGTGGGAGTTATCCTCACTAGAACCACAGAATATAATATATTAGTAGCTAGAAAGTATTACGTAACGTATAGGCAGAGACCAGACAATGTGTATTTACTCCATGGTATAGGTAATAGGTATACCGTGTACCTACGTAATGTAGTACCTACGTATATTATAATTGTCACAGTAATTTTTCTCCAAATGTATATTATTATATTAAGTAAGTATGTAGTTGTCTTTATTTCAAAATAAGCACAAATTCCTATACTAGGTTTGGCGTGAAAAATATTAATTTAGATAAGCCTAAGATATCACGCGATGAAAAGGTACTTCTCATTGCATTTTTGTATCGCATATAAGCTCATCATCGCATAATCTTACATTTCCCTCCTTTCTCTGTTGGGGTTCTTTAAAATCAAAAGTTTCTCACATATTTCAGGGTTTGATAACCTCTGAGCTAGCGGGCTATATTATCTGTCACGATCTGTTCGCACGAGCATTATAATTCTCCAATGATATGATATTACACTCCACGACTTGGAGATAGATGATAGGTTTGATTTAGAGCAGAGGTTCCCAAACTTATTTTCTCTAACCTTGAGAACAAATTATGTTTTAGCGCTCACCATTTTTTCAATTTAAAATGCATCCGGCTGAAATGAAAATACAAACCCCAAGTATCTACACAACGCCCTCATTTTTTTTCAGGATCCCACACCCTTCAGACCTCAAGCGCCCACAAGCACAGAATACATAATTAGTACCTTACGGTACCACAAGGGGGCGTTATCGCCCACTTTGGGAATGGCTGATTTAGAGCTATCGTAAAACATAAGTATCTATTTATGTACTAGCTGACTTGGCAAACGTATTTTGCTGTAAACACTGTTGAATATGGCCCTCAAGCCCCAAAGGAAAAACGAACTGAGGACATTTCAGACGTTGCAATAGCAGCTACTTGGGAAACTCCTTTAGAATAACTTTGATAGTGCGATTCAGGATTGCGCAATTTGATCTGCTATAACGTTATTTCGGCTACCAAAAATAGATGTCCGATTCTTGGACCTGCCCGATGTGTATACAAAATTTCAAAAAATATAGATATCCAGCGATTCCGGAGAAATTTGACAACAAACACCGCAAAACGAAAATTTTATATACAATATAAAATTGTACCTTATGGAGGCACTTTACATGGCTATTTGTATTTGCGTATTTGATGTATTTGCCAAACAAACACCATGTGTAGACGGTATGTTTGACTAGTATTGGCCTTATTTGCCTATTTGACAAATATGACCAATACCAAATACACGTATCCGTACCTTGGTCGGTTTTTGACGCACATCAAAAGAGTCAAATAGGCAAGTACAGCCTCAGACTAATAACTAAGAGATACTACGTATAGTACAGCTCGACAAGGCTTTAAATGAACGTGTCGAAAAAAGGAACTAACGCTGCCATCATACAAAAACGTCATTTTTGCCAGTTCTCCTTTACGAGCAGCGCCACGGGCCACCACACGTTCATTTAAAGCCTTGTCGCACTGTAAACAAAATCAAGTATAAGTTTGGTATTTGACGTCCATGTGTGGAAAGCCACATTTGTCTTTATTTGCTTGTTTGCGTATTCGTCAATAATGTCGCTAAATACAACAAATAGCCAATAGCAAATACAAATAACCATGTGAAGTGCCTGCATGAAAGGTACTAGGTGTTGCCTGCAACTTCGTCCGCGCTTTAAAACTCTTAGTAATTTATGAGCCCTATGGACTTGTAGTGCCTATAATTTATCGATACGCGTCAAAATAGATTCAGTGGTGAAAACAGATAGTCTAAACCTAGGTATATTATGATCTCAAGGATCTCGAAGCCACGGAAGGATTTATTTTGTCATAAAAATCACGATGGCATCCATTATCACACATTTTCCTGTTTCAGTAATCTCTGTTTGAAACGGAAGGGATATTACTAAAGCAAATTAAGTCGCTACTCGTAATCTTAACCATAACATGATTCTAAATATTTGCCCAGTAAACCTAACGTCAGGGTATGTAAATATTCAAGCAGCTAAACAAAGTTAAACCATACTACACACAGTGAAAGTTTATTTTCATTTGTTATTAACATTGCAGGCAATTTTCACCTGTTGACAGCTACTGTTTTAATTTTTTTTAACTTGCAATGTGATGCGATTGGGCTTTGTTTGTTTTAAAACGTTATTCTTGTAAATGTAAAAGTTTGGCCTTTAAACTTGAAATACAAAAAAGTTTTTTTCTTACCTAAAACGACTCTACCTCTTTTTATAAAAAGAAAGAAAAAATGTTAAGTATATAAAATCGACTAAAAAAAACTTAAGGATGTATGTAGGTTAGGGTAATCTATCAGCAACTATCCAAAGTACTGTTTCTTTGGACATTCTAAACCTTTCGAAAAATTCGACTTCATCCCAATAGTCTAGTAGCTAGCTGCACAATAATAATTATTTTACAGTACATACCTACTATGTCAGTGTTCTAGAGCGAAATATTTTCGTGTTAAAACGCATTCTAGAATAATTTCTTCGTCAGAAGAACTTTCCGAGTCATCGAAATATATAAGTACATTTAAATCCATATTTTTTTTATAAGGGCACTCTTTTTGGGCAGTAAAATATCTCAACTCGAATGTATATTATCCGCAACAACAAACGAATCAAACTAATGGTCAATGTTAACTACGCAGTCCGAGCGTAGTCATTTTATTTAACAATTTGTCAAAAAAATTTACTACAGTTAGCTTAACTATTGATTGAAAAACAACATTTTGTAATTTTTAACCAATAGTTAGTTTAACTATCAATTTTTAACTATTTGTAACCTTAACTAGCGATCAAACAACGGGCCCTTAATAGAGTTGCAATCTAGTTGCAATAGTTAAATAAATATTGAAATTGAATTCAAGTAATTAAAATAATCACATTTCACGTTCGTAGCGTAAAAATTTTAAAAGAGGCGCGCGAATTTTAAAATTAAAAAACCCAGGGCAACCCAGGACGCTGCTGAAAAACTATTCAGGACGTCCCAGGACACTACAAAAACCAGGACATGTCCTGGGAAAACAGGACGGTTGGTAACCCTAATGTAGGTCAAATTCCGTAGTACATCCAATTAAATCATGAAAGTACTAAATATGTAAAAAATTGGATACCCAGACACTTATTATTAATTATAATGATTATTTATAATAGATTCTTGAGGAATTATTCAATATTTAATTATTATTGAAAAAATTTAGATGTAATTTGACCACCGCTAATAAATTACAAACACAATGGTCGTCATGGCAATGTTCGTTTCGCATGCGCAAAGTTAAAAACCAGTGTCAGTGTTAATGTCATGTGCCAAAGTCTATCAGAAGTTGATTTAATTTATATTACTGCACATGCGCGAAAGCTGCACATGCGCGAAAGCTGCACATGCGCATTGAAAATGAAAGAGATATGTCTAATCTAACAGCTGTATCGCCATTACTTTTCGAAGGAAAGTTTTTATCAATTTCAATTTGAAATATTTATCCAGAATTACCGGTGAACCCACTTTTTTGTGGGCTTAAAAAATAGCAAATCGTACAAAGAAACTGATAGCAGTTTTTCAGGCATTTCTCTTTGTTACAAAGTTCCCAATTCTGACGAACTCTCAAAAATTGTACCACTTCCGGCACGTTTACGTATGATACATGGAAATTTTAAAATGAATTATGTCACATAACTTGTCGGTAAGGTATTGATTTTTTGGTATCAATGGATGCAGGATGTTTTATTCTACTATATATTTCGTATTTAGGTCAAAATCTTTGAATTCATAAATGTTATATACATCCTTAAAACTATTTTGACAAAATATTATGGAAGCTCGATCGTTCGTTTTTTAAATGTAGTTGTCCATGATCCCAGATCTTTACTACCTGCCTATAGTTCAAGCAAATTAGCAGAAAATTTGGCAAAATTAAAGTACGACTTTTATCTATCAGGATATGTAGGTTATAGAGTAAAGTTAAATTTTTTCTATTCCCCTCCCCCCTCTCCGGGGTGTGCGTCCCCCCCCCCCCCCCCCGCGCCCTCGAAATATATGTCCCGAAACGTGACATTTTCCACTGAAATAAGAAACCGTATTCGATACATAAAAAGTATGTATGAACGAAATAAACCTTGATAAATTTACTACAAGCCTCTCATATAAACAAAAGCGATATCACTTATAGTTTCAGCGCAATCAGTCACCAAAATAGAGTGTTTTTAATAATTTATTAATATTTTTTGCTAATAGTTTAGTTTTTTTAATAATTTCGCAATTTACCGCCAAGATGTGTATGACAAAAGTGAAGACTAATATATTTTCTTTATAAAAAGGTATAATTTATTTTTAAACTCTTTTATTTACTGTTGCTACGCTATTTTTTAAATGTCTTTCGTGCGGCCATTTAGCGAAATATGAACATTCGTACTCGTTAACCTGTGTTACCTTAAGCACCATAGACTTTTTATATGTTTTCCAGTAATCTATAGGTATTGAACATCTTGGTGGTAAATTGTGAAATTATTAAAAAAATTAAACGATTAGCAAAAAAATTAATAAATTATTAAAAACATTCTTTTTTGGTGACTGATTGCGCCGAAACTATAAGTGATATCGCTTTTGTTTATATGAGAGGCTTATAGTAAGTTTATCAAGGTTTATTTCGTTCATACATACTTTTTATGTATCGAATACGGTTTCTTATTTCAGTGGAAAATGTCACGTTTCGGGACATATATTTCGAGGGCGCGGGGGGGTGACGCACACCCCGGAGAGGTGGGGAGAGTAGAAAAATTTAACTTTACTCTATAACCTACATATCCTGATAGATAAAAGTTGTACTCTAATTTTGCCAAATTTTCCATAAGTACATTTTAATTTAGTTGTCTTTAACTATTACCTAGCCTTTTTATCATATAATTTTTTACTGATATTTTCAATCCACCAAAAATCATCCTGGATCAGTGCCTGGATCTAAATCCTCGCTAAACTCACTCACAATTTGCGTTCTATCCCACAAAAAACTTAAAATCCCTAACATGTATACAAAAAACTTGTCCGTCTGTATGCATCTGTTGATCCTTACAGCTGGGATGTCTTCATTTGGCAGGCAGGTGTCATGAAAGATCATTCCCCATCTCTTTCCCACTCGTGATCAGCTATATACCCGTCTCCCTCACTTTTGTCCGAGCTTAACAGGGTTTCTAAGCCGCGTTTTATTTTATTTTTGAATTCGAAGGCTTTATTTAAAGTTCCTATTGAATACAACTTATAGACGTTATAAATTGTATATCGTAAAGCTTAAGTCACGATATAAATTCGCTTTCACGTATGTGTAATAAAAGTTTATAAAAGATGGAATTTTTTAAAGTTCTTATTAAAATTCGTAGTCGTTTACGGGGGCAGGATAGTTTAAAAATAACAATAGATATTATATCTATTGTTATTTTTAGATACGAGCGAAACCGACTGATTTTGAAGAAATCACACACCATTTGATTGTGTTGCTGATAGGATATTTTCCGGTATTTACATTGTTTATTACACTATGAACACCAGAAAATTTACTATCAGAGAAGTCGATTTATAGGCAGACGGCGGACGTACGGAATTTGGTCGCGCTATGTCTAATCGAGCCAACAGATTCATGATCATGATTGACATTGCTTTGCCATAAGCCCATAACCCGACCAAATAGAAATAGCTTTGTCATCAGCATAGGATTTTTTTTCAATGAATTTCTGCGATAAACTCAAACTCAATTTTTTTATTTAGAATATTTTTTTTTTCAATTTTTCTCTGAACGCCGGGACTATACTGGTGCCTATACTGTACTCGGTGAAACATGGCGGTAGCGGTCATTGACTCTCTGTCAAAAGCTTGTAATTTTTAATACAAAACCGCGATTGACAACATCTGACACTTCATTGTCAATCACAGTTTAAGTGGGAAATGACAAGTTTTTTACAGGCAGTCAGTGACCGCTACAACCATGTTTCGCCGAGTACAGTAGTCAGTATACTACCTAGATAGGATAGGAATGATAGGATAGATTTATATGCGAATATAGTTCCATCAACCACTTACCTATCAATTTTTTATACATATAACATGACGCCCGCAACTCCGTTGCGCCAAAATTCGTTTATCACCTAAAGTATCCTATTATCCTTTCCCGGGACCTCCATACCAAAGTTCAGTAAAATCGGTTAAGCAGTTTGGGCGTGAAGAGGTAACTGACGGACAAACAGAATGACAGACAGATAAAAAAAGTAGACAGAGAAACAAACAGAAACACTTTTGCATTTATAATATTAGTATCGATATAAGTATAGACTTCTAAGTTATTAATCATGTCTACGATATCTCGCACACATGCATACTTCTAAAAGTACCATCGATCATACAAAAACCTTCGATCAATCAGCACGTAGTCGAACCCGCTACCTGACGGCTGACAGCCGTTTTCACGCTCACCGAACATACTATATCCTTATCTATATAAATCGTGACTTAAAAATATAGTATAGTTTTATATGGCCGAATAACTATTCAGTAGTCCATGGTTAAATGGGCAGAAGTTCTTTACCATGTTGAAAAGGTTGACAAACTCTGTTATACAAATTTAAAGTAAATGGTATCTTCTTTGATAATCTTTCTGTTTTAGAAAGGGTGCAAACGATAAAAGTTGCAAAATTTAACTCCGAGTTTTATAGCAAAGTGTAGGAAGTTTCATCAAGACCGAATCGGTTCTCGATCATTATTTCTTCATCCAATATCGTTTGTGCTTAATTATTGTGGAGTAATTTTAAAAAAATAACTAATTTTACTCATTTGTACTGCTTTATATATTTTATTTCCTTCTACTACATACAAAGACGTCTTATTTTTAGAGAAAAAATTTTTTTTTGGTTTTTCTTTGTAAAATAAAAAATAAAAACGGGTACAATCCGGTACAAACGATACTCTTTCAGATGGCATCATTGAAATTCCGGTATCTTTATGTCGGTTGCTAAGCAAATTTTACCACCCCCCCATTTCTACCCTATTGAGGTACAAACGATTTTAATTGCGGTACAATCGGGTACACTCCGGGTACAATCGAATGACATACATAAAAATCATTTTCCTTGAACTCGGTTGCTAACTTCACATAGGTGTTATACAGGGTGTAACAAAACTAAGCGATAATACTTTAGGGTGTGTATGTGTCCCCTATATAGAGTTCACTGTGAAAATAGCAGCGATGAAAGAACAAATATTTTTTGTGATTTGTATCGGCAAGCGCCCCAGCGCGCAGCGTCCTAAATTCCATACAAAGGTGAAAAAAGTTACCCTTTCAGAGCTGCCGCCTGCCACTTTCACGGTGACCTCTATACAGGGGACATAATATACAATCCCTTTAGTTATATCACTTGTTTTTTGTTACACCCTGTAGATTAAAATATTTTTTTCAAAATTAAAAACCAAGAGATGCAGTCTCAGGTACACAATACACAAGCAGTCATTATCACGACCAAGATGAATCTTAAATTCGGGTTTAGCTCGACCAGACGAAATAACACTTATTTATTTAAGTACTGATTATTTTTCAAAAATTGTTTACTTTAATTACCTGTTACCATAATCATTCTGGTTGGCTTGCTTAATTAAATTATAATTTACTACCCAAAAATAATTGATTCAAGAAAACGTAGCAATCCAAAATATATCTCAAGATCCATTGACACATTTTTACAACACCGACACTTAGGTGGTATATTTTTTCCACTCATAAAACTCGATGGCGGCTTTCGAGATAATAATAAAAACCTTCAAAACGTCCGTCTGTCAATTATCCGTAATATTTAATTCATTAGTGCCGCCACGCGATGACGCGTCTTGATAAAGACATCAACGCGAGCGAGTCATGGCTACAAATTATATTGTTTTTCTTTCTTTTTAACCGCCTCCAAAAAGGAGGATATTATTTATGGATTGAAGATAATTTTAAAACTGTTTATATAAATTAGTTTTTTTCATTCATTGTGTGGCTATAATTTTATTTAATGAGAATTTTTTGAAAATATTTTGCTACGTTTCGTCGAGTATGCATTTTAAATCCATTATTCATCAAGGTATACTTAAATAAAATATTTAATAATAAAGATTTCTTTTTGAAAAAAAAGCTGTGTTTGGTCAGTTTTCGTCTAAATATGAGGTTTTATTTAGAGCAATTATAGTCCACCATCATATTAACTTCCCAAGTGACTTGATATCTTCTTTCTAACTTCTTTCGGTTCTGATGAAACTGCAGTTCATTTTCAAGGTTTTATTAAGGAAAATTGGGTTTTCAATCCAGTATGAATCTCCCTATTTGGGAACAAAAACACGTTGTTTGTGCGTATTAATATCATAAATGAAGAACTGTAGAAATGTTTTATAAGTAAAAATGTCAATTATTTATGTATAAATTGTCTTGGCTCAAAAAACTTCGTTTTTAAGCTTAGAGAGGTTCAACAAACGTTCATTCCCCTTTACGATAAAGAATAATAAGATAAATGAAATCATTAAGTAACAGTATTTAATAGCTGGTTTTGTTATAAACTGGAATAGTTTATAACCAAACCAACAATTAAGAGTCATTGCAGAGTTTAATTATGTAGATAGAGTATAGTCACCGTGCATTGAACTTAGTAGGTTGGAGGGATATAACTATTATATACTTGCTTATGGCATAGTTATTCTACAGTAGAGTAACATGAAGACACGATTCTGCTGTTCATGCATCCATTGGAAGTAAATTGCGACTGAATTGTGACTGGATTGTAACTAAATTACGACAAAACGAAATTATTACCGTAAATTACAACATTACGTCGATCGATTTATTAGCATTTTAGTATTTATTTTAATTAATATGCATTGAATGGAGTTACAAATTGGAATTTGGAGATAATTTATGTCAATTTAAATTGTGTTTTGTCATAAGCCTGATCACTGAGGGAGTTAAAAATTACAATTAAAGACCACTTACCTACGTCATTCGTTCACTAAAGCACACACGGTAATTGTAGCACCTGTAAAATAGCTTTAAAATTATTTAGCAGGCGTAATATTTATAATAAAGATATAGATAAGAAGAAACATAAGAATAATCTTAAAATATGTAATAATCATTGAAACAATTTAATTTCCTCGAAGCAGGCAAAGAAGCTTCACATTTTATTACTGGTAGATAACAGGGAAGTGAAGTTTATTGTAGAGTAATTATTAAATAATATAATATGCAATTCCTTATTCATTATTTTCATTATAAACCACAGGAAATATCCAGGAGAAATTCATAGAATATTTATACTTTTATTAAGTTAAAAGAAAGTGCATCTGTTTCATCTTCAAGCTGAAATCGCTAAACTGATTGTGATGATACTTAATATTATGTAAGCAGATAATTTGAACCCTGGGATAGGACATAGGGTAGTTTTGCTTGTGGACGAAGTAGAGATACAACATGTTTTCCACTCCCAGGATTAGAATCTGTGGCTGAGGCTTATTCGATCCTTGGCTGCACCTATTTGGATGTTATCTTAATTAAAGTGATATATAGAGTGGGGCGCAGCGTGTCGGCCGTAATTAAAGGACATTTTATTTACAAACCTACTATCGAAGATCGCTGTATCGAACCTGCTGTAGGGCTGTCAAAAATTAAAATTCTAAATAAAAAATTGTAATTTAATCCGGTTTTAGGTCTTGTCATGACGCCCGCAACTCTGTTGCGCCAAAATTCGTTTATCCCGCGGGAGCTGTATATTTTTCCGGGATGAAAAGTAATATAAAACGGGAAAATAAACGCTAATATACGAATTAATATACGAACATTTTATCCTATGACATTTTCCGGGACTCAGAGTATCTCCGTACCAAAGTTCATCCAAATCGGTTCAGCGGTTTAAGCGTGAAGAGGTAACAGACGGACAGACAGAAAGACACACTTTCGCATTTATAATATTAATTATTATGGATGGTATTTTAAGTATTGTATGTAATATGTACTTACTTCAAAATAATAAATTAAAAATATTTAATTTTCTCTCTACCTCTGCGGGTAAGCATTCGTAGCGTTATGTATTATGTGTGTGAGTGTTTTCATTTATGTGTGTGAGTGTTGCTACTCGCAACTTTGTTCCATAAAGTTACACCTATGGAAATGAGATCCGTTCAATGGTTAATACTTAATAGCGATAAAAGAAATCATTTTGTTCTTTATTCTCAATAAAAGAGAGCCATATTTTTGTTGTTATTTCATAAAATTGAGTGATACAAGAGACGGCAATATACTTGTTATTAATTATGTTGACGCTTTTTAAAAGCAGTTTTTCACGATGTGCCAGCCCTAGCACCCAACAAAAACTGGTGAGAGTCATCGGGTATAACAACTTCATTCGCGCCAACCGGCCCGGCCGGCTCGGCCTTAAAACTTTTATTATACGTATACTTAATGGAGACAAGCTTATCTACATTATACTTTACGGATACACGCTTATTTTTAAGATGAAAATGTAAAAAAGTCTTAACACAGACACGGATATAAGGGATAAAGGTACTTGTTGGGCCATGATCGATAACCATGATTGTGAAGTCATAGCTTGTATAATAATTGATGTCGATTAATGATTAGTATGGGCGATCATAGACGAATACGCCTCTTTACATACGTCATGCGCCAACACAGAGCTTGCTATAAGCTTTACACATAAAGAGCAATAAAATCAAAATAACGTTATTTTCAAATCTCAAAAGAAGACATAAAAAGTCAAATGAGTCTACACATCCGGTCGTCGCCTTCCGCCTACGATGCCATTGTAAAAATGATTGTATTGTAATTGCTAAGTCGGATATGCGTAGAGTATTCATAATTGGAAACCCTTTCAGATGCAAAGTACTAAAATTAATTATTTGTAAAGATTGTTGCTATAGCCGGGTCGCCGAACATGTAAAAACTGGCCACAGACCTATTGTTTTTTAACTCTTTCATACACTATCATCGCATAATGCTTGTGAACAGTATTCGTTATGTTACATCCCTAGCTACTTAGTACATTACGTTTAGTAAGCATTTCTATATTCTACTATATTTTTCCGTTTGCGTTGCAGTTTTCGTTTAGCATTCATTTTAATTCAATTTATCGAACAGTTAGAATCTGGAAGCCGGGCTAGTAAGGTGTGGGAAGTCGTAACTTGTAGCAAAGTGTAACTAATTTTAATTTTGGGAAAATAAATTAGTTTAGGGTGAACTTTTGGTTTTTTTTTTAAAACTTACACAGAGGGTGCTGCAAAACAGTACGTATAATATGATATGATATCTTATCTATACTAATATTATAAATGCGAAAGTATCTCTGTCTGTCTGTCTGTCTGTCTCGCTTTCGCGCCAAAACTACTGAACCGATTGTAATGAAATTTTGTACACAGATAGTCTAAAGCCTGAGAAAGGACATAGGCTACTTTTAAGCTGGAAAACGGGGTTGTTAGGGGGTGAAAATGCGTAAATTTGTGAAAAATACGTTAGTTCCAAAAATTCATAACAGATGGCGCTTTGAGTCGCCTACATCGCGCTATCGCTGGCTCATAAGTCTTTCTATAAGTTATGGTACCATGTTTTCTGTTCTTTCGTTTGTTATACACGTTATTAAATAACTCACTACTCACTACTCAGTACTTTATCTATGCAGTGACGTAACCTTAAACCTACCAATGATAAAATATAGTTTATGGGTAAAGCTAAAGTTGTGTAATGGGGGGCTAAATAAGCTTTAAATTTGGTATAAATTTTAATTTAAAAAAAGAAATATTATGTGTACACTGCACAGCTGCTGTTTTTGGGTATTTTGATTTAAGGGGTACCAGGGTTTTAAAAAGCTTTTAAATTTGACACCAACATTGTTGACACTGCGCGCTATAAACCGAAGTCCACGCGGACGAAGTCGCGGGCAACAGCTAGTACAAGAATACGGAGAGGTTACGTAAATAAATTACAGATTTCCATTTTGTCTATAAGTAAAAGGTAACTTTTTCTATCATGTATGATAATCACACCATTTACCGAGCCTGCTTATTATAGAATACGTAAAAAGCTGTATTTATATTTTATATTGTATATCGAAAAAATGAATACACGAAAATTTTGAAAAGAAAAATGTAATGGAAAAAAGTTTACGCTTGAGGCTTTTTAATAGGAAAAACAATAAAGTTGAGGTACATAACCTAGTAGCCTACTCGAAAAGGGCTTCTTAGAAAAGTATAAGGGCAAGGAAAAAGGTACAAGGCTAGTCGGGAATAATATACATTTACAGGTCGGTCTACGTGCGCCCGAGCCGCTCGACGAGTTAATCAGACGACGAAAGTGCCTCTCAAAGTTTGGGGGACCATTAAATATGTTTCTGTTTTATCGCCCTAAGTTTCTACGCATTTGCTTAATTTTTTTCATATGTGATTCATATCGCCATAATATAATATCAACACCGAAACTACCTTTACTATATTTTTAAAACGTTAGCTTCGCCTTTAAAGCATTTTCATAAAACCAAGTTTGTGATTAATATTAAACAAAAGCAATATTTTTTTAAGGTTTACTTGATATAAGTTGTGGGAACTGGGAATAAATGCGTGGCGGCCAAAGGAAGATCTTCCGACCGAGCGAGGTGTTATGCTCGGTCAGGCCGAAGCCCACGTGATATATTTCAGCTGTCGTATATATACCGACGCGCTGGATGCTGGAATGTTAGGCGAATTGTGGGTACAGCTACAAAGTCTTTTTTTATGACTAGCATGTTACCCACAACTTAGTGTTACTATGTATTTATTACTCTTTCGAATGTATAACGTATAATTTTTGCATAACGTTTTATCGTATCTACTCCAACCTCATCTGAATGATGCAAATGCACTGAAATTCCAGCCTGAAAGTTTGAGAAGCGCTGTGGAATAATGAAGATAATGACTCTATCGCGGCGGCGCGGCGCGCGGGCACCGCCGCCGGCTACTCCACGACCACTCCGTTCACAATTATTTTACCTCGGATTTTCTGATAATGATCCTTATGTGTTTGAGATAAAGGTCCTATTAAAGGTAAAATTAGAACCGCTCTAGGGGCCGTAATAGCGCATGTAGCATCCCACAAGCCGGTGAATATCTACAATAAAGAACTTCTGCCTATGTCCGATCGAATTTTTAGCTTCAGTTTTGGTCACCTTCAGCCATACTGATGTTTGAGTTCGTCCGTGATTTTTAGCCGTTGGTTCACCGAGTCGGCTTCTGTCAAATTCGAAATTACCGATACTACCTATTTAGACATATTTTTAACCGTAAATCAGTTTATACGACCTAAACGACTAATTTATAGCATACTATCTAATTTAAACGGAATAGCCATCCATATCATACACAAACAAACATACATTGTTTCATTAATTTCTTCGTCCATTTGCTACGAAGTACGAACGGCCTACGAAACGCCCACTCACACTCTCAATCAGGCGACTAATGAAGATAGAACATGTAGAGTATGTTTGGTTGTGTATTGCTGTATATAGGTATACCTAGGTCTACCAGGATCTGATGGCAGAATATTTTCGAAAAATATCCTTGATCATTGGAATTTTTGTAGTGAAAACTTATTTAGCGGCGTTGAGCACTTTTGTGGGATGGGTAAAAACTGTGGAACTCGCGTCAGATTCTCGTGCTGATCGAAAAACCGTAAGACGGTTGGAGAGCAGTGTTGTAACATCGAAATCGATTAATCGTACAATCGATTGTTTTTTTCGATTGTCTATATTTTTTAATCGATTGTAAGGGTTTCGATTAATCAAATAAATCGATTTTTTAAAAATCGATTTTCATAAAAAATGGGTTAAAAAAAATAATTCACAACGTTAATAATCAAGTTTTCACTTCTGCCGGCACTCCCGGCGTGCAACCCGTCTTTTTTTTTATATTTGCATGTTTCACACACAGAATCAGCCGCTATAGGGGAAAAAAAGTGTTTTATTCCAATTACCCCGGTATTGCTGAGTCAATTTCTTTTCTCACTTTTTGCCATCAGATTCTGGTAGACCTATACCACTATACATATTCATGCTTTACGTCTATGGCTTTATACTTAATATAGAGGTCAAAATTTGAACAATGAACAACATAACAATTATGTTTGATTCAATAAGGAAGGCAGTGCCCAAGAAAATCGTTATTCAAACTAAATTTTTAAGTATAATTTTCATTTATTTTTATTGTATTGTTACTTGTGTTTACTTTTTAACCGACTTCCAAAAACGAGGAGGTTATACGTTCGGCTGTGGATATATATTTTTTTTATGTATGTTCAACGATTACTCCGCCGTTTGTGAACCGATTTTCAAAATTTTTGTTTTGTTGTTTTATGTTTCACTGCAATTTGGTCCCATTTTCACTCCTCTCAGGAACTCCTCAAAATTCAAATGGAAACATGTTTTTTTTGGTTTCATATGAAGTATTCCAGGCATATTGTGTTACCAAAAAGTAAGATTTTGCACCAGGATACACCATGGTTCAAAGGTGGTGAACAGAACTCCTTACTCATTACAGATACATGTTTGGGGGTTTCGGCGTTATCTTAAGAACTGAAAGCATATACTACTATGCAAATTTTATTAATCATCATCATCATCACCACCATTCCACCATACATCCATGAGCAATCGAGGGAACTCGTCAAAATTTATCTATACTAGCACATAATTTATTTATATAAATCATATGCTTCCAAAAAGCAAGATTTTGCAATTAGGTATAGGTACCATGGTTCCGAAGGTGCTAAGAGAACTCCGGATTCCTTATAGATACAAGTTTGTGGGTTTCGGAGTTGGTTTAAGAACTGCATTCTTGTGAATAAATGATTATGAATTATGAAAGCATATGTTACTATACATGTTACATTCATCATCATCATCATCATCATCACTGCCACCAGCCACCACATCATGAATTATCTAATTATAACCCTGTTATTGGTACTTTTAATCGTCTTTAAGATCGAAACCCAAATTTGTCGAACGATTTAAAAAAATAAAATGCTATATTTTCGATGTAAATGATTTGACTTTGCAGGTGTTTAGGTTACCAAGTTAGCAATTTGATCATGAGATCTGTGAGGTATGTTATTCTTCTTAAAATTTATAAGGACGATTATAGTTATATTAGAGCATAATATTATATTATGTTGAGCTGATGAGTTTCCATGAGTGTAATCATAGAAAGAAAGTCACTGAACAGAACTTCAGAGCCTTTATAGACAGGCATGTGAACATTATTTTAATATCATTGCTTGATTAACGTCAAGCTTATTATATTATGTACAGTGGTACATATTATAATATGCTTGCTTAAGTAGTGATAACTGATATCAGACTATGCGTTTTCATAATATCATGAAAGTGTATCCTGGATCCAAAGCAAATCCAAAGTTACTAAGCATAACACATTAGTTTGTACAGAAAACCTTATAAATTAGTAAAATTACTAAAAAGAGTGAAATTATTATTTATAACAAAAAATTAAAACCGACTTCCAGGGTAAAAACGATAATAATTTATAATGAACAAAAAAGTAATAAATAATTCTCACTCTTAGTGCCTTTACAATACTTTTAGTTCATTATAAATTATTATCGTTTTTACCCTGGAAGTCGGTTTTAATTTTTTGTTAAAAATAATAATTTAGTCTTTTTTGGAGTGATTAACAGTGGACAAAAACCTCGCGAAAGCATTTCGTTTCATAATATGATGTACAGAGACACTTTAACTATTTTACAATTTTGTAGCTTGGACGCTCGAGTTATTTGTTCTTAGACATTCACGAGTAGGTAGGCTTATTTTAATAAAGCTATGTAACATCTCTACAAAAGCTCTACCACCTCAACTCCTCTCATCCGCCTCAACCTCAGTGTCAATAAACCAGAATAGATTGTCATTGAAGTAAATAGTAATCAGATTCAAATCTATGTTCCAATCCAACGAAGGCTTCGGCGGTTCAAAGCGGCGCGGCGTTTGATCTCGCCGCCGCGCCGCGGAGGCGACGGCTCGTACAAAAACCCCATGATTTATTCCCTGTCTGCTCGCTGACGACTCTATTAAGTTGAGGCAGTTGGTGAGGCTAAATTATTTGAGAGAGCAGAGCCAATAGCCAAAATGTTTTCTTTATAGCTTTTTTAAAGAATCACCGATCCAAATGAATCGACTGTCGACTTCATATTTTTATCGAACGCTTATGTCATTTTCATACATTTTGATTGTCGATTCTATAAAGAAGCGATAAAGGAAGCTTCTTGGCTAAACGGCCAGTATATTTACTGTACATTATCTACTAAGTAGAGCCTAATCTGTATACTCTTCTAAATTGAGATCCTCTTGGTTCTTTTACATACTTTTGAACAGGGTCTGAGGAAATTAGACCAGCCCTTTGATCAAAGTGCGCTTGCTGGCTTCATATTGTCATCCCATACATCTACTCTACTGTTAAAACAATTGAATTCAAGTTGAGTTAAAAAAAAGTAAAATAGTTTACTGAAATTAGGGCTTTTAAATGAAAACGTAAAATATAATCGGCTGAAGTTAAAAAACTACTGTCTTAAAAATTATGTATAGTACATAAAAGCTTCATCTTATCTAACTTTAATTCTAAAATTAGAAATATACATTCCATTTTAGAGAAACGGTGAAAAAACGAATTACGGGCAATTTCACGTAAAGAAAAGCTAAAGATCTTCAATATCTATTGTTGAACACAAACACTTGTAACAACAAAGCAATTTAAGCCAGCATTAAGCAGATAATCTACCGTTTAAGTATGCATACTAGCTTCCGTTTAAAACTTCGAAGGATTATCTTTAGAGAAAGGTAAAGATTTACCCTTTGAACAGACCGATGCGGCCTAAGAACTTGTTCTATCTCTTTTAGCCGACTTTGAAAAGGTTTTGTATTTTAATTTTACACTGGTGGCGTTGTGGTGGCGACTTTAACACAGATGGAGCTTTATATTTAAGCAGAAGCTCAAGGCAAAACCGAAGAAAACGGTGAGTACTGAGAACGCTCGGGACCTTTACAAATTACAACTAACCGCACGCGCCGTAGTCAGAGACATTTAATTATGATTAAGTCTCAATTTAATGAAGAGTTTGACAGATAATATATGGAGCTTTAAATGCCAACATTTTGAATTAATCCTTCGATCGCGGATTCTTGGAAATCTACTGTTATTCTATAGTTATATATTGATTGATTGGTTATATATTGATGGGTTAATTAATGTTCCACTCTGAGTGCAGCAGTTGGAGTACGTGGTCAAGGTTTAATTTAAAGTGCAAGAATACTATGACAGTGTGAATTGTGAAATCTCTTCAATTTTCACTTGCACAAGATATCATCTTTCATCATTACATTGACCATAGGAAGAAATAAGAACATAAGCTATTTTTTGTTGGAATAATTTTCAATTCCGTATTTTATACGAAGTCAAAGAGAATATAATCAGTACGTGTACGAAGTCACGGCAAGCATTTGGTCGTACGTTGAGGCTTTTAGTCCCCGTATTTGATAGACAAAAAAGAACATCTCTTCTTCTTTACGGGAAGAAGACATTTTTGGAATAAATGTCTTTTGGAAGTCGGTTAAAAGCTCGTTCACATCTATATTTCATAGTTCATAGAATATAGTTCACGCTCGCATTAAGACATCAACATAATGGTGATTACACAACGCGCCACACACGTGGTCCTCCACATCATCATTACCACAGACCACCCAAAATATCATGACAGATGTTTACTAATGTGACAGAATCGAACATTGATAAATCAACGATTTCGCAATCGGAAGTGGTGAAATGACGGAAGTCACTTGAAAAGGTAAAAGAATAAAAATTTGTGGTCGCCTGATGATTAGTATAAGTTATCACTTCCTGTGAAGCCAGTGAAAAAAGTTTAAAAATAGTGCCTAACTAAATGATTAGTTTATGTATCTAAATATTTACGGTAAAGCTACTGCTTGATAAATATTAGAAATAGTACATTACGCCCCAAGGGAAGAAAGTATGACATCTCAACCCGCGGTGACAAAAGCGTCGGTTGTAGTGTCATGCTATCCTCCCGTGGCGCGTATAAGCGCGAAGCCCCCCCCCCCCCCCCCCCCCCCAGGCGAAATAAAACAACAAATTAATAGATTTAATAAAACAATGTTGTTTTGTTAAAATACCATTTTGTAATGTTGTAGTCAATGATATTCTATGTTACTAACGTAATTGTAGTCATGTTGTAGTGCTTTATTTGTGAAGATATTTATTGAAGTGACTTAACAAGTATGGCACCATGGCAACATCCACCGCTCTTGGTCAAAGATAAAGTAGGTATATTACATCTCAATGGTATATTATATGATAATATATCAGCTCTCCCCGCTTTTCCTGACTGCTGGCCTATAGCTATTTAAAATAGCTAAGTTGGTAGCCGCGTCCTCAACTCAACAACTCAACACTTAGATAAATATTATTGTATTATTATTAAATTGCCGCGTGTATTAATATTATGGATTTGAAATAACAACTGCACGGTTACCATGGTTAGGAGTTATTTCAAATAGGTAGCGGGAAGAAAATTTTAAACTGTCACTAATTATGAGCAGTCTGAAATATGCACCTTTCTTCCCGCAAACAAGGGAAGAAAATCAAACTTTCGGTCCTGCCCCCTTAGACAACTGGCAAAACGCTAACGCTAACGCTAGCGCTACAAAATGTATGCGATTTGACATAAGTCAACGCTTCGCTAGCGAATACTAATGTCAAATCCATACATTTTGTAGCGCTAGCGTTAGCGTTAGCGCTTTGCCACTTGTCTACAGGCCCTGGTATGATGAAAAATACATTTTTATTTGGTGTCAATAGCAATCTTACCTCTCAGGTTTTTTTTTTGGTTACTCTACTAGTTTGTATCCGACTGATCCAGAGTATTTTCTCTCAATGTAGCATGCAACACGATGAAGACATTATCCTATCATTATCTTAAATGAGAGTAGAATTATGTTCAAATTACTTCCACACACATAAAATTATAGCTCTTATAGCACTTGCCCATAGAAAGACAGAGAGATTTTGTTTCATTGTTTAATGTTTTGCTTATAATTTGTGTGCGCCTGTTTTGGCCACTCTAATATCAGGATGGTCTTCTTTACGTCAGTATATTCTATATCTATGGTCTTCTTAGATAAATTATTATTGAATTATGTACATTATTGTCAGTGCCGTAAATAGGGCACCGGTGGGTGCCTAGGCACAGGGCGTACTCTGGGGGGCGCAAGAATGGCCAGACCAGAAAGGCCTATACATAGCATTGCTCTGGGTAGGTACAATACCCGGCAATAAATATTGCACATCGACCTTTGGAAAGAGACAATCGGCTAATTTCGGTTTCATAGAGCGTTATCTTTGTAGCACACACCTATTTGACATTATGTCAATCGTTGTTCAAATTCAATAGAGTGCAGTCGCGTCCAGTTCAAAATATATATCTAGAGTTGTTAACACCCCTAAATTTGCTACAGCTGTAATTTTCCAAAAGAATTTTAAATACGTAAACATAATTTGAACACCCATTTTTATTTTACTTTACCCGAATATAAAGGCTTAACTTATAGAAAATTTGGTGTATTTTATACAAAGAATAATAAAATTGTCAAAAGAAGCAAACCTTAATTGTTTTAACAGCTCCTAATATATACCGGACTTTTTGTATTTCGTGCGTAAGAGATAACGCTCTACAAAACCGAAATTAGCCGACTGTCTCTTTCCAAAGGTCGATGTGCTATATTTATTGCCGGAAGGTCGATGTGCAATATTTATTGCCGGGTACTTGTACCTACCTTTATCATCTAAAAAAAAGGGCGCAGTTATTTTATTTATTTATATTAGAAGCTCGCACAGGGCGCAAAGAAGGCTATTTGCGGCACTGATTATTGTACTTTTATAAAAACTATTCATTTTATAAAAGCTGAAATTTTCCCTGTATATGACCCCTAAAGAGGTAAGAACGACCAGCAATTATTGGAGTTTCTGTCGCGGTTACTTTAGGAGACCGTATTCAGTTCTAAAGCTCTACCTGACTTTCGATAAAGCATAAAGCTCATTTATTTTTCATTTTACTTTCTTCAGGATAACTGTAGTGAATCTCTTTTTTGACAGTTGCTTCCCACTGCTTCTCATGCTAGAATCGAATTGGCTCAAATTCTGACTCTAAGGGTATCTAGATACCCTTAAAGTCAGAATTTGAGCGTAACATAACCCGACTAAATAATATAGGTCCATCTGCCTATGAAAAATTTTCTCTGATACATAGTAATAATAATATTAATAATAAGTACTACGAAATATATGATACTCTACGTGGGCGCGTAGCTTCGTAGGCGTGGCGTACAACGTATTGAAATTGATATCTTACTTTAGATAACATGCTGTTGATATCTGTCGTAGGATATAGACTATGTTTTTGTTAGGGCTGTCAAATCAAATAAAATATTTTAATTTGACGAAAATTATGAGTTTGGACTTGGTTCACAAAGTTGTCTGCATAATAAGGTAAAATAAAAGTGCATAATAATTATTATTGTGCTCTGTAAGGGCCAACCCACACGTACCACAACCACACGACATCGCAACGACAAAATGTCGCCGAGCTGTGGTTACGTGTGAATGGTGTCGCTGCAGCTTTTTGTAGTTGCGTTGTGGTACCGACAGGCGACAAAATGCCGACGTGGTTGCGATGTGATTGCAAGCGATGTGGTTGCGTACGAAAGTCAATAAAACGGAGGAGGGGAAGAGCGCGGGCGGTATGCACGCACTGTCGTTGCATCGACGCAACGTTGTGGATGCGATGTGGTTGCGACGTGGTTGCGACGTGGTTGCGACGTGGTTGCGAAGTGGTTGCGGTGTGGTTGGCCGTGGTTGCTTCTGACAAGACGTTATCTGACAAGTAGTCGACAACGACTGCAAAATGTGGTACGTGTGAATGGTCCAGTTCATTTACAATACGAAATATACGCCCGACCACGTCGTGTGGTTGTAGTACGTGTGGGTTGGCCCTAAAAAGCGTTTATCTTTGGATCGTCATAATATGGTAGTTTTGTATAATTATTTATCTATTCCGTTTATTTTCGTTGTATACCTACATTAGATGGGAAGCCACTAAGCAACGGGAATGTCAGATTATATTATTTTAATGTTACCAATATTTCCTTCTAGCTTGGTCGTAGTTGGGTGAATTTTTATTCACCTTAGCAACTTTATAAGTTACGCAGTATTTAATAAAGTAACACTTGGAGACCTTAGAGTATTAATAACAGTAGTACTGCTATTATTAATACTCTATGTAGGAGACCTTACTAAGCATCTACAATCTTATAAGCTATAATATAACAATACACCAGTGTTGTTACTATTTACTATATGCCACTAGTCTGCTTGTAATACTTAATGCACTAAATCACTAGACCAGCGCGGGCTCCGGGATTGGGATCCTAATAAACCTTTTCAATAACAACAATACACCAATGTTGTTACTACTTACTATACTAGGTAGCAACAATATTTTGAGCACTACATCACTAGACCAGCTCGGGATTGAGTGCGGTTTCCCGGGGGCGGCCGCTTCGTGTCTACCGACAAGGTGGTCCTAATGCTGGGACCACACCACATCGACGGTCAGATACAATCATTATGTAACATGGTATTCTAGAAATACTGAGCAGTATGATATAACTGAGGTTATATCTTTGGAAGATTTAATAAAGACTGGAAAAAATGTAGACCAGATTTAAACGCCTAACTATGCTTCGATCGTAGCCAAAATTACTAATTAGCCTGTGTGAAGAGTCCTAGATATACAAGTACATAGATTAAAAATATGGATACAATATATTGGCATTTACAATTCTTATAACATAATACCTTATAGAATATAGATTATAGTTCATCACACGAGGCTAGTGCAACATTCGTATGTTAATGTTGTATAATATTAAAACTCTTTTGTGACTAAGACCAAAGTAAGTTTTTTAAGCTAAAATTATTGTATTTAAAGCTTTCACGTGCAGATAGAGTGTGGTCTAGCCCTTATTCACGATCTTGCAAATACCGTACCATGGATCGAAGAATTTTTTTATTAATTTTCAATCGACTGGAATGATTATCTCTTTCCTGTTTTGTTCCTGCTATGGAACAGTTGCCTAAGAATTATGGAGTTTCTTTAAAATTATCTTTATGCCATTGAATTTAAGGTCTTGTGATGAGTAAAATAACTTTGAACGACTAGCTTGTTTGATTTCTGCATAGTAAATGGACATCAAAACAATAAAATTCAAAACTAATCCTGATAAGGCAATTTGATCACTGAAGATGGTAAATTAGGTCTAAAAGAAGTCACTAAGAGTAGTTTATTACCCGCATTTCTATATTTCATGTCAAAACTAAGAATATTTGGAAATAGTCTGGAATTGAACACTAGTATAAAAATGCAAAAGTGTGTATTGTTTATCTGTCTTTCTATCTGTCTGTGTGTCTGTCATGTCATTCTTTTTCGGTCCGCCTGTCTATCTAATACCTACCTCTTATCGCCGCTAATCTGATTTTGATGGTAACATACTCATTAGTCATGTATCATAGCCACTTTGCCTCTTTATCATCAGTTGCCTAATTGTGCTAAAACGTTTCCTGCTTGCTCTATTATAGGAAACCAAAAATCAGCATTTCGCACGCTACGGAAACTACCACTCAGGAAATACTTAGCTATGATCAATGATCAACCACTAAAAGCACTTTCCTACTGTCAAGTATTATCAAGTACTTCCCACTGACCCTACTCTTAGCTCAGCTAAACGTGCTGAACGGATATCCCGCGCGGAGCGTCAGCAGATCCATGGGAATACGTTATTGTAATATGAGTGCGATAGTAATATAATAGGCCACTGATAGTAGCGAAGACAGGTGCTATCTATACTATTACTATACTAATATTATCAACTAGATGTTCCGCGCGGCTTCGCCCGCGTAATTTAGGAATTTTACGGAAACCGTATATTTTTTTTTTTGCTAGTCTAATAGCCACGTAGTCTATTCATAATGTGTGTCCAATAAACATAAAAATTGCTCCAGTAATTCTTAAGATGTAGCAATTTCATATAATTTTCCCCGTTTTTGGAGTTTACTCCTTAAGAATCGATTTTCATATATAAGGCGCCCGGTATGAGAAAAATCCGAGGGGTAAAACCTACTAACAAGTAACGAAAATGTGTCACGTTTTTGGTGCGCACCTTTAGTGCGCAACTTTCTAATTTGGCTGTGAGTGTATTAAGACCATAAAGGTAATATACCTATCGGAATATTATATTATATTATTATATAATATTATATTCCGATAGGTATATTAACTTTATGATTAAGACGTACATATGGTATGCTGTATAGGCCACTATACCTATATACTATATGTTATTGGGCTTGTTTGTTTCTATCAGTGTCGACTGTCGATGTACTTATACTGCTATTTTTGTTATAAATACCAATAATTAATATTGTTATTGTGAAGTTATAATTTTTATCATTATACTGGCTAAAGTGAACTAAAAGTATTTTGAAATAACTATGGCAGAAAGGAGTGTAAATAGATAATTTTGCCGGAACATCTGATTTCATATTATGATAATAATCTTTTTTCAGTCGAATAAACTCTTTTTGCGAATGGTTAGATACTCGTACTTAAGGAGTAAACTCCAGTCGTGCGTCGGAGCTGACACACTTTTTTTTCCACATTTTTCGACCCGGGAATGGACATAGGGTGGTTTTCATTCCAAAAAAATGTACGGCTTTTTTTCAATTGCCAGTAGCATTAAGTATAACTGTAAGAAGAAATATTTGGAATATTTCTTCTTACAGTATCCCTATGGGCTATGGTCTATAGCCCATACAGATACTTTTTACTGTTCTCACTTCTCAAATCCCGGAATTCTGTCTGTAGCGGTAATTGACTTCCTGTCAAAAAACTTGTCATATCTCGTCGTTTTCTATACAAGTTCCTTTCTAAGAATTCAATTTTATTCTTATTGTTAACAGAATGTCGTGCGAGTATTTTTCAGATAGCTCCTAGACTAGAAAGGTCAATGACCGCTGGTGCCACCTTAAATTGTTCTGACTATAGTTTTTACTATGTCAACTTCAACACACATGACCTTACTATAAAATGGGTTTGCATAGTTCGTTCTAGCGCTTTATTCGAATCTCAATTTGAAATTTCGAGACTAATTTTTATGTAACCAAGAAAGAATTTTCTTCTTTTATAACTGACTAGATTTTGACTGCAACCTCTTTCGTTTATTGCGCAGTAACCGTACATAGTATTTCTATACATTAATTACCTACCTAATAATTAGGTAACAGACAGTCCAACTTTCGCAATTGTAATGTAACTAATATTTAAGGATTATACATAATATATTAAGGAAAATAAAAGAAAAAGTACGAAAACAGCAAATTTTATTTACTCCACAATAAATACAATGAAATTTCTTGCGAGAAATTCACAAACAAAAAGAAACAAAACAATCTTAACTTATGTTTTACTTTAATAAATAATAATCTAAAATACTTTGTACGATAATCTTATTATATACCTATTAAATCTAAGTTATATACAGAATGTACCAACAAATAATCTCACTTTGGTAAACTGTGGTCATTATTTTATGTTTTAAACGTTTCTCTGCTAACTATAAGATTTTTCTGTCTTAAAAAATCTTAAAAAAATCTTCAATTGAGCAATGAAAAGAATAAAACATTTTACTTTCAGACATTTTCAACATATTGTAACTAACTAGCAATAAAAATATTAATAATTAATGTACTTACAAGAAAGGAAATTAGTTTCCAATATAAAATATTCTTAATTCGAGTTTTTTTTTTTATTCCAAACAATACGCCTAAATGATTAATTTATCAAAAAAAAATTTAAAATTATTCAATCTTCTTCAATTTTCTACAGCTCTGCACTAGTACCAATTAAATATTAACTCATTTTTACAATTAAAATACATTTTCATTTCAAATCCACGCATAAATTGATTAAAATACAACAATACTCACACAAACACGCAAATCAAAGTACCTATAATAATTTTCTGGATCATAATAAGTAATTTAAATATGCACCATGTACATTTTACTTACAATAACATTTAAAATATTTTGTAAAAGACAAAAGACTTTTTGTCATTTTAATATAACTACATAGTAACATTGTGAGTTATGTATTGTGATTTGTGATAAGAAAAAATCTGAACGACCAAGTGGATAAAAGTTAAAACTTTGCTAAAGTTTGGTTACTGTAAATCTATTTTTGGAAGCAGCCAATTATTTACATTCTTTTCAAATATTGGGGTTTATTGCCAACATTATGCCTTCTCTTTCGTATATAAGTACGAAGAACGAAGACGCAGCTATAACTAAATAGGGAGACAAAATAATATTAACCCGTGGAAATTGCACAATTTACCGTATTTAGAGCCTCATAAACTCATAATTTGAAAGCTACAAAGTTATAATTAAAATACAGCAATAATCTTCAGTATATCAACATTCCTTTCCCCGTTTTAAATTTTCTAATTTTGTTTATTATACTCATGATATTAGCTTCCAAAGTAATACCAATTTATTAAAATTAATCCATACTTTCAGCATCTCCCTAGTACATATTTACAAATTACGTTTATTTGAAACACACGACATATTCCCCGTTTAAATTTTTTTTAGATCAATTTTGAACTAAGATAAGTAAAAAAATAGGATTTTTGTGCGATCTCGGCAAAGCGTCAAATGTATGGTCAAGGTCGTTTGCTCGGGGGATGGCCTTAATATATATTCTCATGCCTTGTCCTCAAAGAGTTCTGAAAACAAACACCGATCTGATAGCGTTGACAGGTTCGTGTTGTACATTATGCATGCATGCATATGCCGGCGACGAGACATTAGTAAACAATTGTTCGTGAGCTGCATAATATGCGAGTGTATGCGACTATAAAAATTCTTTTGATGGTCAAGAAAAAACTAAATTCAAATTAGGAAAACTTTCAAATTCAAGTGCGGCCAGTACTTTCGAGATAAAAGCTAGATACTAAATGAGTGTGGAATTCCAAGTTTGTAATTTCTTGAACTGAAGTACAACTGAACATCTTACAGAATTGGTTTAATTTAATTTTTTTAAATTTCATAACTCTCACACTCGTCGATGATCAAAAATTCCTTTATTTCTTTTTACACTTCCATGTTTCATTGTTTTACTGACATCAATATCAACTGAATTTATACACTAAAATAAAATGAAAATTAAAAAACAAAAGTTATGAAAGCACATCGTACTTAAATATTGGTTGGTCCCTTTGAAGGCTTAAAAGTTTTTTGCGGGACCTTGCCCCGACCGGTTCCTCATTACTACAAAGAAACACCAATTTTACAACCTTTTGGAAAGTTTACTGTGACGATTAACTTTCTTTTTTAGCACACAAAAATAGCTAGTTGTATCTTTTAGGTAATATTTGACAATGTAAAACACGTCTTGTGTTTAAGATTAGGTATAATAATATGTACTTACAAAATATTATTTAAATATGTATACTTAATTGATAATCTTCTATTCAAATAACTATCGCCGTTATTCGTACAAAAACATCACACGATTTGACATGTTTTGGAAATTATTCCGACAGAATGTTATGACTTATGACTAAGTTATGACACAGTTTAGGAGAATTACTGTTTAAATACTGTTTCACTGTTTCCTGATAAGGTGCTGGATAGGCTTATTTGACAGATTCTCCATATTCCATGTGTCAAGTTAAGTGGTGGATAGCCTTATCAGGAAGCGGTGAAAGTTGAAACAGGCCCTTAATATGCAAATTATTTTAGTCCTTCCACTTATTACTATTGATTGAACATTTTGAATTATTCGTTAATGAACTGAGGACAAGGAATGAACACAAATTCTCGTAATTTTGTAAACTTTTAAAAGATGCCGCTTTTGTGCTTAGTTAAGTTATATAACGATATTAAGTATAGTTTGCTGAAACAACAGTATACAGACCTATATAGATACGGTTGTATCAATCTAGTTTCATAGAGCTTACAAGTTATCAAAAATAACTAGTATATTAAGGGCCTGTTTCACCGCTTCCTGATAAGGTGCCCGATAGGCTTATTTAACAGATTCTCCATACTCTATGTGTCAAGTTAAGTGGTGGATAGCCTTATCAGGAAGCGGTGAAACAGGCCCTTAATATAATATTTTTACCACAGATTCAAAATTTTGAATAATTATTTCGGTAGCAAGTTAGCAACGTGTTAAGCAACAGCACAAAAACTCTATCAAGCGCGCATTTTACCACGTGTCTTTCTTCACCGAACCAAACTCTTCTTCTAATTTCCTGCGCTCTATCATTTTTGTCGCATATCGTTAACGAATACGGCGATGTTAGATCAGTTGTACTCAACCTTTTTATACGGGCCACAAACACTTTTGTTCTTGGCGTCGCGGGCCTAACCTTTTTTTCAGTTTAAAATTAAAATAATAAATTAGCTATTAAAAGATGAAAAAAATCACTACTTTAGGGTTAATTCAGACCGCAACGCGACGCGTATCTATGTATTTCTTTTGCACTGAATTGGCAGATTTCGTGAGCGTGAGAGGTCTTGCAGATCTTTCAATTCAGTACAGAAATACATCGACGCGTCACGTTGCGGTCTGAATTGACCCTTTCATGACGACTTTTACACAATTTTGGCGGTGGGCATGAAATTCAAAATGGTTAACTTCTTCCCCACTTGAGTCCAGGCGGGCCACAGGTTGAGGATAGCAGTGTTAGATCAATCCGCGTTTGTCACCGGACCACCTTCCGCGCGGGTATTTATAGCGTGGGCACCGCCTACGCCGTCATTTAGGGCATAGGAAATCGCGGAGGCGATAGTGAGATGTGATTGGATGTGTGTATTAGATAAGTGGAAAACGATCTTTTTAGGATACGTCCTAAGATACGCAAATCCTAGGTGTTAGAAATAGGGGAGACATGTCGTGTTTTCACTAGGGGGACATGTCACGAAGACAAGTCGTCTGACATTTACGTAGTTTGTCCCTGCAATACGTAGTTTGTCCCCTGCAACTTTGTCCCTCGACATATATGACTTGTTCACACTAGTCAGTGGTGAACAGTATGTCGTCAGCGACAAGTTCGCAACCCGTAAATGTCGCTGCGACGTCGGGCGACATGACGCGGGGACGTACATTTCGTGTCACCGTGTCACGCGACTAGGTCGCGAGATAAATGTGAAAATGCGGTTTTATAGACCTAAGTAAATAATAAAATGATTCTAACGTTTAAGTGCTAGTCCTTAATCCAGACACATCAGAAACCGCGCATTTTCCGTGCAGATAAAGAGCGGGTGTGAATGTTTTAATACAACGCCTTTGTAATAAGTTGCGAGCGGTTAAAAAGCACGGCTCTAAGCCGCGTGATTCCCGCTGTGTCTAAAAGGGGTCTAAAAAAAGTTTGGCAAAGTTTTTATAGGTCCTGTACTAGCTGCAGCTGTAGCTAAATAACCAAACTGAAGCAAAAGTTCTTTCCATGATTTTTTCCAGGAGAAATAAACTAAGAATAAGACATAATATACTAAAACAATGACAGCCCTATGGATAAGACGTTATTCCAGTCTGATTACTTGTTTCTAGTGAATTCCTAATGATTTGGTAAATGTAATTAAGTTTCGTTCATAATTTACTTAAAATCCTGAATAGCAACGAACATTAGTACTTGAATTACTCTTCTAAATTAACTCCATTTATCTTATTTTACAGTTATTTTATAGTTCAGTCCATACATCCTTACATAATAACACAATAGCCCTTGCGAATCCTCAATAAATGTACACAAATACACAACTATACCATTTACATATTTACATCTTCTAAGCCCGTTTTCTGAGGGTTTCTGACAGGAACCTTTTCAGGAACGTCGTTGATTGGATATTTTTTTAAGTTAACCAATCTAAAACGCTAGTCAACTCCTGTCAGAAAACCTCAAAAACCGGGCACTATTGAGGTAGATCATGAAAACCTAAGTACAATCATCGACAGTCCAACCAAAGCGCTACCGAATAAACTCTGTGCACTCGACTGTACCTCCGGCTTCTTTCGTTCCTCGTAACCTTTCTCGTGCGTCTTCGTATGGTTTTTGTGCTTATGGAAGCAGAGCCTAGCGAGATTGTCCTGCATTCTCGGACAATCGTAGTCTTCGTTGCCGTCGCACCGGCACACCGTAAGTGCCGCCGCTTTCTCCTGCTTCCTCAGTATTTCTATGGAGTTCCTGCACTTGTAGGAGCACTTTCTTCCCCGGTACACTGAACGGCACAACTGGTTGTAGTAGCCTAGCGCGGTGGCACACTCGGCGTCGGCCAGGCAGATGAGCTGAGAGAGACGGCAAGATGACGTCGCGTTCATGGCCCCTCTCAAAACCTGCCCCCGGCATACTTCTATCCTGCTCTTCGCCTCCACACAGTATTCGTCCTCGCATTGACACTGAAACAAAAACAGACTGTTAGGAACTAGCCTTAAAACTTAGGATCTTGAATGAACCTTTCAGAAATTTAAATCAGTTGATCGCTATTTTGATCAAACCTTACTACGGCTTTGATCTAGTCTATACCACAGAAAAACAGAATTTTCATATCCGGCGAACAAATATACATATTTTGAAAATCAGCTGATTTTGGGGGAAAATCAGAAGGCGTTTGACGTTAGTTTTGATTCTGCATTCTGCATGCAAACCAAATTGTAGCACTCATGTAGTAGTATAATTGAGATTGGATCAAAATAGATTTGGGGTAGGTAAACTGTAAAGAGTTTCTATCCTTATATAGTTATATCGTCGACTTAAAGATCATGTCAAAGGTAAAATAATTTTAAATTAAACAGATGAAAAACGACTATGTACAAAAAAATTTCCTGCGGTTTCAGTCACCACAAGCGGTAGCTAGCGGGTGGGCTATACATTGTAGAGATAATTACAATTTGAACGTTGAAATCTTGACAACCACACATTATAACATTCCGAAAATGCATACGACTGAAGGACTTGTACCAATGGTTAAAAAAAAATTTAAAAAAATGTTTTAAGGACTTGCATCCAATGTCATTCGTCAAGGATGATTAAAAAAACAATAAAAAAACTAGATTAATGAAATTGTCAAAGGCCACCGTGTTACGTACCACCTGCACGCGGCGGTGGGTCTACGTCAAGGCTGCCCTTACGCCGTTACAACATAATCAACCGGTTTCTAAGCGCCCAATCACTGCTTTAGGTTTTACTTTATTTACACAGTTATTTCGTACTGCAAAAATACACTTTTAGGAAGTCTAATTTGACAAGTCTTTTATATTTAAAACTCGATGTTAACACATGCAGGACACATTGGTAGAGACTCACATTTCTCTACTTCTGTTAAGTTAGCTGTCATAAGAGACCTAAGGTAGCTTATTTGATGGAAGTAAACAATAATAATGAAAATAGCTACTAAAATTAACTTTTACATGAAAACCTTCCGAATTACGATGGATTATATTATTCAATGGCTCTACCATTGAAATTAAGATTTCCGAAAGTTTGACAAAGTTTATATTTATTTCACGTAATTCATTCATTTCGTCTAAATTATCTAATATCTGGTACCACTACATATTTGACTATATAGCAACACTGACTAAAAAAAGCGTCATTATTCTCATTAAACATCGTAGGGTCGACAACCGCGCGGCCGACAAATCTGACGTCTAAATTAGATTTTATTGCCGTATGCAACACAAACACCAGTCTAACTAGACCTCCCGCGCCCATACATGGAAATATTCACCAGGGAAAATTGTGTACGTAATTCCACAGCACAGGTCAAGTAGACTGGACACCGTCAATTGAAGCAGCGCCCATGATTACGAGTTATTACGCCAAATCAACCTTCGCCACTTTACAACTTGAACCGTACATTTGAACCCCCCATAGACTTGATTGAAATTGACTGCTGTGATCAAACTCCTGAATAAGTTATTTATTTCAGACTAAATATTTCCAGGATGCGTAATATAATCAGAAAACGCGATACGGTTTTCGCAATTAAGCAACTTCAACAGAGAAAAGCTTAAAAAAATATAGTAAATTGCTAGTATATGTTTGCATACAGTATATCTTAACAACTAAGTAAAACGATTTTAAATAATGAGACCATTAAAAGATTTGTCCGTAACATAAGACTCTACATTTTTCGTATTTTAGTAGATTACTTTATTGTGATACTAACTTTTCGCTTATAATTCCATTTCTCAATATCTGCCTACCATCCTCCAACCGCTTTTAGGCTTTTAATTACGACTTTTTATAAAGTAAATCATAATCATTATGTAAACTTATGCGCGTACAAAACTTTCGGTGTCGGCCGCATTACCATATTGATTAAGACTATTGTCAGATAAAATTCCATACGGGGCCCTAAAGCCTATGCATAATACATATCTTTTATCAGCTTAAATATCTTCAACGTATCATATTTTACAACTTATGTTATTTACCGTTATGGCTTTAGAGAAATTTTATATAAGGTAAAAGTTTTTTGTACGCGCTGTAGGTAAACAAACACGTTAAATTATTTTCACAAAATTTTAATATTGGGGCATGCACAATCGCCGCTGGGCGCTGATGATGGCCAAATGTAGGCAAATAGACTCTACACAATCATAATTGCTTGTCCATCATGGGAAAATGTGTAAAGATCGTATAATTTGAATACCATGAAATGTATTATGTAAACATCCAAATAATGCGGGTATGACATTAAAAAATAATTGGGGTCCATAAAATTTAAGCACTTTTTAATTTTGGAGAGTCAACGTAACTGTCGTAATAAAAGGAATCATTAGTTTGTCGATTGCAATCAGCTATTTCCTTTTTGTGGCCTCCTTCTATAAACTACGATAACATGGGGCGCCCCTCCAAAATTCAAAACGTTTGTAGTGGGTTTGCAAAACGTTTGAAGTGCGTTGTCTTGCGCGGTCGGCTAGTTATTGATTAGTAGACCAACAAAAATCTTGGTAATAAGCTACGGTAATAAGTGACAATTACGAGTAGGTACTGGTTGATTGGTTGAATACTTACTAAATACAAACTCTTTCATAAGATGTGACTACACACATTGAAACAGTAATTTGGAGGGGCGCGCCAAGTTATCGTAGTTAATATCTACTATGAAACTTTGTGTGTAATACCAATAATAAATTGAGACAGTGTAGATGAATTTGGATAAGTCAACAAGTTAGATGGTCTGAAGTCTGAACCCAAAGACTCGAAGAAAACTGTTTAAGCCTGATATTGACTTGTGTGGACTTGGTTTGTTGTATAACTTTGAGTGGTGATAGAGATAGTAGATTTTTTAAGGGGGATTAGTGGCAGTTTAAAAAGAAACCAGTATAGTAAAAAAATTGAATTATGGTCTTTATACTCTAGCAGAAAGCACAAAAGGGACTAGGTGAAAATCGAGTTGATCTAAATTATTAACTTCATTTTCTGGACATCACTCCGCAGTCCGCAGTCCGTGCAGCGCGTACCATGCGGACGAATGTGCGAGGTTTCACATCATTTCATACAACGAATTCTAAAATGCGGTGCCCACGGCGCGCGCTTGCTGATTTAAATGTGCGATCACCTATTAAAGGCATGCCTCGCAACGCAATTTAACTCAACTCCTGTGGAAACGCATCCTAAGAAGAGAAGTTACTCACATTCATAAGCTCCTTTCCCTCCTCCGTGGAAGTCAACGCGATAAGGGCGTGCTCACACTCGCGGGGGCACCGCGACGTCGGGGCGTTGAGCACTTCGCTGCACAGGTACATGTAGTCGGAGAGCGCGCGACCGCAACCGGTGCGGAACGCGCACTTCATACGCGCCTCGTCGCACGGCGTACCGCGCGCGACGGCCAGCACCAGCGTCCAAACCGCGCAGATCAGCCACATCACCTAAAAGGAAAGTTCAGTAAACTTGATTTCTTTTATTAACCATACAATAATATACAATCTAGGTAGCGTACATCACGTCGTTTAATCCCATGCTAAGTAAAAACTTGTGTTATGGCAATCAGACAACGGATGCACGTCGAACAATTTTATCCTAATATATTATATTATTTGCACATTCACACACACAATCACACTACATTTTATCAGGTAGATAATGTCTCTTTCGGCGACGTGATGCACGCTTCATTCGGGAGCCTCCCACGGAACCTCCGGTAAACTACTCCGGCGGGCCAGGACTCCTCCACCTCGAAGATGGATAAAACTTGAGTCGGCACTCTTACCACAAAGAAACTGAAATTCACTTTGTGGCGAGAGTGCACACGCTCCACCCTCAAGGTGTAGGGGGTCTTCTCGCGGATGTAGTTTACGAATTAATTTATTAATTTGCAAGGAATGTTGGGCTGTGAGCAAGATGCTAGTGATGAAAAATGTTATTGGGCTGATTTACTTCATAGAGGGTCAAACCGAAGGTGGTAGAGCTATGGCAGTAATTGATTAACTTTACTTAGTACATAATGTCAAACTAATGGTATAAAGGTGGCAGATCTATGGTATGGCAGGATTGAAAATTATAAGGATGGACGCAAGTGCGGACCGCAAAAGGCGTTTTATGTGTAAGGCTGCGTTTCCACCGGAGATGAGCTAGGCTGCGTTGCGAGGAATATGTTTTACAAGAACCAATAGAATCGTTCTGTTGAATGTTATCAGGCAAATGAAGCGTTTCTATTGGTTCTTAAAAACACATTCCTCGCAACGCAGCTTAGCTCAGATCCGGTGGAAACGCAGCCTAACTCTTGTGTAATGTCGAAACTCGAAAGAGTATTCACAGTGACAACGACCTTTGGATTTAAGATTGTACTTACAAGATTTTTGTGATTCCTGAACGTCATTATCAAAAATTATGAATTGAAAGTTATTAATAAACACATTGCAGCATACAGTATTATTTTATTGACCATAATTTAAACTGACCTTTAAAAAGTAATTTATAGCAAACATCAAGTTAATTTACCACCCAGTGTGTCGCCAAGTTTATTATTTGTACATTAACCTGATTTTTTTTCCAAAAAGATAATACATAATTATTATTATTTTGATCTTGAGTTGTGTAATGACTAATGACTAATGAGTAATGACTAATGAATTGTGTTACCATAATTTTGTTATAGTATGATTAAACGAGACGAGTATCGTGCACTTAATCAATAGTAATGTAATTGGTTAGGGAATCTAATTTTAAAGTTAATTTTGAACTCAACTTAAAACTTTATGCATTCACTTCTAGGCAAAATTTCAAAACATTGAAAAATCTTTCCTAGTATGTATTTAGTTTCCTTAGGCTGCGGAATGCGGATGGATGAAGGCGTTACCCACAATCCTAACAATCCAGCATCAGCGCGATATCGAAGTTTTCTAAATGCGTCGGTATAGTACGACACTCTGAAGTCACAATATATCCTCATGGGTCGCAGTGACGTCAGGGCTATAGCGACCTGCCTTCTTAAAAAAACGACACTGAAATCTATCACGTGGGCTCCGGCCAAACGGATCATAACACCTCGCTCGGTTGGAAGATCTTCCGTTGTGGCCACCATTCACCACACATATATTTCTCAAGATCTGGATAGTCTTCCTTTAGCATGGCGAGAGGCTGCTAATAATAAGTCATAACTATTCAGTAGAACTTGGCTACACAAAAACTGTAATCTATTTGCGTAGCTTATGTCGCAATGTTTGGCTTGGCCCTTATGGGGTAATCCGGGAATGATCCCGGGGCCTTCTCGGAAGCGGGGCATGCGGGGCGCGGGGGCCGGGGCGAGGGGCACGGTAAACAAACACGCGTCACGCTACCAGCTTACACGTAAACTGCCACGTGAAGATTAGGGCTGTCGCCTGTCACTTATACTGTTTTTTAAATATAATTTTATCAGTCTTGTTCGAGTGGAAATGTCAGATTTTTATTGCTACATTAAAATTTAAAATATTGTTTTTTTTCGTATAAAAAGAATACTAATACTTATCTCATTTTAGGAATGCCTTCGTTTGACAATATTATGTTCGGTATTTGTAAATACTAAATAGCCAACATAAAACAATACATTTTTATTTTTGTTGAGATAAATATCCGAAAGTGGACACGTACTAAAACAATGAATGGCGCCTATTGTCGAAAAAATTAACTCATTGTATTCAATAATAATATGGTCTACAACTCGGGCGAATTAACTTGACACCTGGCTTAAATTTTACCCCTCCCTCGCTTCCCCGCGCAGCGCCCCGCTCTCGTCGTACGCGTCCAGTAGCGTTAGCATATCTGTTACCGTTACACGTGTGTTATTGAGTTTGCGTTTCGGAGTTATTTTTTAGTAGTTAATTGTTATTGTTTTTGGATTTTTGTTGAGTTTTGTTGTGTTATTTGTTACGTTTTTTACGGCGGGAAAATTTTACAATTTTTTTCACATGTGAAGCACAATTATTAGTAATTATTATTACATAATTTGGCATTAAATTTGATAAGCAATACAAAATCGACATTACTGGTCAGTCTCATGTAGTGGATTAGTGATTTTAATAACGTTATTGCGTTGAGTGGTATGAAGTAGCTACTCACGGAATATATTAATATGAAGCTAGATACAAATTATCGGACGCATCCATAAACCTCGTATTCCTGCTTGGGAACCCTTGGGCGAAACCTACTCGTACTTGGCCGAATAATTGCATAAAATACTGTGGTTAGTGTAGCCCTATAAAAATAACTAGTTCCGGTAACGTTATTTTTTTGAATTAACTTAAAATAAAAAAAACTTTTTTTGCACTCAGTACTTTAGAGAAACGTCAATTGAACCAGGTGTCAAGTTAATTCGCCCGAGTTATACATTGTTTAATTTTCATTCAATATTTAGTATTTGATTCAAAATTTATATTTATTTAACTAAGCTTTATTAAATATTAATAGTATAATAATCGCCTATTTTGACATCTTGCCTTCTATTTTTAAGGTTCTGGAGCCAAAATGGCAAAAAACGGAACCCTTATGGATTCGTTATGTCTGTCTGTCTGTCTGTCTGTCTGTCTGTCGGTCCGTCCGTCCGTATGTCACAGCCACTTTTCTCCGAAACTGTAAGAGCTATACTATTGAAACTTGGTGAGTAGATGTAGTCTGTGAACCGCATTAAGAATTTGATACAAAAATGGAAAAATTATTAAAAATTTTAGGGGTCCCCATAGGTACAACTGAAACAAAAAAAAAATGTTTTTTTCGCCTAACCTATGCGTATAGTGTATCTATGGATAGGTCTTCAAAAATCATATTGAGGTTTCTAATGTCATTTTTTTCTAATCTACATAGTTTGCGAGAGAGACTCTTCCAAAGTGATAAAATGTGTCCCGTCCCCCCCCCCTCTAACTTCTAAAGTAGGGGCATGATAATTCTAAAAAAAATATATGATGTACATTATTATAAAAACTACCAACGAAAATTGGTTCGAACGAGATCTAACAATCAGTTTTTTTTATACGTCATAAATGGTAAACCTTAATTTAACTTTCATTTAATCAACTAAAATATAAAAATAAATCAAAAACCTTTTAATTTTATAGAAATAAACCTTATTGCTGCTGCGGAACCCTTCATGGGCGAGTCCAACTCGCACTTGACCGGTTTTTTTTTTTTTTGTATGGATATTGTCAGTGCACGATTCACGAAGGACAAGAGACAACAGTTAACACACATATAAAAATATAAAAGATTTTCGTTTACAGACGTTAGTGATTTTTTTTTTATGCAATAAGGGGGCAAACGAGCAAACGGGTCACGTGATGGAAAGCAACTTCCGTCGCCCATGGACACTCGCAGCATCAGAAGAGCTGCAGGTGCGTTGCCGGCCTTTTAAGGGGTAATAGGGGAGGGTAGGGAAGGAAATAGGGAAGGGTAGGGAAGGGAAAAGGGTAAGGTATTTGGCCTCCGGTAAACTCACTCACTCGACGAAACACAGCGCAATCGCTGTTTCACGCCGATTTTCTGTGAGGACGTGGTATTTCTCCGGCCGGCCCATTCATGCCGAAGCATGGCTCTCCCACGTCAAAAATAATAATCTTTTAAAACATGTAGCCCTCATTAACAGTTTGTATTAAGTCGTTATTCAACGACAAAAGGTCGTCGCTCGCCAGAGTGTCACAAAGAAAACAAAGTGACAACTTAAGATGTCCGCTCTCGAGTCGTTACAATAACAATTCGTTACGGAGCAGTTACGGAGTTACGTACACACTAGACAGACAATAAGCGCAACGTACGCATGAATTTCAATCATCTTCTGTTGACGTTTTGAATTTTTTAAATTTTTTCGTTGTCATCAACCCTAATTCTTATTACGTTACATAAGAGCACTTTATATGTTAGCACCGAGCTTACATTATTCCAATCCAGTAATTCAATCCAGGCTCCAGTGCTGGATTGCTACTGGAATAATGTAAACGGGTACTGGAATGCACTGATATTTTTTTTTTATTAAATAAGGGGGGAAACGAGCAAACGGGTCACCTGATGGTAAGCAACTACCGTCGCCCATGGACACTCGCAACATCAGAAGAGCTACAGGTGCGTTGCCGGCCTTTTAAGAGGGAATACGCTTTTTTCTTGAAGGTTTGCAGGTCGTATAGGTCCGGAAAAACTGTTGGTGACAGTTCATTCCAGAGTTTTACAGTGCGCGGCAGAAAGTTACGCGAAAAACGCACTGTGGAATACTGCCACTCATCAAGGTGATGAGGATGGTATGTTTTTCGAGTGGGACGATGGCGAAAAGTTGCAGGTGGTATGATTCCGAACAACTCCTCAGAGCACTCCCCGTGATACAACCGATAGAGGATGCAGAGTGAAGCTATATCTCGGCGTAATTCCAAGGGGTCCAAGCTGTTTGAAACACTATGGCAGTCAACAATTCGAGCGGCCCTTCGTTGGATACGATCCAGAGGGAGCAGTTGGTATTTTGGCGCCCCTGCTCAGAGATGAGAGCAATATTCCATATGAGGCCGAACCTGCGCCTTGTAGAGTTGTAGATCTTATCTCTGTATTGAAATAATGTAAACCGGCCGGTAGACTTCTTGTGGAATCATACTAGATCTTTGGAAATATTATGAGAATTGAGATGTGACCCTTGACCCTTTGTCTAGAACCTCTGCTAGAACCTTGAAATGTTACAAGCATGTTACACCATGATATAGACCAGTGTTCAGCAAATGGTGTGCCGCGGCACACTGGTGTACCGTGGTGCAGAGGAGTCGGTGTGCCTTAGAAAAGGTCATCGTACTTATTCCTAGTTTATTAAAACCAAAAAAGAAAACATTTCAGGGTGATGGACTAAGGAATGGTAAAAAGTGGTAAAAAAAACTCGGAGCACATTGATTAATTTATGGTGTACCTCCAAACATTTTAATTTCCCTTGATGTACCTTGAACACCAAAAGTTTGCGGAACACTGATCTAGACAACCACTAAGCGACAAAAAGCTATTAAATGTGTAAGGAAGAGAGTTAAATAAAGAGGTTTCTAAGACAACAACCATAATAATTTTAATAATTGAAAATTACATGGAAACTTATAACAGGAACCTAATGTGAACGATAAACAGCCCATTGTCTATTGTTATAATTTCACTGTTTTTACCGTCAGAAAAAGTGGCAACAGTTAACACCACACGTACACAGAAAAATTATCGTAAATTATGACTTTATTACTGAGAGCAAAAAACTCTACACTCAATGGTCGAAAACTTAGTAATCATTGTATGTAAATACTTACATATCCATTCAAATATGCGAAAGTGTGTCTATCTGTTACCTCTTCACGCACAAACCGCTAAACCAATTTTGATGAAATTTGGTATGGAGATACCAAGGTATCTCTCTCTCAAGACTCAAGAGTCCCGGGAAAGGACATAATATGATACTTTTTATCCCGACAAAATGTACGGTTCCCGCGCAATAAACTAACTTAGGCGCAAGGGAGTTACGGGCGTGGTTTTAGTGGGTAAGAGACTAAGAGTCCCACATACCCCCGGGATGCTTCAGCTAACTGAGGCACATCCCCAACCCGGGGTACCCATGACGGGTTTCCCCTGCGCATCAAAAAATAATCGGCCAAGTGCGAGTCGGACTCGCGCGCGAAGGGTTCCGTACCATTATAGAGCAAAATCAGGCCAAAAAATGTGTTTTTTTGTATGGGAGCCGCCCTTAATTTTTTATTTTATTGTAATACTAGCTGTCCCGGCAAACGTTGCTTTGCCATAATATAAAGTATTTCGCCCATATAATTTTATTGAAGTGACTAAATAAGTATGTCGCCATGGCAACGTCGATAGCTATCCGGTCGCACAAACAATGGTCGCCGTCAGTCTCAGGTTGTAATAATTTACTATTATTTATTCAACAAATGCACTTATCAATATATAAAGTACCCAGTAGCCGATTCTTGACCTACTGAATATGCATATAAAATTTGGTAAAAATCAGTAAAGCCGTTTCGGAGGAGTTCGTGGACTAACATTGTGACACGAGAATTATATATATAAGATTATTATTAAATATTAAAGAAGACATATAACTAAGGACTTCGAGAAAAAATCAAGTACCTACCTGTTGCCATTATTGATATAGAGCAAAAAAAGCCAAAAAAATCACGTTTCTTGTATGGGAGCCCCCCTTAAATATTAATTTTCTTTTGTTTTTAGTATTTGTTGTTATAGCGGCAACAGATATACATAATCTCTGAAAATTTCAACTCTCTAGCTATTACCGTTATTGAGAGTCAGCCTGGAGACAGACGGACAGACAGGCAGACAGACGGACAGACGGACAGACAACGAAGTCTTAGTATTAGGGTCCCGTTTTTACCCTTTGGGTACGGAACCCTAAAAAAGGGCGTCATCTAGTTGTAAATAATACAATGTCCTGTCCCAAACCACAGCTAAGGTAAGGCATGGTAGAGTGAATAGTCAACTGAGACGTCGTGAGACACGACTCTACCATAAAAACTATCTCATCTCCAAATTAACACGAAACCATCCTTTATGTTGTAGACACGTTTCCTACAAATTCGAGGTATTTTAAATATTT
Source organism: Lysandra bellargus (assembly GCA_905333045.1). Classification (NCBI taxonomy): domain Eukaryota; kingdom Metazoa; phylum Arthropoda; class Insecta; order Lepidoptera; family Lycaenidae; genus Lysandra; species Lysandra bellargus. The sequence continues at coordinate 7,376,367 of HG995356.1, forward strand.
GTTGTAATAAAAGAGAGCGTACAAAATATTACAGCAGCTTTAAAGGAGAGCGCTATGTGTAATATCATCCTTATGGCTGGTTTACACGTATTAAGTAGATAAGTAGTAACTAAATTGTAACTTAATTTGAAGTGCCTGCCCGAAATTTGTCGAGTGACAAGCCCCGCCTGCCAACTTAACAGAAAATAGTCAAAATTCTGATTTCCTAGTTTAGTACTTAACTAAATTTTAACTTACTACTAAATTTTGTGTTTACATGAAATAAGTTAAAATTTAGTTAACTACTTAATACGTGTAAACCAGCCCTTATTTAGCAACTGACTCTCCTTTGACAAATTGGCAAAGTATTTTAAGTACTGGTGCTATCTAATCCAATGCTATTATTGTAAAAACAAAATGTGTCTTTACAATGTTCGTTACATTAATACATTATGCAATAACATTAATAACTTGAGCTCATCTACCGCGATAACTCGTACGCAGCTAGTTTGTGCTATCGCGCGCGAGCAGCCTCACTCGTCAGAGAGTGAGTAAGGGGTCGGACCCCTTAAGAGCAGGGGGGATCCGTGTCCCCACGTCAGATGAAAATAGCTTATTTTCGTAGCTCTCCCCAATATTGCTCGATTAGAATGTCACACGTGTGACTTTAGGGGAGGGGGCCAGGCCTCCTCATTGTTTATCTCCAAACAAACTAGCAACAGACTAGTTATAGCCACGATTAAACTACCATGGTCTTAACCAGACCAGTAGCTTAGACCCTTTCGAAAAAAAAAAAAATTAATACATATCACTCTTAAACCACTGAACCAAGATGTTTGATATGATGTGGATATGTAGTGTCCGCATAAGGCGCAGTCAATATTATATCTGGAAAAAGGAAAATATACGGTTTTCTCGAAACAGCCTAGAGATCAACTACGATAACATGGCGCGCCCCTCCAAAATTCAAGTTTAAAGTGCGTTGTCAAAACGTTTGAAGTGCGTTGTCTTGCGCGGTAGGCTAGTTATGAGTTGACCGACAATAAGTGACATTAAGTAAAATATTACGTGTACTGTGATTGGTTGAATACTTACTACATACAAACTCTTTCATAAGGATGTGACTACACACAATGAAACAGTCATTTGGAGGGGCGCGCCATGTTATCGTTAATCGTAGTTGACACAACCTACATTCTTCAAAAGCCCTAAGTTATATCCATACCATAAGTATTAGGTACTTAACATTTTTCTCAGATAATATTACTGATTTCTTTTTTTCTTCGTAAGTGTCACAGTCACGTAGTGAAGGAATGCGACATCACGCAAACACTAAACTGTTAGAGAGCAAGTGTGAAAAGCTCTAGTAATTGGCCATTGCCCAACCAGAGTCAACACTACCATGTTACACTCACGATACGAGGAAATTACAAGCTTAGACCGTATTTAGTAGTGGATGATCTTGTGAGAGCAGACATTTTGACGATATGAAATGCCTACCTAAGTCCTTTATAATAATGTTACTCAATTTTTTTAAAGTTTGAGATGTTGCTTACATAGAATAAGACAAAATACTACGCTTATAATAGTAGAGCACTAGGAAAGACATAAGCAGTAAGCTATTAGCTAATTAATTTAATTCAAAGTGTGGCTTACTAAATCGTTGATATTAACCACGTAAAAGTTACATCTATAGAAACTCTTGAAATCTAGGGCTAATCTTACCGCTTACGGTCGCGCTGACTGTTCGTGGCGTGCCGCGTGAAAAATAAAGTTTGAGTTTCAGCAATATCAGCACCAGACCGTAATTCAAAAACTTTTCCTAGAATTTCGGACTTTCGGTTTTGCAGTCAAAGACTAAAATCAGCCTAACCCTAAACTAACGCCGATAGAATATATTAGAAAGTGGTGAGTGCAATAAAGGTTCTTCATAATTCCAGAAAAATCGGTTCAGTGGTTTAGGCGTGAAAAGGTAACTGACAAACAGACAGACACTTACACATTCATAATATTAGTACGGATTATTGTCAATCATGAATTTCCATTAAAAAGTTACAGTACATTCAATAAAGTCGACAGAATCTTACAGTAGTGATGTACGTTAACGAACAATACAAACGTAGGGATGTGCTCTAACTGGCAGCGCAAACTCGGCCCTCGTTATGGCATGTCGTTATATGCTAACAGGACGGACAAACCACGGAGCGTGTTTTGACCATTTGATGAATAATTATGTATACTTTTCCATCGCAAATAAGCATGTATAATTTTCTATGAGATATATACTTTTTATTTAACTATTTTAGGTTATATTTTACAAAAATTAATACTCTATTCTCTAACAATATAAGGTGGTGGTATATTTTCTATTATAAATGTTTTGGAATGAAGTTTCCGTTGGGTTTAGTATGGCGAACTTTATTATAGAGCAAGGATGGCAAACCAATGGCACGTGACATAAAATTTAGACATTATGTTTATATACTTATCGACAGATTATTTATTTATACATTTAGTTTATAGTTTGTGCGTTATAAGATGATATGGGTGACAGTTCTCATATTCCTTGCTACGGATTTTTTTACAAGAAAACAAAAAAATTAAAAATATGTAATAAATTATATTTCATCTACAAAAACAAATGTTTCCTATAACTGTAAATGAATAAAAATGAAAAGTTGCTAAATGCTAACTTATTAACATAAAATTATAAATATTAACCAGTGAAATAGTAGTATGAAATTATTGATACGAAAATATTTGAAAAATGTCAGATGCATGAAACGGAACTTTTGCCAATATAGATTGACACTGTTGAATCGAAATCAAATCGATAAAAAGGGTAGCCATCTTAAATCGCTAGCGCCACTCTGAAACGTCAGTACGAAATCGATAATTTCGATTGCAATTCCTTTTCGAAGTGATTCGATATGTTTATATTATCGATTAAAATTTTTAGGTAACTTCCTTATTATTGTCAATTATAATGTGTCACCCATATCATCTTAAAACGCACAAACTATAGTATACGTTTTCATGTGTTCTAACATCTAACTAGGAACATTTTCCACATAATAATTGCTTTTTTCTGTTTAACTGTGATGTCTCAAACAAAAGTTAACTACGCCATTATCTTAACTGTTGCAAGAACTCATGTCACCTTGGCCCTAATTACATTTTATCAGCAATTAACTGCTTAAAAATTCTCTGCACGCACTGAAAGCCAATTTAAAAATATGGCACAACGAAAAAACAACAGTAAGTATGGTTGAGGAAACAGGGGCGTCTTTCCCTTAGGTGCAGGGTGTGCGGTGCACACGGGCGCCGCGGTCCTAGGGGCGCCGAGCGCCGCTCGCAAAAAGGCGCGCGCCCGCGTTGGCCGGCCGCCGTGCTTTAATAACCACCGTAAAAAGAACTCCAGTTTGCATACATTTTGTGAATTATCTGGAGCTCTTCTTATATATTTTGTCGAATTACAGCAAAGCAAGGCGCGCCATGAGCGGCTCGGCTTTTGCAATATAAAAATAAACTTTACTTTTCAACATGAAATGAATCTTAAAACACATAAATGAAGATTATATTTGTCGTCATGATAGGCGCCAAAATAAGCGCGTAAGCGCGGTTTAGCCGCTAAACCACAAGATCATAAGCAAAATATGTATTCTTGACGGCCCCTTGCGGTAGTACCGGGCGCCGTGCAGCCTACGCCCTCCGTGCATCCTTCTCATGAGATCTGCGTATTTACTTCCCGCTCTCTTTATGCATCCTCCGTTTGCAACATAACAGTTTCGCAGAGGGTATAAGCTACTGCCTCCCAATAAGTAGTAAGGTCCAATCCAAGGACGGTATAAATCTCAGCCCGTTGCTCAGCCCAAGCAGAGCGTTCAATCATCTTTCTCAGACTGTGGTGGCACCTAGGCGATGTTTTCCTCCTAGCCGTATGGCGGCCCTTGAATGTGCCATCGACTGTTGTAGTATCGACCGGATCGCTTTCACAGTGCGGCGGCCGGCAGTTGGGGACGCCATATTCTAGTCTTGCCAGGTTCGTATTGTAATAACACGCGCCTGGTGGCGCCTTTGGGTTGCCAGGTCTAGTAGCACCTGCGGTCGTGTATCGTGCGTTTCCCGTAGTCCCACCTTCAGGAGCAGGAACACCGTTGGGGTTTTAGTGGGTAGTCCCGGGTGCGTCTTCCGTCCGCCCCGGGGAGTCCCACATACCCCAGTGATCCTCCCCAGGCCCCGGGGATGCGTAAACGCATTCCCCCAACGCAAAAAAAAAAAGTCTAGTAGCACCCGTTCTCCTCGCTCTTTAAAGCTGTGTGTTGATACACCCTCTGACAACACGCGTGCCTCCAGATCCCACGGAGGGGACCCTGTCAGCGTCAACGCCGCTTCGCCAACTAATGATTCGATATCAGCGTAGTATCCACAGTGCTAAAGCATGCTGCGGGCTTCTGAGCAGCTGTCTATTCCGGGTGCCATGTGTTCGTCATCTGCAGGTGAACCCTGGTCCACAGACTTTTGCAGAAGGCAATTCAGGGCCATGGCCATCTTCTTCAGATATAGTGCCAATCGACGAAAATGAGGTGTATTAAAGATCCATTCAGAATCAAGGACCACAATCAAGCACTGCGTTTCAGCGCCGATCGGCACACTCTCCTCCACATCTCTGCGTTGCGCAGTGATGCAATGGTGCCGATGTTCCACAGAAGTTAGAAGGCCAAGAACAGACCACCTCAAAGTCATTAATAGAATTTGAGGTAGTCTGATCTTTAAAAAAAAACTAAAAATTATTAACTTTTAGGCAGTCGGCTCACTTCATATTTATTCTGGTCATAGACTGCAGGTCGTAGATGGCATTCATTATATTCTCTATGCTAGAGAGTTGAAATTCTCAGATAACAGATTAAGTGATTCTGTTGCTTCTTATAATAAAGAATACTACAAAGCAAAATAAATTAAATATTTAAGGATACAATCCCATACAAGAAATGTGATTTTTTGGCCATTACTTGAAATTTGAAATATTCACAAAATACTTAATTGTATATTTTGTACTTAAATAAACATTTAAGGGGCTCCCATAAAAACATAATTTTTTGCCTATCTTTGCTTTATAATCGTACGGAACCCTTCGTGCGCGAGTCCGACTCGCACTTGGCCGATTTTTTATCGACCGCGCGCTTGCTAGGGGGCGCTAGGGTAATATTTGCACACAGGCGCCACACCGGCTAGAGACGGCCCTGTGAGGAAAGATATGTTTCGCTGACTTACTTTTAAAATGGCTCAGTGGATGAGCGCGTAGTGGATCAAGCCGGGGACCGCGGGTTTAAATCCCGCCGAGGAAACCAAAAAAGGCAATGTTCCTGTTATTATTGTCAAACTTAGTAACGACAATTAGATAAAAGTCGTAAAAATTTCCTGCCTGCCGCACTCAGAAACATGTATAATGATGATTAAACTTAAATTTACGGAAGAATTTGACAGATAATGTATGGAGCTTATGTCAAAATCTTCATTTAGTTTATTTGTCTCTGAATGCGGTAGTGTGTATAACTGTATACTGACATTTCTGCAGTTATAAAATGGTTTGTATTTGTCTACCAAGCCACTTTTCTTGCGTATCAAACCACGACAAAACATTGTATAAATGCGACGTCTGTATACTTTTTCGTACGTTTTTCCTTATTTGGCGTCATACTTCTTGAAGAATATACTAATTAAAAAATTATTAACATTGTTTACAATAACTGTGACAAAAGTGTGGTGATAACGAATGCAAGACAGTGATAATGCGACCTTATTAGTAACAATGTGATAAGCAGATCCACTCGAAAATATTATGGGTTTTTAGGGTTCCGTAGCCAAAATGTCAAAAAAGCCCTTATAGATTCGTCATGTCTGTCTGTCTGTCTGTCCGTCCGTATGTCACAGCCACTTTTCTCCGAAACTATAAGAGCTATACTATTGAAACTTGGTAAGTAGATGTAGTCTATGAACCGCATTAAGATTTTGATACAAAAGTGTAAAAATTATTAAAAATTTCAGGGGTCCCCAAAGGTACAACTGAAACAAAAAAAATTTTTTTTCGTCTAACCTACGCGTGTAGGGTATTTATGGATAGGTCTTCAAAAATCATATTGAGGTTTCTAATATCATTTTTTTCTAATCTAAATAGTTTGCGAGAGAGACTCTTCCAAAGTGGTAAAATGTGTCCCCCCCCCCCCCTCTAACTTCTAAAGTAGGGGCATGATAATTCTAAAAAAAATATATGATGTACATTACTATAAAAACTACCAACGAAAATTGGTTTGAACGAAATCTATCAAGTAGTAGTATACATCATAAATGGTAAACCTTAACTTAGCTGTCATTAAATCAACTAAAATATAAAAATAAATAAAAAACCTTTTAATTTTATAAAAATAAACCTTATTGCTGCTGCGGAACCCTTCAGTGGCGAGTCCAACTCGCACTTGGCCGGTTTTTTTATTTATAACACGCTGAAGTTATAAAGTAGGTACTGAGTATGGGTTTATTGTTCTAAGGAAACTAAAAGAAAGCAGCTTGCAAGTTGCTTTCTGAATTCTGCATGAGTAGATTATTGTTAGTGAATTTTAATAGATCATCAATGATAATAACAATCAGGCATTTTTTGTCAAAAATAAAACATATTTGAGGTACTGGATAACCAGTTGAGCTACGTATCACTTTCCTCCAACGATGTCAATACATTTTCGCGCTGACGATTGTATGGAATGCCTCTTCTAAAGGTTATTCGATGCTTTCCTCCTAATAAAAATCTTCCCTGGACTTCCACGGATATTTCAAGACTAAAATTAGGCAAACCGGTTCAGCCGTTCGAATTTTAGCGAGACTAACAAAATTTTAAATTCATTTTTATTTAAATAAGGTTTATTAGATAACTTGCCCATATTTTCAAGAATTCGCCATCCTGATTTTCTTCTTTTGAAAATAGAACATGACACTCGAAATCTGTGGCATAGCGAGAACTAGTTAGACCTAAACGTGTGTAATTATAAGAACAAGCGTTAAGATACGTTATCAAAGCGATAACGGCTTGTAATGTGACGTTTACAAACGCAGAACAATGTTATGAATGAGTTATAGGTCAGATAAGTTAACTAATGTTAGCAAGATTCTTATACATCATAGCCCATAGGTCTTATTATAAAGAGAGTCAAGAGATACCTAGAGGCTTCCACATTGGACTAAGATGGTTAACAAAGATAGCCACCACAATTGCAAATTTGTTTGTATTTTGGAAAATCGAAGTCGATTTTGCGGTCAATCATAATATTATAATTTTGCATGTACCTATGGGAATGGCATAATCTATGTAGATTAAATCCCCTTTTTTTCAATAAAGATTTAAAATAAAATCATAATATTACAGAGCCTTGCCATGATAGACAAACACAGGCGATTAAACGATATTCGTATTTAATTGCCCATTGTTGACGTCGATTATGCATACCTACTGTAAGCTATGCAATCACCAATATCATCATGGGCCAATTCATGGAGGCCGCATAAGGGACAAATATCTATGTAATTAATAGCTGTACAGCTTACATCATTTAAAATATCTGTTCAGAAAACTTATTTTAACAAAACTGTATTCTTTTATTTTCCGCCATTCATCTGCAATTATTCATTCATCTAGTAAGATGGGATAATCCCAATTTGCTATGATAGTGTCATATCGCTATAAAGAATCTGAATTCCGAATCATCCTTACAACAAAAATACGTGTTTATTCTTAGACTCTACAAAAATAGCTCTGCGTTTCGCAGTACTACGGACTACGGAGAGAATGCCAGTCTTGTTTCTAGAATTGCAATGGACACTTCGATCCTGCTATTCTAAATCTAACCTTCATGGCCGGTCCGCCGGCTTACATTATTCCATTCCAGTGATTGGATCGCTAGCTACCAGCGCTGGATTGCTACTGGAATAGTGTGATCACTGGAATGAATGCAATTTAGTCTATTCCAGTGGCCGTTTACATTATTCCAGTAGCAATCCAGCACTGAATTAGATTACAGGATTGGAATAATATAAATCTGCTACAATAATACAGCTTCTATCCAGACTAGATCCTATCAAGATAAAATTACTGTAGTCTAGCATGGTAACTTACATCAAACAAAACGCCAAAATTTGTTTATCGCGAAAACTGCACATTTTTCCGGGATAAAAAGAATCCTATGTCCTTTCTCGGGATCCAAAGTATCTCCATACCAAATTTCATCAAAATCAACTGATTTGGGCGGGAAGACGTAACAGAGAGACAGACAGACACTTTCGCGTTTGGACGACCTCTGTGGCTCAATGGGTAGAGTGTGTGGCAGCTCAAGCCGGGGGTCGCGGGTTCGAATCCCGCCGACGGAACAAAAAGTTTTCAATGTTCCCGGGTCTGGATGTGTGAATAGTATGTGTATGATATAATAAAATTCTTAAATATATGTATAGTATAAAAGTATTAAATATATTTCCGTTGTCTGGTACCCGTAACACAAGTCCTTCGGGTACTTACCACGGGGCCAGACTGGCGTGGTGTGAAGCGTCCATAGATATCTTATCTTATATATAAAATTCTCGTGTCACAATGTTAGTCCACGAACTCCTTCGAAACGGCTTTATCTTCTTCTTATATATAAAATTCTCGTGTCACAATGTTAGTCCACGAACTCCTCCGAAACGGCTTTACTGATTTTTACCAAATTTTATATGCATATTCAGTAGGTCTGAGAATCGGTTACTCGGTACTTTATATATATTGATAATTTTTGTTGAATAAATATTAAATAATTGTAAATTATTACAACCTGAGACTGACGGCGACCATTGTTTGTGCGACGGGATAGCGATCGACGTTGCCATGGTGACATACTTATTCAGTCACTTCAATTAAATAATATGGCAAAATATATATTATGGCAAAGCAACGTTTGCCGGGACAGCTAGTTATTGTTATATTATTTATAATATTAGTATGGATGACAGCGCAACCGCGCCGCTAATAGTAGTTAGAGATTCGCCGGTTCTGGCTCACTGCCTCAATGTAGGGAAAAATGGATTTTTCAATGACTATTCGCCTAAAAAAAAAAGGACGTTTGGTGTCAAAATATAGGTTTTCGGCCATCCCCGATCGATATATGCGATCCGTTTTTACGTATTTGCACTAGTTTCAAAGTTAGTTTTTGTGTTTAACCCTCATTATCTACTATCACCACGCTCAATTGTTCCTTCATAATTACAATCACTACTTATTGCATTGTTATGCTCGCCTCAGTGTCCTATTGTTCGTAATGACTACCTGGGCTTATCGCTTACGTCACCTTAATTTCTTACAAGATTTTAAATAAATATGAATGATAATTAACTAATGAATTATTGCAAATTAAAAGTACCTAATAATTAATTATGTAGGTCACCCGATCAATCGATGGACTTCGTAAACATACGAGGACGCGGCACGCAAACTGAGTCTTTTAAATGAATATGAATGATAATTAACTAATGAATTATTAAATGCAATTTATTTCTTCGTTATCACAAGATTTCAAAGGGCCTTTTAATATAAGTATTTTGGTTTCTACAAATTGATTTTGTGCTTTATAAAGGTTGATATATTATTTGGAGATTATGATAAACGTGTTTTAAGTATTTATTTTTTGAGTGAAAATTCTATGTTTGATTGATTTGAATCTCAACAGTGAGCATAATTGAAAATTTTTATAAAAATAAAGAACACGTTTTATAATATTCTAAAAGATTTTTTAAAATAATGAAACAAGCTTTAATAAATTTGAAATACATTAAATTTAAAAAACACGTTTTTTAATTTTCTTAAAAGCTTTTGAAAATAATGAAACAAGCTTTAATTTTGTAATATATATTTTATAAAAAAACGTTTTATAATTTTCTAAAAAAAATTTGAAAATAATGAAACAAACTTTAATAAATTTGAAATATAATATTAAATTAAAAAAAACACGTTTTTTAATTTTCTCAAAAGCTTTTGAAAATAATGAAACAAGCATTAATTTTGAAATATATTTTATAAAAAAACGTTTTATAATTTTCTAAAAAATTTTTGAAAATAATGAAACAAACTTTAATAAATTTGAAATATAATATTAAATTTAAAAAACACGTTTTGTAATTTTCTTAAAAGTTTTTGAAAATAATGAAAAAAGCTTTAATGAAATATTATATTATTCAAATTTTTATTTGAAACTCATTTAAGAAAACATAATTTAAAACTTTATGTTTTTAAGAAAATCTTGATTAAATATTATATAATTTTGCAATGTTGTAATACAATGAAACTTTAAAAATTAAACATTCAGTACAATATTATACATATAAAAGTATAATATTAAAGTATAGTAATGTAACTGTAGACTATGGAAGTTAAGAAAAGTCACATGTATGATATATTTGAGTTAATGTTTAACGTGTGTATGTGTGAGTGTTTACCTAATAGTGTGTAAATATTATTATAAAATAGGATATTGTACCAAAGTTATGTTTCTTTTATTTATTCATTCATTATTTCATATGTAATACCCCTCTTAGTGAATACATAAAGCATACATTATTAGGATATGGGACATATTATTATTATACAAGATTCATATACCAGATTGGTTCTGTGATAATACAGTATGAACACAATAGAGATCCATAATTATTTCAGAAGAATTTGTGAAGGTTTAGACTTTAGAAGATAATATTGAATACGCTGCGAATCGTCTGCCTATATTATAATATAATATGTTCAAACCCCTACATACTTTTATTAGCAACTTGGATCCTGATAATATGTTACAGCTGGACCCCACTGGATAGCCATGCACGTCAATGAAAATGACATTTGTCAATACTTTGATTCCTGCAGGCGCGCTCCTATGCGATATCACAAGGCTTTTATGGGGCGAAACTGCAGGAGATGGGTTTTTAACACGTGGAGATTACAAAATGATTTCACATCAGTTTGTGGAGAGTATAGTTTTATGTATTTGTATTATAAGTTCAATGGGGAAAGTTTAAGAGTTTCAAATGTTATTTAGTAACAACACTTTTTTAATATATTCATTAAGCCTCATCATCATATCAATCCAGCCTCAGTCAAGTTTCAAGAAGTCGTAGCATTGGACACTTCGTAGAACATTAAAACCTCGTTTTACAAGTGCATCTAGGAAGTTCTCAGGCCTGTATAGCATTTCGCAATACCTCATATATAGGAAAGAGCGGTAAACAAGTAAAAATACATCTGAAACTAGTCGGTTTACCTTTCTTCCGACGGCCGCGGCAGCATTGCCAATGACCACAGAAAGAACACGTATTAGTATTGTATTACGAGTTACGATAAATATTATAGATGGACATGGCGATTTTCCTTTAAATTTTACTAGTTATTTTTTATGATGCTGCCTTTAGATATTAAACAAGATAAGTATTTATTATATTCACTGACCTTTAAAGAAATCACGCGATTTCTTAAGAAATCAACACACCTGCTGGCTTTTGGGAAGATTAATGATTTGTGATGCATAATATTTTAGTCCAAATATAAAATATAAATAAATAATATCTATTTTAATTTTTGTAGCTTATATTAAATATAATTTGATTAAATTATATTTAATATTGTATCGGAGTGGTTTGCTTCTTTGCATTGGATAGATTTTGAAACCTGCCAGTGGTTTTGATTAAAGTTTAAAACAAACATAGAACAGGCCAGTAGGAAGGTATAAGAAATGTGTTCAGCCCCTCTAGCATACGCCAACGAGAAAATTTTGTCCACACGTTTTCTCGATGTTTGATGACGTTTCTCTTCATCTCTATTGACCCTAACATGGCATAAAAATTTTCTCGTGTAGATCTGTCGTCAAAATCTATCGACATAATGTCAAAAAATGATTTTGACATTATGTCGTTATCGACAATATAACTACACACGAGAGTGAGATATCTCGAGATTTTCTCGTTTGCGCATCTTGGGCCGGCTGAAACCAGTGCCATAAATCATAATATTATTATGTCATAATTTTATGGTTCGGACACTGTTGTCGGGACACATTGTAAGAGTATATCAGCTATAGTTTTGATAGTTTTTGCCTATTCTAAACAATAGATCCTTGAGTTCTTCCTCAAGATATGCGGGTTCCCGGCTTTCTCAGGATTATCATTTTCCACAACAATACTTAAGATTTTTTTAATGATCTATGGATCTTTTTAAAGCTTTAATCTTCGCTTTAATAGTTTGTGGCAACAAGCTGATATGATATGAATGTAAGCGATGTGAGAGTTAATTTTACAGAGCTTGAACTATAGAAAATATTAAGGGAAATGATGATTTTTGCCCAGATCAACAGGTGAATAAAAGGGTAATCTTAAGCAGTATAAAATTGTTTATTCGCTTGCATTCAAAACTCTGAGCTTTATTTCAATTTTATATTGTAAACTTATCAGACTCTACAAAATACATCGGAGCGTAACTTCTTCTAAACAATTTTTTACAAAGTTGCACATGTTTGAAAATTTAAATCTCAAGAGTTAAGTCCTACTCAAAAATGTGGAGCGGATTCAACAGATATGCACCATATTCTTAGAACATAACTCATTTGTTTTTGCGAAATCTCAAGAGTCAAAACCTACAGTTGAAATTGGTTGAAATATTTTTTGCTGAATCTCAAGAACACATGTTGGTTCCCGGATCGGTGTCCACTCAATCGGTCCCGACTCCCGAAGTATTCTATACTTATTATAAAACAAAGTCACTTTGTTTTCCCTCATGTCGCTTTGTTCCCTTTAATCTTTAAAACTACGCAACGGATTTTGATGATTCGTTCAATGTTAGATAGCCCATTTATCGAGGATGGTTATAGGCTATGTTTTATCACGTTAAGACTAATAGGAGCGAAGAAATAGAGGAAAATGTGGAAAAAACGGGGAAAATGATTTGAAAGGCCTAACTTGAACGCGCTAATCTCAGGAACTACTGGTCCGATTTCCGAACTACGCAACGGATTTTGATGCGGATTTTGAAGGTTATAGAGTATAATAATATTCATTATGTAGTGGCGAAATACTGTTATTATTGGGGTTTCTAATGTGATGTCGTAAATAATTTCATCTTTTTCCGCTTACATTGCAAACGCAGGCTGAACCGTACGAGATTTATCAAAATAATGTACTAAGTATTGTACACAATGAAAAGATCTACAGAAAACTCCGCGATGATATATGTCTATCTCATATGGATATCCCACTATAACATTTTTTGTCATTTATTTTTTACGACAAATAATGGCTAATTTTCGAAGCGATTTTAACCAATACAGTATTAATCCTTATTCAATTAAACACTTTAGATACATTGTTGATTTAATATAGATCTATATGGCCCTTTACAGCATATGATTTAAATGAATAGTTTCGAAGATATTACAGATTTAAAAATTGCGGGACGTAGCGTTTGCGGCGATACCGGCAGGCCGCTGCGGCGCGGCGCGACGGGAGCGTGCCTATTCTAATATATTATATAAATCTCCTGTCACGATGTTTGTCTGTCACGATGGATTCCTAAACTACTTAACCGATTTTAATGTTTTCTTTTAAATGTGTGCTTTTTCCAACTTGAGAGATAGGATAGCTTAGATCTTTAATTATAGTCGCAATTTTATTTTATTACAAATTATTGGTCTATAAAGAGCGACCATTGTTAATGACTACGCAACGGATTTTGATGATTCGTTCAGTGTTAGATAGCCCTTTTATCGAGGAGGCTATATTTTATCACGCTAAGACTAATAGGAACGAAGAAATAGGGGAAAATGTGGAAAAAACAGGAAAAATTATTTAAAAGGGCGAACTGGAACGCGCTAATCTCAGGAACTACTGGTCCGATTTGAAAAATTATTTCAGTGTTAGATAGCCCATTTATTGAGGAAGGCTGTAGGCTATATTTTATCACGCTAAGACTAATAGGAGAATGTGGAAAAAACGGGGGAAATTATTTGAAATGGCTTATCTCGCGAACTACTGGAGCGATTTTTGTGTTATTAATTGGCACAGATAAGAAGTAGACCACGTGAAGGATCATAGGCTATCAATTTTAATCATTTTTTCAGTGGCTATAATATATTTTATACCTGTGCGACGCCGGGGCGGGTCGCTAGTAAATGATAAATCATGCAATTGGCTTGCAGCTGCCGAGTATTGGGTTTCAAATTTCAATGTAGAAAGTCATTCTTACATTTCGAGAATTGTCTTTCTCTAATGATAATTCAAGACGTGAGTGGAAGATTATGGTTAGTAACATGAAAAAATTTTCCATTTGTTTTGCTTAAATGTAGGCTTTAGGGCCGGAAAAAATATTTGAAATAGAAAAACTATGGAGCTAGGCTATGAAGTAGATAAGTTAAAAGTTTTATTAAAATAATTAGGGAAAAAATGAGTTATCGTCCGTATGTTACGAAATGTTACTTGTTCGATTCTTCCACTCACGTCTTCAATTATGTAGTAGCTTTCTTTTTGTTTTTAAATTTTGTGTTTTAAAGTTGTTGGAAATAAATACTAAAGTAACAAAAAGTAAAAATCGGCCAAGTGCGAGTCGGACTCGCGCACGAAGGGTTCCGTACCGCTATAGAGCGAAAGTAGGCAAAAATTGTGTTTTTTGTATGGGAGCCCCCCTTAAATATCTTTTTTATTTTTATTTTATTATTATTTATTGAAGATCAAATAAAATGCCTACCTGGTGCCTTTATTGACTACGAGCAAAAAAGGCCAAAATTTACGTAAGTTGTATGGGATTAAATATTATTACCTTATTATACCCTTAAATATTAACTTTATTTTATTTTTAGTATTAATTGTTGTTATAGCGGCAACAGAAATACACAATCTGTGAAAATTTCAGAATTCTAGCTATAGCGGTTTTTGAGATACAGCCTGAAGACAGACGGACAGACGGACAGACATCAAGTCAGTAATAGGGTCCCGTTTTTACCCTTTGGGTACGGAACCCTATAAACAAAGCTTGTAGGGAGGTTTTTTGGCGATTGTGAAATTTTTGATTCACAATCGCCTACTAAGCGAAGGATAGTATATTAATTTATTCGAAAGTATTTCCTTTTACCCTCAGCAATAAACAGCGATTTTTCCGGATAAGCTATTATTACTCATTAGGCAATTGTTAATTTATAGGACTTTATTAATCCTTCAAGCCCCATAAAAGCGGAGATCGCGACAACACAGTGCGACAACAATAGAATAGCATTTCCAAGAATCCCCGATCGAAGGATTAAAACGTATAATTACAACTCAAAGAAACTCAGGAGTAAAACGTCTATAATCTTAAAATAATATAATATACTTACCTGTAAAATATTGTAACAGATGTATGTAAATGTTATTCAATAAGTTATTTATTATTTATTTATTTTATATCAACTTGAATATTTTTGTGCACCATGTGGCTAAAATTATGTAAACAGGCATTGAGATATAAGTTGGTACAAACAAGAAAATATGGCATCGTTCTATGCAGTGCTACTGTATGGACTATGGACACAGGATTTGAACACGCGATCGCCCGTGTAACCGCAACTTTAACCGCTGAGCTAGCCTGTGTGACGTATGACGTCACACAGGCTAGCTCAGCTCAGTTTATATATAGCTTAATTTGTGGGCTAGCTAAAAATACGCGGGCGGGAAGCGCGTGCCTCAAACAACAACAATACGTATAACAATTCGGCAATTCTTCACGAAATATGCGTTCCGGAAGCTACTGAGAAAGAGGAAATGTAATTTGAATACTAGTAGAAACGGTATTTTGAGATTTGGCTTCGTGCTTCCTAAAATTGATTCAAAGATTTTATTAGCAACCAAGTAGTATACATGCTACAAACTCAACAGATTGTTAAGCTTGATATCTGATATATTATAAGCTGATTTTAGTCTTCAGCCATAGACATCATTTTTAAGATGAAGGGTTATAGTCTTCCCCTCCATAAAAACGGCTGATTTTAGTTTTCGCTGATCGCACGCGTACCTACTGTCGGCGCTGATGGCCCGAAATGTATGAAATTTAACGTTTTTGAGTAAGGCGTAGGGACTAGGGACTAGGCCCTAGGGGTCTACGCTGAGTTGCTGATATTTCTTACGTCATTTACTCAACCGACGCGACGCAATGGTTAGCAAGCGGTCTGCGTGACACAAAAATAATTAGTCTAGACTCTAGACTCTACATAAGTAAAGTATGTACCTATAAAAAAGGTACTCCTATAGGCGCTATTACAATATTACGTGGTACTGAACTCAGCACTTCGTACTGACAGCGCATCGTATAATTACTGACCTAACATAATAATTTGGCGGTTGTAATTACATTCATTTTCGCTTGTACCCTAAGTTCTAACCTAGACTACCTAGCGTGCGGTATAAAGTTACTACGCTAGGTCTAGCGCTAGACTAGGCAGGTCGTTCTAGAATAGAACCCGTCGTAACTTTATACTCTTGAACACGGCTAATTGACTAATGAAGATCAGTATCAGGTTACTTCTAAAACGCATGTTAACGGTAAACTCTTCCTTACTAATAAAAATACATACTAATATGTATGTATAGGTTCTGGTTGAGACTTTACGCGACGCCGCTGTACGTGTCCAGGCTGCACTGGTCCACGACGGTCGAGCAGGTCGTGGACTACATCAGGAGCAAGACCCACTTCGTCTTGAGGGTCGAGCGCTTGGAGTCCCGCCACAAAGTGAATTTTAGCTCCTTTGTGGTGAGAGTCCCGACGCACCATCTACCGACCGTCGAGAAGGAGGAGTTCTGGCCGATTGGAGTCGTCTACAGGAGGTTCCGAGGACGACTTCCGAACACGTCGCGCCCCACGTCGCAGACAATACGCGTGTTTAGTGTTTTAGTGCTTAGTGTTAGTTTTTAGTATAATTGTATGTATGTTAGTCTATAAGCCATAAGGTATTTATAATATGGGCCAAGATGCCTGAAATAAAGAATTAAATAAAATAAAATAAATTTACACTATTTTGTCCTAGTCTGTCAAGATAATTATTTTCTTACGTGTATCAGACAAGGATAAAGAATGTCTGTATACTATACATACAAGAGGGGATCATAATTATACTGTATTAGTAAGAGATTAGGCCTTTTTTAATTTTAACATTAAATTGAGTATATGGAACACCATTATCCTTTTTTTTAGCGTAAAAGAAAATTGCAACTTTCAAAACGACAAAATATAATATTACAAAATACAATATAATGAAGTTGCATCTTTAGATTTACACATTTATTCTAGAAATGACGCCCGCAACTCCGTTTAGCCTAAATTCGTTTATAGCGCGGGAACCGTACATTTATCCGGAATGAAAAGTAGGTATCCTATATCCTTTACCGGGATTAAAAGTACCTACATAATCTTTATACCCAGCAAAATCGGTTCAGCGGTTTGAGCGTGAAGTGGTAACAGACAGAGAGACAGACACACTTTCACATCTATACTATGTACAATGTACATACTATATAATAATTATTATATAATATTATATTATAAAGCGGTAGAGTTTGTTAGTTTGTTTGAACGCGCTAATCTCAGGAACTACTGGTCCGATTTGAAAAATTATTTCAGTGTTAGATAGCACATTTATCTAGGAAGGCTATAGATTATATTTTATCACGCTAAGACTAATAGGAGCGAAGAAATAGAGGAAAATGTGGAAAAAACGGGGGAAATTATTTGAAATGGCTTATCTCACGAATTACTAGAGCAATTTTTCTGTTATTTGTGTCAGATAAGAAGTAGACCACGTGAAGGATCATAGGCTATTCTTGTGGACTAATTTGTCTGTGAAATATTTAATTTATGCGGACAAAGCCGCGCGGAACGTCTATTTATAATGAAGGCTTATTCTAGATAGAGTCTTCAAGCCTCGTCTCTGATCTTTGGCTATATCTACTATAGGCACAGTAAGTACTAATATGGCCGAGTAACATTGTTATTCGCAACAAGGGGCCATAAATCTTGTGCAGGCGATGAGCGATGGCTTATACATGGCGCGTCCGCACAATGCCATACGTAAACGTCCAAGTGTTTACGTCTTGCTAACGCTTGGTACTACTAATATATTATATTCTGTGCTAACGCAACGGTAGAGTACTAATGAGTATTGAAAAAGTAGGTTTTGCGCCTTTTAAACACTTATTGATATTATGTTTGATTATAAGAAAAACTTAAATTTTATATTCGCTTGGCAATAATAAATTTTGATTTTATTTTATAAAATGAAAAAGCATCGGCAATGTATAATTTAAAAAAAAGTGTAGACCTTAGCATAAACCTCTTTGACTTTTATTCGGTATGTTTAAAAAAATGTGTCATAAGTCATAACCGAAATTCTAAATTCAAATTTCAATTGACATGCAAATCCCGCGCTTTCAAAGAGGATGTAAACTGTATACTACGTAACAAGAGGTCGGACTTAGAAGAAAAAAAATAAACATCCGTTATTTTTTTAATTTGAAACTGAAGTTAAAATTTTTAAGTGCAAAACCTTTCACTCTAAACATACCAAAAATTTAAAAAAATAAAATAAAAAATAAATAAGCTCAAATAAATGTTTTATTTCAATAAAAATTATTGTACACAGCTAAATAAATAGGCTAATAAGGTAAATTAAACAATAAAACAGATTGAATCCACAAGCTTTTGTTGATTTCTATTACTCAATATTATAATATTACAGTACAGTTTTATGTATTTTATTTATAAATATAATAGAATAGCTGTCTATGCTACTCTACTAACTACTTGATTGGCTTACACAGTAAACTCTATATAGGGAGGGGATTAAAGCTGCGCGTCCACCAGGTCAGAATCGGGGCGTACGGTGCGGACTGCGCGTCGTGTCGTCATATATATTTTGTTAGGCGCAGAATGACGTTCCAGTACTTCTAGTGCAGTTCACAGTAGTCAGTACCATACATACAAAGCAACAAATCCGTCCGCTGCATACCTACGCAGTATGCTCCGATCCCGATCCAGTAGACGCGCACCTTTATACATGTAACACACTTAAGTATCATAACTTTGTTTTGTTACACCCTGTATACGACAGCTGAAATCTATCGCGTGGGCTCAGGCCAGCTGCATACCACCTCACGTCTTGATCAGAGGATTTTTCCTTGGTGGCCGTACCACTCATAATCCCATACCTTCCTTCTATAGCTATTGCTTGCAGACTTGCAAACTAGTATAGGGACCTAAAAATCTGAAATTAATGAAACATTTTTCATTTACTACATTTCCATACAGTTTACATAAATTATTAAGTATACTTATCAACCTTATGTATTATTACAATAAAACAATATACTTACACATTTTAACATTTTCCAAATTAACTGCATACTGATATACATTATAACATTTTCTATGAAATAATAATCTATCTTTTTCATATTAATATAGTTTATGTTGTAAATTATTGTACAAATATGCAAATAATACTGCGACATACTTTGTATTAGAACATGGTATGACATAGTTATGTTTTGCTTCAATTTATCAATTTACGGTTACAATTACATTTTACAATGGCTTACCTTTCGTTTTTCATTAATTAATCCACTTAATTTACAATTTTTGTATGAGTTGCTACAAAATAATTTTCACAAAATGAAAATCGAACTTTGAATTTTAAACTCCTTCTTCGTCTTTTTTCTCATGTAGTTTATATTCTCTATGGTCTTTTTTATCAGCCAATCACAGTCGACCTTGCACAGATTATCTGATTGGGTACAGTTGCTACGTTTAAATTTGGAACCCAAATTTTTTTTTGTTCGGGAATTTCGTCCACCTGGCGCTTTGTTGATGGCTAGTGAGGGGGACATTACGTCAAGACTTCAAGAGCTATCAGCTAATAGACCATCTCATTAGTTCGGACCACGTTTATCAAGGACGAGGGAAATGCGAGGACGCTGAAAACCATTCCTATGCTAAACCAGAGGTAAGTATAAGAAACTTGATAATATGTTAAAATATTGTATAGACTCTATAATCTTCTATAATTTATTAAAAAACTGTTTGTTTACAAATATAAGTTGAAAATGGATGTTATCTAGATTGTAGATTATTTAAATTATATATGTACATATTGTAAAACTTTGTCTTCAAGGAAGAAATCGAATGTAGAGTCCTTCCATCCAACCTTCCATCTATTATTACATGTTACAGTGTCAGTATAATAAAAAAGCCCGCCCACACACAGATTGAACTTTTTAAAAGCTTTATTAAGTCCAATGCGGTTTCTCCCTTACACGTTATATTTGAAAAATACAAACAGTTCAATTGAAACATAGAAAATTGGGTACCTATGACTTGACACCTACAATAAATTTATTTATTATTTGTAGTCTAGTACTCAAAAATAATTCTTAGTAGGTAAAGTTTCATAACACGTGTAGGCAAGACTGTGCACATGCAAAATAATTAGATAAACATAAAAGTATAGTTTCTAAGTACATATAACTTAAGATCTAAGAATAAATCTGAAACGAGACAAGTAGTTAGTAGAGTAATGAAGTAGTGAGACTTAAATAAAACACTATCAACAGTACGCACTTATGAACCAATTAAAATCGCCCCAGATTATAATACGGCCAAGTGATAGTTATTTTTCACCGCGGCATGGTAAAATGTAACTCACTTTATTTTTTCCTATCCTGCCAGTCACATGGCGTTCTCCAGGAAAACAAACACAAAAGTCACAACACCATTACTCGTCACTCTTAAAAGTTCATGAATCGATGTTTTTGTTTAATCGTATATCATTTATATCGATATTTTTTTATCGACAGTATCCGCACAGATTGCGCGCGCGTCCGCGATTGAGCCGTGAGCGCAACTCTCCTGCAGATGACAGCCCTCCGCCCCCCTCCTCTCCCCGCACTACAAAGCTCTACTCCAGAGGTAATCAACCTTTTTAAAAGCTCCAGCGGAGCTTTTGTAATTTACATGGAAGATTTTTTTGTAAATATACTTACTTTTTTAAGATACAAAACTTCAAACATCAAACATAAATAATGTAGAGCACTTGCTACTTACTACCGGACACCGGTCATTACCATATTGTTATGATTTTACCCACTGATGTATTATTTATTATCCTAATATAACTCCTATTTTCTTTATAAAAAAAGGTTTCTAAGAATTGAACGCTTTTTCTGCTCTGCAACCTCTACTTTTTTTCAATCTTTCTTCCTCTATTATAAGTGAAATTATCACTAGTAAATAAACCAAACTTTGCCACGTGCCAACACCACCAGTTGTGCACCCCTGGCCCACGGAATAGAGTTGTTCTGTTTTTATATTTATTTTTATTAGACCGTCAACCGGTCCGGGTTTCCTCGCTTGTGTAGCCCATCCAGACTTATTCTACCTCTACGTTTCTACGAGTATCATCCTTATTTCACTTACATAAAGGTTATATCCCAGGTAAAATAATCCTAAGCTCTACAACTAAAAAACTGCCCTACAAAGTGCATTAACTTTACTCAAAAGTAACGTTTTCCGATTTTAGAAAGTTGTTTAAACGGTCCACGAATTTATGTAGATATAATATTACTAAAACGCTCTACTTGATAGTTGTAAACGTACCTATAACCTACCTGATTCATAACCGGGAAAAGAAATTTTATTACTTATGTTTTTAGTGTACCCCATCTATTCTTATGAAAAATACAAAATGTTCCTCTGGTTCTGTATACTTTTTTAAGTCAAAAGAAAGATTTTTAGGTACAAATCTGCCCTAAGCACGTCTAGAATCTAAAAATAGTATTGCCTCTTTTTTAGAACTCTACATTCTTAATATGTATTACTAGCGATTCGCCCCGGCGTCGCACGGGTATAAAATATATAGCCACTGAAAAAATTATCAAAATCGATATCCTATGATCCTTATCACGTGGTCTACTTCTTATCTGTGCCAAATGACATAAAAATTGCTTCAGTAGTTCGCGAGAATTTTCAAATAATGTCCCCCGTTTTTTCCACATTCTCCTAATAGTCTTAGCGTGATAAAATATAGCCTTTCTAAATTTGTAATAACTTTTTACATATTTTCTTCATCATTATATTTAACGATCTACATTCTACAGATACACGGCCTACGACTAAAAACCTCAAATGACTCAATAATATATTTTATAGTGAGATGTAAATGAAATTAATATTGTCGTTATAGTAATAATTAAGTTATTTGAATTATTAGTAACTTAATTATTACTATAACGACAATAATAATTTCATTTACTCTCTATAAAATATATTCTCTCATCTCACTATAAAATATATTATTGAGTCATTTGAGGTTTTTAGTCGTAGGCCATGTATCTGTAGAATGTAGATCGTTAAATATAATGATGAAGAAAATATGTAAAAAGTTATTACAAATATAGAAAAGCCATTATCGCTACGTACATCTGATTTTTAACTCTACAGTCTTTGTATTAAAGTTTAAAATCGCTTTGTACCTCCTAGAGTTGACACGATATAAAATATTTTCTAGACACACATTATACATTTTTAAATAATGAAAGACTAAAGGCCTGTTTTTATTAACAAACCAAAGTTAGTAATAATTCAGTAGATTTGCTGAAAAACGAAAGATTTGTAGAGGTCTAATAGGTATGATAATATTATTTGCTAAATAACTAGATATTAGATAAGACGTAATTACAATTTACAAAGTGTTTATGTACAAATACCTAACTAAATGATGAGATAAAGAGAAAGTTAATAGAAGTAAACTGAGAATAGACACGCGTGTATAAATAACTACATGACGCCCGCAACTCCGTTGTGCCAAAACTCGTTTATCGCGCGGGAGCCGTACATTTTTCTGGGATAAAAAGTATCCTATGTCCTTTCCCGGGACTCAAAGTATCTCCATGCCAAATTTCAGCAAAATCGGTTCAGCGGTTTGGGCGTGAAGAGGTAACAGACAGGCAGACAGACAGACACACTTTCGTATTTATAATATTAGTATAATGTAATATATTATATTTATAATATTACTGGTCTCTGATATTAGTATGGTTTTTGTAAGTTTGTAGACAAACTTCACTTGTCAACCTTACCTCACATCACAACTTGTGAGCCTTCGTCGTAACATTAAGAACATTGTCGTCGATAAACGAGCCTAGTACAGCTTGACAAAATGTGCTACTGGTTTCCAACTATCTTCCATAGACGTAACCCATAAAGTACAAGTCATGAAAAACGCCGATTCCCAAACGCCATTTTCTTTGTAATAGAGTTGTATTGCAATTTGCAATGTGGCTTGGGAGACTAATTAAAAGAGTGTTGTCTTCGCGAAAAAGATGTTTTACTACTGACTTAATAAATAATTATTAATTAACCTAACTTATATAGGAGGGAGGTGAGACACACTAGAGTATGTATTCGTAGTTATGTGCTCAGTTGCTCACAAGTCACACAAATTATTATGCAACTACAATCTATATAGCAAAAATACAAATTATGTATTATCAAAGAAATTGATTCATTGTCAGACGGCGATTGGCGAACATCTACGTCATTTGGTTGGATCATGTCAATTCAATGTTAGCTGTGATCTGTCGCCTGTTGGGTTCGACATATGTGACCAAATTATAGGTCCGTCGTAGGCCCGTGATCTCCATTGGGTATTGAGTATTGACATAATATTAAGCGATCAAATTACGTAGGTCCGTCGTGGGCCCGTGATCTCGGTTGGGGATTGAGTATTGACATAATATTAAGCGACCAAATTACGTAGGTACGTCGTGGGCCCGTGATCTCGGTTGGGGAAATTAGTATTGACATAATATTAAGCGACCAAATTACGTAGGTCCGTCGTGGGCCCGTGATCTCGGTTGGGGATTGAGTATTGACATAATATTAAGCGACCAAATTACGTAGGTCCGTCGTGGGCCCGTGATCTCGGTTGGGTATTGAGTTTTGACATAATATTAAGCGACCAAATTACGTAGGTCCGTCGTGGGCCCGTGATCTCGGTTGGGTATTGAGTATTGACATAATATTAAGCGACCAAATTACGTAGGTCCGTCGTGGGCCCGTGATCTTGGTTGGGGATTGAGTATTGACATAATATTAAGCGACCAAATTACGTAGGTCCGTCGTGGGCCCGTGATCTGTCGGTTGGGTATTGAGTATTGACATAATATTATGCGACCAAATTACGTAGGTCTGTCATCTACCTATGAATCAATTTCTCCGATAATACCTAATAAACTACCTGTTAATATACCAGTATATACCAGTAGTTACACAAAAATTATATATCTGAAAATATAATTTTTGTGTAACGGATTTATATTTTTATAAGACGTGTAGGCCACTTTATAGTGCCCCCAGGACACTGCATCCCCAAATGCCGCGGCCTATACGACCTATTTTAAATAGGCTATTTACAAAATCAGGGCTGCATCTAACTATAGTACATCAACGCCGCCGTAGCTTGATTGAGTTGTTACCACGAAAGCTTGATACGGCGATTTCATGCCCGCCTCGTACCGGTTCTGAGCCACCAATTATACTTATAAAAAACCAACAAATATGGCATCCAGATTAAGAGATCCCCGGCTGAATTATGACCCAAAAGCAATAATTAAACTTGGATACCGTTAGGTAGTAAAAAAGTTACGGAATATGTATTCGTTTTTGACTTAGCTATAACTAGAGCAAGCGTAATTTCACGCCGATTTTGTCTTAGACCATGATATACAAGGTGTTACAAAACTAAGTGATAATACTTTAGGGTGGGCATGTGTTTCTTATATAGAGTTAACTGTGATAGTAGCAGCGCTGAAAAAGCATTTTTTTCTGTGATTTGTATGGACAAGCTCCCCGCGTCATGAATTTTTCCATACAAAGTTGAAATTATTATTTTTTAACAAAAAATTGAATCCGACTTCCAAGGAAAAAAACAAAATTCTTAAAATGACCTAAAAAGCATGAAATAATTCTTATTCTTCATTAGTGCCTTTTTCAAAATTCGACTAAATAGCAACGAATTCTGTACTCAATTTTCATTCGTTTGAAGTCGGTACCAGCCCAGAACTGAGATACTTGACATAGAACTTAGCCAGTACCGACTTCAAAAGAATGAAAATTGAGTACAGAATTCGTTGCTATTTAGTCGAATTTTGAATTTCATACTTTTTAGGCCATTTTAAGAATTTTGTTTTTTTCCTTGGAAGTCGGGTTCAATTTTTTGTTAAAAAAATAATAATTTCACTCTTTTTAGTTATATACAAGACAAGGCTTTATGCGTAGATAACCACTACGAATACTAAGTATCCTTAATATTATAATACTGTAAGTGAAATTGTGGTAAATGCTTGCAGTCATCTAAGCGATGCTGCAATTTCCAAACTTTTATCTTTAAAGGTTCATGAGTTCTGTTCAGTGTCTTTGGACCAAGAGGCACCTTCGTATGAAATTTCTCTTATTCGTAACTTAAGTGTAAGTTACTAGAAACAACATTTTAACCACTATGAGTGTTTTGATAAATTTCAAGGATTTCCCTCGATTGCTCATAGATCCCATCATCAGTTCACCACTTTCATAATAGGGATGATGACAAGGTCCACGATTAGCGAATTTTGTTAATAGGATAAAGAAATCACGGTAAAAAATAAGTGTTCCCAAAATTTCAGCTTGATAGCATTTGTATTTTTTTTTTTGTTATGCGCCTTCAAAGTTGGATAATCAAGTCGATTTTTTTTTCAATTAAATTTCTTAATATTTGTATACCATTTGATAACTTATGCAATTAAAAGCAACTTTTGTTATAAAACCACTTTCATAAACGCAATATTCAATATACCTACCGAACAAAATTCTCTCCCGATTCGTACAAACTACGAAAGAGTGACGTCAGTCTTTCGTAGCACTTTGTATGGAGCGTTTCGGGCAGGCCTATTTTATGAGATATTTGAAATTGTCATATCTTGGTGAATTTTTAAGCTATCAGAGTCATTCTTTCAGCGATGTTTCTATTGTTTAAGGGTCTTTCAATTACCAATAAGAAAAAAAATAGTCATCATGCCTATTGTTATACGAAATTGAGATTATATTATCCTATACAAAACACGAGAATTTTGAAAATCGGTCTACAAACAGCGAAACAATCATTAAAAACATCTGCTTCGATGCAAAATATCATGAAAAGTACAAATAATTGGGTCCTAATGTGATGACCCATGGTATAATTATACTTATGATGATGATGATCAATCAAATTGATGTGTTGGCTTATGCTTTCAGTTGTTTAAACAACGGCGAAATCCCCGAACCTGTATCTATAAGGATTCAAAAGTGCTGTTCGGTACCTTCGGATCCAGGGTATAACCTGGATCCGAGTTTTACTTTTTGGTAGCATTTACCTCGAACGCTTCAGAAAAAATCAAAATCACTATAAGTTTCCATACAAATTTCAAGGAGTCCCCTCGATTCCTCATGGATCCCATCATCAGGTCACCACTTTTGTGAACATGGTACCAAATTCGGATTCAACCCTGTACAACAACAAAAGAATCATGAAAATCGGTCCACAAACGGCGAAGTTATGGTTGAACATACAAAAAAAAATATACAGACGAACATATAACCTCCTCCTTTTTGGAAGTCGGTTAAAAAATTTACTCTTTGAGCGCTACAACTTTCACAGCGAACCCATACACACCCTAAAGTATTATCAGTTAGTTTTGTTACACCCTGTGTAATGGATATAATTATGTCGTTGCCGGATCGTATAATCTGCCGTTTCATTAGCTTTTTTAATAAAAAACAGAGCCGTATAGTACGGCAGTCTACTGGACTAGCTGGATTGTACTAGTAGATTGGTTTGTTAGGTGACTACGTTATAAACCAAGGGCTTTTTTAGTTTTTAATTAAAATACTATTATGGCAATTATTATAGTTGTTACTATGATAAACAGGTATCATGTAGCTGTATAAGACTTACTGAATACTAATACTATGTACATCATACATAATAATAAAAATGTGTCCGTATGTTTGTCGGTACCATCCGCAAAGCAAAAAACAAACGGGTTCGCGGGATTTAGTAACCACAGGAGGCTGCAGGGATTAATATTTTAATCGTTTTTTATTATTTGGTTTGAGCGATTTTCTTCGGTGTAATTTTTAAGGTTCTCTGAATTAAAAATGAAAAAACTTACGTGGAGTACTTCTACTGAAATACTCCACATATCTATAATACGAGTCTGTTTTGAGTTTTTTCATTTTGGTTCAGAGAACCTTAAAAATAACACCGAACATGACCGAACGAAATCGCTCAAACCAAATCGTAAAAAAACATTCAGAGAAGTTGATTCATAGCCCAGGCAGATGGTGGGCCTACGTAATTTGGTCGCGCTATATCTAAATCAGCTGACAGATCACGACTAGCATTGATGATTGAATTGACATAATGCAACCAAACGACCAAAAATGTATTTATTATTGTAGGTAGCGAGTACCGACAAAAAGATTTATTTATAGGCAGACGGCGGCCCTAATATATATTCTGTGGCCCCGAGCCCTACGTTATTTGGTCGGGTTATTTCTAGCTTACGAACAATCGAGATTAATTATAAATTTTATGAGTAACACACCGACGGACAGAAGAATCTTAAAATTAAGAAGGTCTAAGTTTAAAATTAAAGACAACAGTTTTAAACATTTCGTATATTATAAAAATATATTTCTCCTCCACCTTTACAAAATGGAATTAATTAGAATATATAACAAAATTTATAAAATATAATTCATAATAGGATAAAATATATTTTTGTATAATGCAACATTAATTAAAAAGCTATAAAATCCCGAATAACACCAGCCTTATTCATTACCTAACTAAAGCTTAACCTACAAGTCATATTTTATATTTATACATATCCGTTGTGTGTCAGGTTTAGGGTGCGTTTCCACTGAAGCGGAGCGGAGCAGAGCTTAGCGGTGCCCGAATTGACCAATCGTGCTATTCCAGCGGAATGACAGCGAAGATTTTGAGCATGACGTGATTGGTCAATTCGGCACCGCTAAGCTCCGTTCCGCGTCAGTGGAAACGCGGCCTTATTGAGAGTTTATCTCTTCATTGGCGCTTTTGATTGGTTAACCTCAAATTAACCAATCACCGGTGTTATTGAAAACATAAACTTTGGCCAAAAAACAGAATTTCTGTTTGATATTATTTGTTGAAGGTGAAACAATATTGATGTTTTTGGAAACGTAATTTTATTATTAGTAATTGTGAAATATATTAAAATGCATTTGCAAGTTTTACGTTCTTTTTATCTTCAAATTAGAAGACATCATAATGTTATGTTCAAACAGCACAGGAGTATGATAATATATTATTATGTAAAAGACACAAAAATAAACTTAACAGCGGAGGGGTTCAGAATTTATTATTTTGCGTGACGTGATATATGTAGATTGAGTCTCTATTCTCATTAACGAATGAAAAGCACGATATTTTGTCAAATAACTAACATTTAAAGCCATACACGAGTCATCTATTAGGGGTCAACAGACCGCACGCGACGTGTTAGATGCATTTCTAAAGGGGTACTAAGATTTTGTCCGACCTACTTGTCCGCCATTTTGCTTTTTTTTTTTAAATCGCGTTCACGAATAATTCTTTGAAAAATGGATAGCTAACATCAATACAAACAAAAAATAATGTTGGACAAAACCGCGTAAAGTGTCACATTTCGAAGATATGAGCTGCCAAAGTTTTGTGCAATTTTGATGAACTGTCAAATGTGGCCTATCAAAATGCCCCGACTATAGATGACTCGTGTATGATATTTGACAAAATATCGTGCTTTTCAGTTCTACGGTATAAGTTGCTACAATGCCATCTATTTAACATAATAATGCTTCTAAGTTTGTGTATGGCTAGACAAATCGGCGTTGATAGTTGGCGCTTTACAACATAGCGACGCTATAATTGAGCAGATGGACACTTTACAACTTGGCGTCGCTCTTGAGCAGCGGTCCAAGCTTCTGCGCCAGCATGATATTGCCGGCGATCTTTAGTTTCCCCTTGAGATACGCGACTTGCGGGCTGAGAGCCCCACTGGCGATATCCATGAGGTCATTGTCCGCGACCGTCATCGTGGTGTCAGCTTTGCCAGTTTTGGGCTCACCCTGATACACCGATATGTCCTTCTTGAGGTCCAGAGCTGAAAATATTGTTTATTATTATTAATGATTTTTTTCAGCTGTGTGAGGTTAGTGAATCTCTTTTTGTTAGAAAGGCATGTTGACTGAATAAATATTTTTGCAGTGCCGGATTTATAGTTTTTGTGAGTGTAGGCCACTTTATTTCTGCCGCCCCTGGTACGAAATCTGTCGCACACCTAGGACGCTGCCGCTCCTAGGCCGCGGCATATACATCTAAGTAAATGCAAAATCCAGAACTGATTTTTTGTCTATCAAAATTAAAATTCTACGGCCCCGCGATGGGCATAAAATTTCATATTAAATGTCAAAATTTATATGAAATACTGTGCCTCAATATTTACATCTATGATCTAAATATTGAGAGATCTATGATAAATAATAAGCACCTATTTTCGGAAGTTTATAGAAAATATACGGTATGAATGTCCGCGCCTACGCCTAGCGTAATAGCGTATTGTCGGTTAGGTGTAAACGAAAAAGTGAATATGTATGGAAAAACAATAAACTGCGTAACGCTCGCTCACATTCGGCGGCTCACAGTCGGTTTGGTGTAAACACGGCCTAATAGCTTTACCACAAAGATATCAGCAAAATATTTTATTCGATTGTAATAATTATTAGGCAACATTCTTAAGTTTATAATTTCTACTGTCATCCTAAATGTTTTACAAAACAATTTTAACATTAACAAGCTGATCAAAATACTCACTCCACTGCTTAACAGTTTTGCCGTTTTCTGTGATATTATACTGGTAGACGGCACCGACGCTCTTCGCTTTAGCCGGATTGGCCTTAATACCGTCCTCGATCTTGGCGAAGAGCGAGTCGCTCTTGAGATCGGCTGAAGAGGCAGCAGGCTGACTCGGGGCTGATGACCCCTCTTTGACAATGTTCTTGAGGTCCACGTAGGCTCCTGCAGTTGATATTATGACTTGATATGTTAGTGATTTTAAAATTTCAAAAAGGTTTCTTTTAGGTAAATTTGTGTCTACATTTACCTATATCTAAATTTCGCTATACTTTAAGTAAGTTTTAGATTGTCATCAACAGATATACTTATGTCATAGTTTATAATAAGTAGTTAATAGTTCTTAAATTTTCTTTTTATTGAAAACTTTAAAAAAATATTATCCGAACTGACTCAAATCGCGCTTATGTCTCGTCGTCCACTCTGTTACGATTAAATATTATGTACAACGTAAGGTAGAGCCTGTCCGTAAGCCGAGTTGACGTTAGGTTGGTCTGGATGACCGCGAGGCGATAAGGTGATCTTTATTCAAATTGATTCGTGCCATAACTTTTAGCCATCACACATTTTTTATGTTTTCTCTTTCTAACTCCACACCTGTCACTCACCGGATATAACGACGTTACCAGTCTCCTTGACCTTGGTCTGGAAGTGTACCCTGGCGCCCTCCAGCCACATCTCCGTGATTAGGGTCTGGCCGGGCAGCACGGGCTTCGCGAAACGAGCCTTCAGCGCCTTTACATTGGCTGGCTCGTTGCCGCCGTATCTGAAAAAGATGGAACGCGTCGTACATTACGACCAAGAAGGTTATCTGATACTTTAAGTATGTAAAGAGTCGTCTTTAAAATCTAGCGTAGACCACGTAAATATGCTAGCGCCTAGCATAGATAATATTATCTATGCCAGTATTGGTATAAAAGTTTCGGAAGCTGATCTATGCAAGCAATATCATCTGCATAATATTATATCGAAAACCAACTTAGCCAGCATTTTCCTCTCTATAACTATTAATACAGACTTACTAAGCCAGTTTTCTTTGTATAGCATCAGTATAAACTTCCTAAGTCAACACATTCCTCTATGCAACACAAGTATACAATATTCAATTCCACTTTATTATTTGTTTCTTACAATATTATAATTTTACACGACCGGTTTCGATACAATCATCAACAAATATATGTACTCACTTAGCCAGCACATGTCTAGCAGCAAAACCCAGCGAGGCGAGCCCGTGTAGTATCGGGCGCGGGTGACCGCTCATGCTCGCGACATTGGGATCTATGTGGAGTGGGTTTAGATCGCCGGATAGTCTGAAAATAAGAATATTAGATAGTTATTCATTGCCGTAATTGATTAATGATTAATTATTATTACAGTTAAATATAGGCTGGACGTCGATGGCGCGGGTGTATATGTCTCGTCTCGTACGCTATCTCCGTCTCACCTGTACAGCGCCGCCTGGTCTTCGGCAGTGCGCTGCTCGGCCACGGCATCGGGTGCGCGCTTGGGCGGCGGCTGGACGTCGATGGCGCGGGTGCTGGCTCGGGGGCCGCCGAAGCCGCCCTGACCCACCACGAAGATGTGCTGCTGGGTGCGCACCACCAGCTCCTTGTTCTGGTATATCTCGCCTAGAGAAGCGATCAAATTTATGTTAGTATTACAAACGCGAAAGTGTGTCTTTCTGATTGTTATTTGCATGTGTGTCTGACTGTCTGTATTCACGCTTAAGCCGCTGAACCAATTTTTATAAATAATTTGGTTATTATATACTTTGAGTTCTTGTAACTCATTAGATTAGATAGAACCGCACGCGACAAACGTTTTGCGGTATAACGAAGTTGAACGATTTTTATGTTCGGCATCAACTTTGAGAGCGCCTTCACATTACGTCTCAAGCAGTGATCTGAAGGCAGCCTGAAGGAACAGCTCAAATTCGTATAAAACTTAACGTGGGATTAGGAAGAGGGGCTTTAAAACCAATAATTCCGCAGTCTTTGTGTGTGACAGATCAGACACTCACGGCCCCATGACAATATCAAACAAGTGCCACAACATCCTTGTAAGATTGCACACTCCGCTATAACTGTACTTACTGTTTGTAACGACGACGGCGCCGGCGCCCTTGTCCAGCACGTCGATGACGTAGTTGCGGACAACAAACTCGCCGTCAGTGCCGGGCAGCTCGCCCAGAAACTCTATGTACTGCTCGCCGTGCAGAATCTAGATGGCAAAAATAATTGGTCGCTGTTAAGCATTTGTGTCGTAACTCGTAATCAAAAGATATATATATATATATATTTTTTTTTGTTAAATTCTGAATGCATTCTTGTTCTAAATCATCTAAAGAACATAACTGCATTCATAATTTTTTTGTAGGTTAGTACACGAATGGTTTACAGCGTCCAATTATAATTATTGTCAGCAGTCTTTAAATAACCTCAATAAAGTAGCAAAGCTTTACTAATAAAGAAGGAATGAAAATAGATTTAGCAGAAGAAATTGGATGTGTTTAGCAGAAGCGCCCAAATGCGCTCTTAGCACAGTGACGATCGCAAATCGGGAAAGAGCAATATATGGTTGGGGTTATTGAAATCAATAAACGTGTCCTGGCCAAAATCGTTTTTGGGACTATAAGTGCACAATATGGATATTCTTTTTCCAAACAGCCAGTGTCTTTAAAGTTTAAGGGCCTGTTTCACCACATTTTGATAAAGTTGTGAATAGCCTATTCACAACTTTTTTGACAGATTCTCCATACTTTAACTGTCAAGTTAAGTGGTTAAGCCTATTCGGCACTTATCAGGAAGTGGTGAAATAGGCCCTAAATGTCAAAATTATGACCACCAAGTACCAACCACAATAGTTCATGTTCATAAAGGCTGATTTACATTGGCTAGCGCCAGCTACTGTATCAATGTAAATCAGCCTTTAGCGTCTTTACACGCCAAACAATCACTGTGTTTTAAATAGTTTTAACTTCAAAATCATGACCACGCTGGTCAGGCTGTAACTCACGTTGGTGAAATCAGCGTGTTTCCCCGGCGGCATGGCATCGCTGATGACCGGGGACTCGAACACCAGGCCCGGCAGGATGAAGTACGTCGGCAGCGCCGCGAACTGCTCATGGCTCTCGTACAGGAACCGCAGGTCGCCGGGGTTGACGACAGACGCACCCACTAGAAATAACATTTAATTAAAGAATATATAATTAATCAGGGTAAGTTCGGACACAGGATAAGTTCGGATAATTCAAGTTACCGCTAAATTAAACTACAGTTACAGAACGGTACTACAGTTTGCGGTTGCAGTGTTGCAGACTGCAGTGCAGTATAAGGGTCACCGCAGATATACAATTTCAAGTTGGCCGACGATCGTATTTAAACTAAATTACTTACGTAATATCGCAATTTAATTGGACAACTTTTAAATTGTAGGTAATCGGAAAGGAATCGAATTTCTAGTTGCAAAAATGTGCGAGCTCTCATAAGTCGCTATAGCTATAATTGGTATACTGTGCGATTTAGTTGATCAACTTAAAATTGTAAGTCTGCGGTCGCTCTAACACTGACTAATTTAGTTGTGGCGGTACCCACAATTCGCCTAACAATCCTGCATCACGCTATCGAAGTTTCGGAGAACGGCAAGATATATACAACGTCTGAAATGACGTCAGTGGGCTTCGGCCTGACCGAGCATGCTATCTCGCTCGGTCGGAAGATCTTCCTCTTCGGCCGCCACTAACATCGTTAAATTGGTGACCACCGACAAGAATCCTTCAGGACATCAATTATTATCAACACTTCCCGCCCCTCCGCACCACGTCAGCAGACGTCAAGCATAACCGGGTCGCCTCGACCATAAGCCGCGTTGGAGGTCCGCGCCGGTCGAACCCGTGTCTGGCTTGAACGGGGCAGCCATAGGCTACAACGACCGGTCAGCAAGCAGAGCACGGGGTCCCTCTCCTGGTCATTACACGCGTAGCTTCGGCCCACACCTGATAACACAAGCGCATCGAAGAATACCACAGGTCTTCGGGGGGGAGTGGTGTGGCGGTACCCACAATTCGCCTAAAAATCCTGCATCGCGCTATCGAAGTTTCGGAGAACGGCAAGATATATACAACGTCTGAAATGACGTCAGTGGGCTTCGGCCTGACCGAGCATGCTATCTCGCTCGGTCGGAAGATCTTCCTTTTCGGCCGCCACTAACAACGTTAAATAGTGATAAGTAGAATTATCCGGACTTACCCTGTGTCCGAACTTACCCTGATTAACTTATTTACTGAAATGTCGTAATAATCTGCGAGTTAAATCAGCTGAGTAAGGTCAATGACCTTAAGGACAAGGAATTGTGTTCTTACTATTTATAACTATTTTTTTATAATTAGGTCTAAATATTATTAAAATTTTGTATGAATGTCTTTATGAATTAAGTGTTGTAAGTATTAAAAGAATCATAAGCCCTAAGTCTATATTATACTGAAATTTCTGTACATCTTCTCTTGTCAATTTTATCTTTGTTACCGTTTTTTTTTACACAAATTGCAAAAACCTTTGATATAATATCATGATATGGCTATGCTAATGGATGGCTAACTTTTTTGCAATATAACAATACATTTATCATCATAACAACTCAATAAAAACACAATAATTGATAGTCGTGTTCCATATTTTACTTTTATGATAAACTGTAGTTCATAATGTCGTGTACTCATAATATTATTGTTATCGGTCAATATGTACTTCGTATCCCTTACATAGACTTTGCTTCTTTTTCACAAAGTTCACTATTAAATTAAGTTATTAAATCTTTTGCAGTTTTACGATATTTTATCTTTCTCTTTATGTTGAATGTGTTTTTAAAATACTCGCCCTTTCCTTTCTTATCAATAAGATAATATGAGGATATTTATATAAAATAATATGTAATCTATTGTAAATAATAACGTAGCGTATATAATGTTGTACATACTTGCAATAATTTAGTAGTAAGTACGATTATTATTAGTTTCTTATCAGACCCCTAGTTATCAATACCTGCAGTACTAATAATACTATTTTGTTTGCCTTCTTATACTATATCTATTACAGAAGAAAAGTATACTCATAAAAAATATAACATATAATACATATCGTAAAAGTATACCCGTAGCATGGCTACAGTAGAAATACGAAAGTATAGACAAACAGCGGAGATAAACTGAAGGTGCCGCTCCGATCTTTACCGCGGCTAGGATCGACAAAAAATCAAATATAATGCTACTTTATGATATGTCATACATGACTATTGTCCTAAAAATTGTAATAAAATCCCACTATATGTTATAAAGTAGACTATTGTCTATCTGGGGGCACGGCAGTGCCCCAGCCAAGCTTTTTAGCAAAGGCACGGCCGTACCAAACTTTTTAACCGACTTCCAAAAAACGAGGAAAGTATTTTTTTTTTTTTGTATGTTCAACGATTACTCTCTCGCTTGTACGTAGAAATTTTATATAGGTAGTTGAAACATGTAACAGATTTCTGTTGTGTTGTTGAAAGTTTGTAAGCAACTGACAACTCAACAGTGAGCTTGCCGCTTGGTGTGAGCAGTAGCCAGTGAGCATTGAATTGACAACATAAATCATAATATTGAGTGGTAATTGATCTCGTATAATTGTTATTAAGTTGACCTCCGTCATGATAGTCTGCGAATTTATAAGTGGTCGTCGGTGGTACTGCGTATATTCTACGTATCTTATTACAATTTGTTAAGACTGTTAAGAGTCATACGGCATACCCCAAGCCCCAAATATCAGGTAGATAGATACATTTAAACAATACATTTAAAAAATCTAAGTGAACACGTGCTGAACATGCTCGCAGCGCGGCATGCCGCATGCCCTGACATTCCGGTTAGAACTTGAATACGATGTTTACGCTCGCGCCGCGCGGCGCGCGGTGACGCCGTTGCCTCTGCGGCGCCGACCGCCGTGCATATTAAACAGCCTATATTGCCAAGCCACTATGATAATTATAAAATAAATAAATCTATTGATACATTTACTGAATGTTGATTTAAATTACAAAATATGTTGAAGGCTTGGCTTCAATGTGATCTGAAAACTTTTTACGACAGAAGTATGGAATAGCTATGCAATATTTTGCTTGGCTCCTTTTACATTTTATGTTTTGGTAGGATAATATTGTCATAATAAAGTGGCATTTTAATTGAATTATTAAAATGCCATTATTATCCCTATTAGTCTTAGCGTGATAAAATTTAGCATATAACCTTCCTCTATAAATGGACTAAGTACTTAACACAAAAAAAAAATCAAATCGGACCAGTAGTTCCTGAGATCAGCGCGTTCAAATAAGCCCTTTCAAATAATTTCCCCGGTTTTTTTTCACATTTTCCTGTTTCTTCGCTCCTAAAAGTCACAGAGTGATGTTATACAGGGTGCAATCAAACCTTCCTGCCATATTTTTTCCAGGGCTTAGGTATCATTAGGAGAGTCCATTTAACCAAAAAAATTTGGGTGTTATTTTTTTTTTCAATTACATTTTTATCCCACTTAAAATCATTGCAGAATGGTCGCTCGCGGCGCGGGCGTGACGCGGGAGTGGTGCGGGATGAGGCGAGTCCGCGGGGTACGTTATACGCGGCCGACGCATCGTGTCCATTAATTGTAGTATTTTTTAGGATAACTTTCGGACGCTATTTCTCAACATTTTAGTACTGAGTGACTATAAAAGAAAAAATACGTGTATTTTTGTTTTTAACAAGGATCAATATATCAAAATTTGGCAGGAAAGTTTAATTGCACCCTGTATTATAGCCTATAGCTTTCTTCGATAAATGGACTAACACTTAAAGAATTTTTCAAATCGGACCAGTAGTTCTTGAGCAGCGTTGCCAGTTTTTTTTTTGTGCCAAGTCGGGACTTTGGAACTTTTTGAGTGAAAAAGCGGGATTTTTCTGTCAAAAACGGGACAAAGTAAAAACAGGTATAAAATCAAAAGTTTTTTTGATTTTTTTATCTTTTTATTTGCGTTAAAATAACGTTTACGTTGTAATAGATAGGTAGCTAAAGTTGCCAAAGAAAATTTTCACACTTTTCTTTCTCAGCACGCTGCAGTACGTACATTCTGGCTTTTCCCGAAAAGCGGGACTGAGCCTGTCCCGTGCGGGACATTTAATTTTGATATAAAAAATCGGGACATCCCGCCAAAATCGGGAGGTCTGGCAACGCTGTTCTTGAGACTAGCGCGTTCAAACAAACCAACAAACAAACTCTTCAGAATTATAATATATTATAAGTATAGATAGGCACGATATAAAATCAAGGCCAAAGTATTTAGTGACCCAAGCGCATTTGGTATTTAAATTGAGAATGATGCATTTCATTAGTACCCCAAGTGACTGTACAAATTCGGTACAAAATGACGAATCAAACTTTGAGTTTAAAGTCATTTTGAAATCAGCAGCTCATAAGAAAAAATATTATATTTAAGGCGCTATATCGAAAGTAATTTTACCGCAAGGACAATTTTATACTTAATTTGTATGACTGTAAAGTCGTGAATACGCTGCGGCCAGAAGCTATCGGCTCGCTCGGAAAACATGCGAAAAAACGTAATCATTTAAAAAATAGCTTTTTTGCAAATTGCAAAATTTAAGCAAAATGCTTCTACGAGGGCGGCACTGAAAATTTCGGGAATCAAGGAGGTGACACAACAGTACTATTTAAAAATATATTGAAAATATATTTTGAACCCTCTAAAGAAGAAAATGGGCACATCCATCTAAAGTTTCTAAAGATATGTATTTTTATGGTATGACGAAAAAACACAAACATTATTTCATATTTTTCGATAATTTTCGATATAACCTTCTCCTACTTTATAACAATCGACGTTGCTATAACGACGTTGACAAGACGCTATGGCAACATCTCGATTTTGATACGATTTTGTTCCGGAATTCCTATGCATTACAATGACATCAAAAACACGCAGAAACGAAAAAAAGTGCGCAAAATATCGTCGTGTAGAAAGGCCCTTACCCTTGCGTCGCGAACAGATTTTGATGGGATAGAAGTACAGTAGAAGAACAAAGACATCTAAGGCTACGTATTCGCGGGATTTCTGTTTGTGGGATGAAGTTATGGCAACATTTGGTAATCACTATTTTGACTTTTTTTTCCACCCCCAAACTGTCAATTTACCAAATTTTACAAAGTTGTATGAAGATTTTGGCCGACGCGACCTTTCGCGGATGGCGGACAGTTCTGCCATTGTGTTTTTTCGCGTTCACGAATATTCTTTTCAAAAATGTATAGCTAACATCAATACAAAAAACATAAAATAATCTTGGACAAAACCACGTAAAGTATTGATGTTAGCTACTCAGACCAATAAAAAAAGAAAGACGGAGTATTTACAGGTAATGGGGTGAAGTCGCTGTCGATCAATGTGTGCGTCACGCCTAGCATAAATACGCTAGGCGTGCGCTTGTGTGCAAAAAAATAATGTTGCCAACTCAGGGTTTCAGATTGTCAAACTCCCATCCTGTTGCAGTCTTATTAAACTACTAAGTAATGACTACAAAAGTTGCTATCAAACTAGATTGTTAATCATCATTCATTAGTAATTGCTGAAAAAAGTAAATACTTAAATATCTATATCTAATAAATTATGTGTTTCAACTAAGAACAGACAGACAGACAGACAGACATACATACAAACAAAAATTGTAAAGAATGTTGTTTGGTGTACGCAGTATGTATCGTATACAGATTAATATGCAAATAGTAAAAAATCTTTCAATACTACAAACAGACACTCCAATTTTATTTATATTAATAGATTTTAAATGAATAACGAATTTTAGGTTAAAAATAAACATTTGTCAGGATAATACAGCACGTAATATTTTTCCCCTATTATGGGGAAAAATATCTTGCGACCAGCATGCAGCACTCTTTGAGGTTCTGTGTTCCGAGACTCCCGAGACAATTTTTAAAACTAATAAATTAAATTCGTTATTTCGGTGGTAATACATAAATATTCAACTAATTACTTGTGAAACGTAATCCCACAAGGTTTCTTTTGAGCACAATAATTGTTTTTGCACCATTTAACGATGCAGGACGGCATATTTTGATATTTCTTGACACAGATGAAAACGACATGCGCCGTCACTCGTTGAAACCGGAATGGCGGTCGGCCGGCTTCCTATGGCCGTATCGGCTTCCTATTGCCTGCCTCACCGCGTAGCATGGATGGCTCTGTCTATCTTTTTTTATTGGTCTGAGGTTAGCTATCCATTTTTGAAAAAAAAAAAATTCGTGAACGCGAAAAAACATAATGGCGGACAGTAGGTCCGCCAGGCTTCATAGAAAACTCTATACCTTTCCAATTTTTTTTTTCATAATACATTCTAAATAAAATACTATTTTCTCATTAAGATTGCAGTTAATCATCAATGCAAATGATGTTTATGTTGTTGGCAATGTTTATACATAATGTTATTAGAGATTGCTGCAAAGTTAAAAAAAAAAAAAGGTGTCACTTGTAAATGTCAAAGTTGTGTTTCCGATTAGATTTAATTTTTTCATACTTCCGGTCTGTTCTCTATAATGGTGGTGTGCGCTAAAAACGTGTTTGTAACTTTTAATATACAATAAAAGCCCAGTGAGTTTTCTAAGTGCTGTTTTTCATTTAAAATAACTTCAGGTTATGGGCTCAGACACGCATTAATGCTTGATGTAAGGATTGACTGATTGGAAAAGGGCAAAACCACAATGGAAGGTAATAACAACAGCGTCAACGTGATCAAGTTGGAAGGAGCCAAAAATTGGAATATATGGAAATTCCAAACAACTGTTCAGTTGAGGGGCCATGGATGGTTAAACATTGTGGAAGGAAAACAAGTGAAGCCCGAAGTAGCAAGTGAGATTCCCGCATGGGAAGCCAAAGATGCCAAGGCGCAAACGTTGCTGGTTACACGGATGTCGGAAGAGGCAATGCTACATATTATCACATGTACAAGTTCTGCCGAGATGTGGAGAAAACTTCACAGCGTGTACGAACAGAAAACTGAGACTAGTGTGCACATCATACAGCAAAGATTTTTCCAATATAAGTTTGAAAAGGGCATAGATATGTCTGTTTTCTTATCTAAGATTCAAGAATTACAAAACCAGTTGAAACAGATGGGAGAAGAAATTTCGGATAGATTTGTTATCACAAAAGTTCTAATGTCTCTGCCCGATGAATTTAAGCATTTCGTTTCGGCTTGGGAGTCTGCACCTGACGACAAGCAAACTTTCGACAATCTGGTGGCCAGACTTCTAGTTGAAGAAGAGAGAGTAAGCGAAAAGAATGAAGAAGCTCAACAAGCATCATCTTCTGCATTCTTTGTGAAAAATAAGAAAATGATAAAATGTTTCAAGTGTGGGAAAACTGGACATTTCCAGAGCGAGTGTAAAGCTGTAAATAAAAGTAACCATGAAGGAAGTGCAAGTAATAACAATAACAGCTGTTTTTATTGTGGAAAATTTGGACACTTCAAATCTCAGTGTCGTTTTAAAAGGTCAAAGGACAGTAAGAAAATCAGTAATGCTTTTGTGGTATCTAACTCAGTGGACCAGAAATATGAAAAATCAAAGTGGCTAGTTGATTCTGGAGCTAGCGAACACATGTGCCGTGATCGTTCGTTGTTTACAACATTTTCGAGTGTTACGCAAAAATCCGTAATTGTGGGAAATGGCGCCGTTATTAGTGTCCTAGGATCTGGACAGGTGGCGGTGCAGGTCAAGAACGGAACGCAATGGGTTGACACGACCATAGACAGCGTATTGTTCGTTCCCGAGCTAAAGACAAATTTATTTTCTGTCAACCGCGCTGCTGACCGCGGATATGTCATGATGACAGATAACAATATTTGCCGCTTTTACAAGAATAATATTGTTTGTGCAATAGACTCGGTAACCCTTATTACATGGAGTTTCGTTTCAAAAGTGAGCATGTGAACGTAGCCAAAGTAGTGAAGAACGACTTAAATGAATGGCACAAGAGGTTGGCACATCAAAATTTTTCTTACGTGAAAGATATTTTGCGAAAAAACGACGTTGAGGTTAGACAAACAACTAACCCAGTTTGTGAAAGT
Source organism: Lysandra bellargus (assembly GCA_905333045.1). Taxonomy (NCBI): domain Eukaryota; kingdom Metazoa; phylum Arthropoda; class Insecta; order Lepidoptera; family Lycaenidae; genus Lysandra; species Lysandra bellargus. The sequence goes on from HG995356.1 coordinate 7,417,575, forward strand.
TGTCTGGTTGGAAAAATGCATAGATTGACGTTTAATAGAAGTGAGTACAAGAGTACCAGGACATGTGAATTAATTCATGTGGATACCTGCGGTCCAATGGAAGAACCGTCGGTTGGTGGATCGAGGTATTTTGTATTACTAAAGGATGATTATTCAAACTTCAGGACTGTGCATTTTGTACAATCAAAAGATAAAATCAAATATGTAATTGAAGATTTTATAAAGAAGGCCGAAGTTTGCACTGGAAACAAGGTAAAAATCCTTAGAAGTGATAATGGCCTAGAATTTGTAAACAATCATGTAAATGAAACGTTGAAAAGACGTGGAATTACACATCAGACTACGGTAGCATATACTCCAGAACAAAATGGAAAGGCAGAAAGAGAAAATAGAACATTAGTGGAAGCAGCTAGAACAATGATACATGATAAAAAATTGCCGAAGAAGCTATGGGCCGAAGCAATAAATACAGCGGTCTTCGTGTTGAACAGGACTGGAAAGAGCCATGAGGATGGGCGATCTCCGTTTGAGGTATGGACTGGAAAAACATATAATATTAATAGATTAAGAGCCTTTGGTACAGAAGTATATGTACACACTCCGAAGGAAAAGAGGAGAAAATGGGATCCTAAAGGAGAGAAGGGATTAATGGTGGGGTATGACGAGGACGTGAAAGGATACTGTGTTTATTATCCTGAAAAGAATGTGGTAGAAACTAAAAGGGACATTGTATTCTTACAGCAGGAAGACGAGTTAAAACCTCAAGAGAAGACGAGTGAAAGTCAAGCTGTGGTCTCGTTAGAGCTGGGAGACGAGACCGTGCAAGAGAATAGTCCTGAGATAAATATTAGCGAGATAGCAACCATTCACCCTAACGAAACCATTAACCCAGGTAACGAAACCATTGACCCTAACGAAATAGAAACAACCCACACAAATAGTATTGTGGAAGATAACTCAGACAGTGACAGTGATTATTTGCCTTGCAGTGACGAAGAACGTCTATTGAAAGATGACGTTATTCCACCTACAGCAGAGAGGAGTAAACGTGAACGCAAACAAATACATTTCTACAAGTGTAATAATGTTCAGCTGGACCAAAGTGAGTGTGACCCTATTACGTATAGTGATGCGATGAGCCGAAGTGATGCCGGTAAGTGGAGTGCAGCTATTGCCAGGGAACTTAAGACTCTAAATGATAATAACACGTAGGAATTTTGTGAATTGCCTGTAAACGCAAAACCTATAAGTAGCAAATGGGTTTTCAAGATAAAAAATGTAAATAATGTTAAACAATATAAAGCTCGGCTTGTTGCTAGGGGGTTTGAGCAACAAGATATAATTAATTTAAGGGATATTTATGCTCCAGTTGCTAAGTTAGCAACATTTAGGTTATTTGTTATAATTGCAACTAAATATAACTTACCCATTTATCAAATGGATGTCACAGGGGCTTTTCTTTATGGTGATATAAAAGAAAATGTGTATGTAACTTTGCCAGAAGGGGCTTATTCAGGAGAAAATAATATTGTAAAATTAAATAAATCTCTGTATGGTTTAAAAAGTTCACCTAAGTCCTGGAATATTAAATTTAATAATGTTATAACCCGAGAAGGTTTTATAAGGTCTAAATGTGATCCATGTTTGTATACAAAGTATAGTGGTATTAATAAAATATTTGTGTTGATATATGTAGACGATTTGTTGATTTTTGGCACTAATGAAAATGAGGTAATTAACATAAAAGCAGTTTTAAAGAAAGAATTTCAAATTAAAGATTTAGGGTTAATTTCGGACTTTTTAGGAATAAATGTGAAACAAAATTTAGAAAAGGGTATAACAACATTATCACAAAGAAATTACTTAGAAAATGTACTAAAACGTTTTAATATGGATAATTGTAAGCCTATGTTGACACCTTTGGATATTAACTTTAACACTAAGATATTTGATGTAAATGCTAAGTGTGATAAAGACATTGAAGAAATTTGTAGGCAAATTATTGGCTGCCTTATGTATGCCGTCTTAGGCACTAGGCCTGACCTGTGTTTTGCAGTCTCTTTACTAAGCAGATATCAGAAATGTGCTAATAGTGCATTACTAAGTGCTCTTAAGAGAGTACTCCGCTATGTAAAATATACTTTAGACTATAAAATAGTTTATATGTGTAATGATAGTGCATTGCAAGGTTATTGTGATGCAGACTGGGGAGGTAATTCTAGCGATAGGAAGTCCACATCTGGCTATTTGTTTACTTATGCAAATTGTTTGATTATGTGGTGTTCAAAGAAGCAGTCTTCTGTAAGCTTGTCCTCTACTGAAGCAGAATATGTTTCTATTAGTATGGCTGCAAGTGAAGCATGTTGGCTTATAAATTTGTTACATGATCTGGATATTCAAAATATCAGCCCAGTTAAATTGTATTGTGACAATCAGGCAGCTATTTTAAGTGCAAGTACAGACTCAGTTAAACGTCTTAAACATGTAGATATTAGATATCACTATGTTAAAGATTTAATTAAGAATAATAAAATTGATATTCAGTACATAAGTACCAATGAGCAACCCGCAGATATGCTTACAAAACCATTAAGTAAGGATTTATTAAATAAATTCCTAGTACAGTGCAATGTTAAATTGTAAGGAGATAAATATGTTTAAAAAGATTGTTAGTTATTAGATATAATTTAGAATAGTTTGTTTATTATGCATAAACATTGAGAAGGGGTGTTGTTGGCAATGTTTATACATAATGTTATTAGAGATGATTAGAGATGGAAAGGTGTCACTTGTAAATGTCAAAGTTGTGTTTCCGATTAGATTTAATTTTTTCATACTTCCGGTCTGTTCTCTATAATGGTGGTGTGCGCTAAAAACGTGTTTGTAACTTGTAATATACAATAAAAGCCCAGTGAGTTTTCTAAGTGCTGTTTTTCATTTAAAATAACTTCAGTTTAAGCGGCAGAAGCCATGTTTACATTCAGTTATTGAAGTACATATTATTGCAAACGCGTTTTTTCATTCTTTCGTATTGATTACGCCCTGCAATCTTTGTTTACTAAAATATTGCAATGTGAACTCACCGCCAAGTGCATAGCAGACCAAGTCCTTGCAGTTGTACTTGTATGTCGTCCAAAACGATTTATTCTCGGCGTCCAACTTGCTGCGTTCTTCGAAGTCCTAAAAATTATTCAATTAAAATACAATATTTAGGTCCAATTTCACCAACGACTGTCAGTTTTAATGGCTTGTTGTGTCTTTTCTTTCATTAGTATGAAAAACGATAGAGAAAACGTGATACTAATTCGAGCATTAACTTTAACTGACGTTGATTAACATCGGATAAATATGGTTAGTATTGAAGGAAAAAATAATTTCCTATATATCGCTAGATCACTATAGAATTCTTATTACGTAAAAAACAAATATCTATACTGAATACCTCATTCATAAATATACTGCATCGAGTTACCTTTGTGACTAAACCCTAAAGGATCATGGGAAAATCTGCCTCTAATAGTAAACAGGAAAACTACTTGGGTTTACCTATGTGGAATGTATAACAAATAACATATAACATGCCCAGTCAACCAAATACGCAATAAAGAATCCCACCAAAAACATTTTCATGTAAAAATGCTGCCAAGATGAGAACATAATAGTTCGTGGTGTCAGAAAGTAGTGAGATCTCTTGTAGAGCCAAGTTTCAAACCTTACACACTCAGCCCTAAATCCAAAAACCTTAATTTTACACATAAATTGCGGAAATACTTGATATAATGTGTCAGCCGCACGAGAAGAATCTAAAATCTCTACACATTAGTCAAAATCGGTGGCCTGGCCATTTTGTTGCGGTTAATATAAAAGTTATTATATAATAATTTTGACTAATGTGTAGTTTTTAGATTCTTCTCGTGCGGCTGACACATTATGTCAAGTATTTTGCCGCAACTTATGTGTAAAATTAAGGTTTTTAGATTTAGGGCTGAGTGTGTAAGGTTTGAAACTTGGCTCTACAAGAGATCTCACTACTTTTTGACACCACGAACCATTATGTTCTCATCTTGGCAGCATTTTTACATGAAAATGTTTTTGGTGGGATTTCATTTCTTTTTGTAAGTTTTACCACACACGTATTTATGAAATTAAGGGGCATACGAGCATGTGCACTCGTATTATTAGAAAAGTTGCAAGTGATTTGCCAGCCTTTAAGAGGGGATCGATTATATATAAAATTAGGGGACAAACGAGCAAACAGGTCACCTGATGGAAAGTACTACTGTCGCCGAGTTGCCATACTTTCAGAAAGAAAAGGCTTAATTGAGGGAATAGGGAAAAGGGCTATTCCCCTGTTCTCTTTCACTTTTTTATGAAATTAGGGGGCAAACAAGCAGACGGGTCACCTGACGGAAAGCAACTGTCATCGCCCATGGACACTGTAATATTAGAAGAGTTGCAAGTGTGTTTCCGGCCTTTTTATGAAGGAATAGGCTAAGGGAATAAGCAGAAGAGAATAGGGATAGGGAATAATGTATTGGTATAGAGTGCAGTTGGGCCTCCGCTAAACTCACTCACTAGACGAAACACAGCGCAAGCGCTGTTTCACGCCGGTTTTCTGTGAGTCTGTGGTTTCGAAAGGACAACACGTATTTTTAGGGTAACCATAGGGTAAAAACGGGAACCTATTACTAAGACTTCGTTGTCTTTCCGTCTGTCCGTCTGTCTGTCTGTCTGTCTGTCTCCAGTCTGTAACTCAAGAATAATAGCTAGAGAGTCGAATTTTTCACAGATTACGTACATTTGTTGCCGCTATAATAACAAATACTAATAACAAACTAAAATTAATATTTAAAGGGGGCTCCCATACAACAAACGTGATGTTTGAAACTGTACTAATAGTGTGTTATATACCAAATTTCAGCTCTCTCAGACTTCAGGAAGTACCCTAACAGTTTTGATGATAGGTGAGTCACTGCCAAAATTGTGGGTTTTTGGACACCTATAAAATCTAAAGTATAATAGCTACGATATTCAAACTTTGCGCATTTCATTATTTCACTAATGTCATTATATCCTAAAAATTTCAAGTATCTGGCATTATCCAAACCAAAGTTACGAGGGTTCAAAAATACGACGAAACGTTTCGAGAAAAGGTAGGTAGTGCCCTTGCGCGCTTCTCTTGGCTCATCTTGGCGGGGGCACTCCCGTGCCCCCAGATAAAGATAGCACAAACAAGTAGCATAGTTTTATGTTTGCGAGTGTTTTATTGTTAGTGTCTAACAAAAAAAACAATCTTTCCTCAGTAAAAATATCATAATTGTTGGATAATTTTAATACCATTGTCTAATATTTTCATTAAAATTAAAAATAAATTTAATTTCAACGACTATCATAAAGTTGATTACCCGTTTAAGCACTTCTATGATAAATACGATTACGTAGTTTTTGTTTTGATACCAAAATAAAATATTATAATATTATTTCTATTTTAGACTCTTAATTTAAATGATAGCTAGTTATTTATTACATTTTTTGTGATTATGCCTTCACTTCTTTCGTAAAAAGTAGATGATAATCATAAGCCCAAATGTCCTTAGTCAATTTGACTAAATTACTTTGAAAATTGAAACAACTGAAATCAACTGTAAAAAGTCAATAACCTTTTCATTGTTGACGTATGACGTATCATACCTGACTTCGTGAGAAGATTTTTTTCTGTTTGAAGTTTAAAGTACAAAAATTATTTATCTTTTTAAAAAAATGATGGAAAGTAACTACCGTCGCCCATGGACACTCGCAACATTAGAAAATCTGCAGGTGCGTTGCTGGCCTTTTAAGAGGGAATACGCTCTTTTCTTGAAGGAACTTCTTGACCTGAAAACGAGCAGACTGATCACCTACTATAAAGATACTAACGTACCTGTAACTTCTGCACCAAATCTATAGTAACATCAGCAATCTTCTCGACGTGTCTCGCGTCTGTCATGTTCACAGCATCCGACCATCTCTCCTTTACCGATTCGATTGTGACAGGGTCGGATGGCTTCGCTCTGAAATGAAAAACTTTTGAATTTGTGGTAAGTATACCTACTTCACTTCCTTAATTTTGTTTTTTTTTTTACATTTAAATAAAATAGTTTTTTAAGCAAAAGCCAAAATCATCGTATATCCTATGATTTTCTTTAATACAATGTATTTAAATGTAGTTATCAAGCAATAGACACAAAAGGATTATCAGGGATAACAAAGCAAAACTTATCATATTGCAAAACGTATCATATTATGTACTAGCTAAAAGCCGAGCTTTGTGAGGACTCGCGTCGTCACACCTTGACTGACTGATGATAACACATCTACATATAAATATAAATTACTATGTTAAAGCACAAATCAATAGGCGTGATAGTTAGTCCGTAAAGTGTACCACAAAATGTAAATGTTGTGGGATATAAAGGATGACTACTTATTAAGGTTGCACCCGCGCAAAGCTAGCTAGGATACAAAAAACACTTACCTCAAAGGCGCACCATTGGATCTTACAATCTGTGCCTTGCTGGCAAAGCCAAGAGTCGAGTCGATGATGGATCCGCTTTCGGGGAAAGACTCGTGCACCATGTATGCCTAAAGAAAAGATTCTGGTCAGGAATAATTGATTATAACGATAATACATCATATCCTTTTTAAAAGTTGGTTTAAAAATAGAATTACTAAACAGAAAGATACAATTTACACATTAGGGACGTAGACACTAGATACTAGAATAGATAGTACAGTCATTTAACACTCTCACCGCCATACGGGCCGCCGGGCGGGTCGTATGTTTTCGAGTACGGCACGCCGCGCCGTCTATATGTTACACTAAGCGAGACTAGCAAGCCGTACGGGCCGCCGGCATACCGTATCTTATGCGCCAAATTCTTACAAAATTTCAGTTATGATTTCAAACAATTGACAAGTTTGTCACGCCACACCTAATAATTAATCATTAGCCCGCCGGCCGCCCGCGCGGCTTGTAACAGTCGCATTTTCGCGCGCTTTTTGTGGAATTGCATTGTTTTCTTGTGCATTTCGCTAATTGCTACGAAATCATTGCATCCACTGCTACGAAAAGAAGAGAGAAGAAGGTTTGACAAGTACACATGCATGCAAAGTAGTCAAAAAGGTCAATACCGTTTGCCTAATTTGCCTTTCAAATCCAAGTCTGTGTTCCGAATGCTTTGCCAACATCCATAGCTCTATTATAAGGGAATAAATTTTTTTATGAGCCAATGCTGTCCCATTGATGGGCAAAGGTCAGGTAAGGGAATAATTGTGTTATTTTATTAATAAAAACTAATTTTCTTTAATTATTTTTAATAGATTTTTTATGTTTGTAATAACCCGCTTAGAAATCCTATATATTTAAAGATACCAAGAAGCCATGATTTTTTTTTAGATTCAAGGTATAAAAGTAAACTTTTAATCTGGTAGCTTTACTTTTCTATAATAGCAGGCCACGCACTACAAAATTGATATGAAATTACGAGGTCGTAGCGGACCGCATGGCGTGCTGGTGAAAATAGTGAGCCCGCCAGCGGCCCGTATGGCCTGCTAAACTCGTTACTGAATATTCACCTTGGCCTGCAAGTGTAGACAAAATTACGGCCGCTGGCGTCCCGCACGGCCTGCTGCACTAAAAAAATATGTATAAGGGTGGCAGTGAGAGTGTTAAAGATCGAAATTAGCCAATTTGCAACACTGTATAAAGACTCTGTTGCGTCGAAATTTACATACATATATTGTATATTTTTTTGTTCCAGTTACTATATATAAAAACCTCATAATTCATAGCGCCTCCTTTTTCTGCACAAAGATTTTCATTTCGATTATCGCCCAACTTCAAAAAAGGGGATAATTTTTTTTTTTTAGTTTTAAAGTATACTTACCACAACGGGAGCAATGAGTTCAGGCTTCATTGCCTGGAACATATCCGGCGGGAGGATGTCCTCCGTCAGTCGCGAGGCCGCCGTCGGCACGATTGTGTTCACTTTGATGTTGTACTTTGCCCCCTCCAAGACAAGGGTGTTGGCTAATCCCACCAGGCCCATTTTGGCAGCACTAAAATTACACATAAGTTAGAACTTAGAATACTAGCTCAGCGGTTCTCAAAATTTTGGTGACAGAACCCTTTTAATAAGTGACATTTTTGATGGACCTCAAAAAAAGAATGTTTTTAACCGACTTCCAAATAGGAGGAGGTTATTATGTTCGGCTGTGGATATATATATTTTTTTTGTATGTTCAACAATTACTCCGCCGTTTGTGAACCGATTTTAAAATTTTTTTGTTTTGTTGTATTAGGTTTTACTCCAATTCGGTACCATGTTCACAAAAGTGGTGACATGATGATGGGATCCATGAGTAATCTAGGGAACTCCTCAAAATTTATATGGAAACATATCATGGTGATTTTGGTTTAATGAGAAGTATATCTTAAGCATAATATACTACCAAAACACAAAATTTTGCACCAAGGTATACTATGGTTCCGAAGATACTAAGAGAACTCGGGATTCCTTATAGATACAAGTTTGGGGGTTTAGGCGCTGTTTTAAGAACTGAAAGCATATGCTACTATGCAAATTACGTTCATCATCATCATTACCATGGTTGGCTTTTTGGTCAGTCTCAAATAAGTATAATATTGGTTACTTAGTTGTGTCTTTACTCCATGGTTGAATTAAAAAAAGTTAAAAATAAGAAAAATCATAATTAATTTACAAACTTAGGTCAATGACCTTCCAATGTTACACAGCTGAGTTGAAAACACAAGTTTGGTAAAACAGGTGTTTTATACGTGGGAGAGCCATGCTTCGGCACGAATGGGCCGACTCGACCAGAGAAATATCACGTTCTCACAGAAAACCGGCGTGAAACAGCGCTTGCGCTGTGTTTCGCCGAGTGAGTGAGTTTACCGGAGGCCCGATCCCCTACTCTATTCCCTTCCCCACCCTCCCCTATTCCCTTCCCTTCCCAACCTTTCCCAACCCTATCCTATTACCCTATTCCCTCTTAAAAGGCCGGCAACGCACCTGCAGCTCTTCTGATGCTGCGAGTGTCCATGGGCGACGGAAGTTGCTTTCCATCAGGTGACCCGTATGCTCGTTGCTTATTTCATAAAAAAAAAATGTACAAAATCGAATTGCAAATATTGCATATAGTCTGCATTTACCTGTAATTTGTCTGTCCGAAATTGCCCAAGAGTCCAGCATTACTTGTGGTCATAATGACGCGGCCATATTTCTGTTTCTTGAACGAGTCCCAGGCCGCTTGTGTGGTTTTGAAGGCACCCTTAAGGTGTACTGCATGTACCAAATCCCAGTCCTATTGAAAATTATAAAAATGAATACATTTTTGTAAACTTTAGAAATTACTTGCATTTAAAAACTGGTGAGATGAAACAAATTTTACAAACAACATAATACTATGTATCAGGCATCTTATCTCTCTAAATTACAATAAATCATAAAAACTATTTAAAGTAAATGTTAAAGAAAATAACATTTACTTTATAACATATTATAATATCTTCAAGATACTGTAGGGTTGCCAACCTCAAATTTAGAAAACCAGGATTTGAAGTTGGAAAAACCAGGACAATCAGTATAAAAACAGGACACATTAAGGGGGCGACTAACCCAAAATTGTCGATTTTATAATTCATTTTCATACTTGAAAATAAGCCCCAAATTGTTTCATTTTGTAAACATACATACTGCATTATATTTCCAAGAATTTGATTTGAGCAAAAAAACACGAAGATGCATCTAATTTTCACCCATTTTTCATATAATTATTGCCGTAACCGTGCATTAAACTAAGTTATTTTAACACATTGTATAAAATTCTATCATTGAGACACTGACCTGGCGGATTTTGAAAATGTTGTATATTTATCGAGTTATTAAGAAAAAACTAACTTGGCGATGATTCCGCGTCGTCCTTTTTCACCTGGCATATGAAAGACGGGTGTGAGTGTAAAGAGAGAAGGACGATGTTTGATTTTTTGCGTTAGTTTTACTGCTTTGATTTACTGCGCGACCATAGTAGAGCGAAAGACATATCGTTAAGTGGCACGTTGCGCTTTTGTTTTGAATTTGAAATAGCATGGCAGCGCGGCAACTAGAGGTGAAAACTCCGGAATGTTTCCGGAATTTTGGAAGTTTTCGAGAAAATTTCAGGAAGTTTACTCGAAACTTCTAAATTTGGAAGTTTTGAAAACTGTCATTTATCTTATAAAGACAGTTGTGACGTTTAGTTTTAAACACAAATGACACTAAAATTAGATACTTTTTTAGTTTTGATAAAATTTAACATACTTAAGGCAAATTATAGGTATGGATAATGGATATGAAAGCATATTTGTCCAAGTTATTATTCAGTCGCAAGATTTAGATAGTTGTTATAGATATATTTTATATTAGGTAACATTATTTTCAAACAGGTGATAAACCGTGTATAAAATAGTATTTTTATAATAATTTGAATAGTTTTCTAATATTAATACAGAAACCTCATTAAAATATGGAATAATTTACGAGCTAATTTTTTTTTTAAATGAGTTTACGTACCTATAGCCCGCTACTTAGGAGCGAAGTCAATCAGCTGATAAAATTAAAATAATTTTTACATTACAAAACATTTATACTCTAAAAAATATTTTTTAAAATTAAAATATTTTGTAGTAAATTTACTATTTATTTATATATTTTTTAGTGTTTTACTCTATTTTTCAGTGTTTAAATATTTAGTAGTAAATTTAGTAAAAAAAAATTAAAAACAAAAATTTTTTTTTAGTGTCTAAATATTTTGAAGTTAATTTTTGTACAGGAACCTAGGTAATAACTATTTTAAGCTGAAAATAACTCAAACATGTTAAATATTTTCGTATGAGAAAATTATTTTGGTATTACGTATGTATGAGAATTTCGAGGGTAGCCCAGCCTCTTAAAATTCTTGATTTAGCAACAATTTATTTTGGTATTTTATTGCAGCCATTTAAACCAATTGGAAAGAAAACATTTACAGAGCCCAGTTAAACAAATAATTCAATAGATCCAATGTACCTGTTCTGACATCTTCTGGAAACTTCTATCCCTGAGTATTCCGGCATTGTTAATAAGAATATCAATTCGCCCGAAATTGTCAAGTGCTGTCTTAATTATCTTCTCTCCTTCAATTACAGAATTGTAATCGGCAACAGCTACACCTCCTATAATACAAAAAATAATATAATAATAATACCTAATAATAATACCTAGCTCTCTAAACTGGGTAGCCTATTTGACTGGCTACTTTTTCATTTTTCATTTCATTCAGTGAAATTAGTTGTTTAGGCGCCATAATAGAATAAACATACATACAAACATAGACTGCTCTTCTTTTAAAGAGTAAAACATCTCAAAAATATTTTATGTTAGACTCAAATTAAAAGAAATTAGATTGTGACGATGAATTTACAAGAATATATTGATTTGTTATCACACAATAGAGTTAATGTGTGTACATTGTTCAAGGTCAGTGTGTCAACTGACCTTGAACAATATACACACATTAACACATTTTATTCTTATTTCTAGTTGTACCTTACCTTTGTTTTTTATCTCTTTGACCACTGCATCTGCAAAATTTGACTTTCCCACTCCATCTCTTGCACCACCCAAATCATTGACCACTACTTTGGCACCTCTGGAGGCGAGGAGCAGGGCGTATGCCTTGCCCAAACCACCACCAGCTCCTGTCACCACAGCAACACGACCATCAAAACGGAGTTCAGACATTCTGCAGCTTACCTATTGAAAAAAATACACTTTTTTTAATAAACTTTTATTATGATAGCATTACACAGCACATTTTGTCCTCAGTAAATACATGATGACTTCAGACCTGTGATTCTCAGCAGTGAACAACAAATTAAATTAAATCAATATACATTCTTATCTTCCCACCAAGAAGCTGTTATTCTTACTAAATCTTTCCAAATAATATATATACTAGTCTACGACTAAATCTATAAAAGTAAGTTTAACAACAACAATACTTATTATTATTTTATTTTAGCAACATAAATATTTCAATTATCTCATATTATAATAAAAAGGTAGCAAACCTTGACTTTCCGGTTTCTCGTTGAGAGCAACGCACGGGCAACGTTAGTTCTTCAGCTGTGTCGAGAGCACAAAGTACAAACAGCAAAATGCAAATCCCAAATTATTATTATTTATCAGTCTTCTTCTTCTTCTTCTTTTATTTACGGCATACCATCGCTTTTGGCGACATTCTGCCAGTGTCAAGTATTGAAATAATTTTTTTTTATCGAAACGAAATACGAATACGTATTATAGTTATGAATAAAATAATTTTAAATTTTGGTATTTGAAATTTATTAGTCGTTTTGGATTTCCGAGACAGCGACCAAACTCTGATAAATGACAATTGACAATAAATTTATGTCATAAGTAGACATCGGATTATATGCATTTGCATACTTGCATATGCAAATGCATAAAATGGCACTTTTTAGACGATAGTGCACATTTTAGCAATTTTTCGTTGATAGTGCATATTTTGGTAGTTTTATGCCCTCGCAGTCTCCAAACTAGCTATCATGACACACACCGAGGCCACAAAACAGAGGTAGGATATATCAAAATACTTCAAACATGTGGCTCCATCCCCAATAAAAGAATGATATGCACCCGCCACCCGATAGGTACAATATCTTTCTAGAAACAAATTTTTTCTTTATTGTTGGAAACATTAGTAAAAAATTTGAATAAAGTAGTGACTTCATAAACTTCCATGGGCATTATGATTGCAATCGGAAAATTTTGGTAGAAAATAATTATAGCAGTGCTGTATAAAAAATAAAAATCCTGGATTTGATGAAATTATAAAATTTACGCTTTTATTAACGGCACCACCGGAAAGCTATTCCGTCCGTATATGAAATTTGCCGATTTCGCTGATTTTACAGATGTGATTTAACAGTTAAAATACAGTATTTCTATAAGTTTTAATGCACAACATGTAAGATCATTTCAATTATAATCTAATGTTAGAGCTAGATTTTTTCATTTTTTTTAGTAAGTATTTTTAAGTAATCCAACTCAAACCCGCGACAGTTTTGTGATTTTTGCTGTAAAAGGTTTAGAATATCACCTATTTAACTGCTGATCCACACTCGCGCATACTGCCAAATCCTCGCAAAGTTCGCGACATGTCCGCAGTGTAGTTCGCGCTCTTGAGCCGTATTTATCTTACTTTATATTTAAACTAGCGACCCGCCCCGGCGTCGCACGGGTATAAATTATATAGCCCCTGAAAAAATTATGCCTATAGCCTTCCTCAATAAATGGGCTATCTAACAAGGAAAGAATTTTTCAAATCGGACCAGTAGTTCCTGAGATTAGCGCATTCAAGTTAACCCTTTCAAATAAATTTCCCCGTTTTTTCCACATTTTCCTCTATTTCTTCGCTCCTATTAGTCTTAGCGTGATAAAATATAGCCTATAACCTTACTTGATAAATGGGCTATCTATCACTGAAAGTATCATCAAAATCCGTTGCGTAGTTTTAAAGATTAAAGGGAACAAAGGGACATGAGGGAAAAAAATGCGACTTTGTTTTATAATAAGTATAGATTAAGTTTGCTTGTTGGAGATAATAATATGAAAAGTGAAAACACCACAGTAGCTGCTTTATTATATTTTATATTAATTTATTATGCGTTCTTTTTGAAAATTTTCCCGCGCGTCTACTTTTTTTTCATAATATGGCGCTCGGCTTTTTAACCATGGCCAGTGTCAAGTAAAATATGGCGGGATAAAATATTGTTCGTGAAAAGTTTACAAAATTTAAAGTCGTTTTTCCATATGATTGTCAAGTCAAAAGTCTAGTAAAAGTCTAAAAAAGTAGTCAGTAAAGTCAACGAGTCAAGTTAGTTGTTTCAGTAAAGTGGTAGACCCTTTACTAAAACTTTCGACGGACTTTTGGAGGGAACACAAAATGGCACGTTTCTTGAAGCTGTATCACTTGCCCACACTTGTGCACGACATAGAATTTTTAATGGTTAATATTCTACCAACATTACCCATTAAAAACCGAAATAACACAATTTTAGGAAAACAATACAAAAACACAACGTCCGCGTCACTCTTTCGTATTCCCAGCAAAACTCCGCGCGTCTACTCTTTCTTGACAGACTATATATGTGACGTTATCTGGGAAAAGGGACCTTATGGAGGGTTTTAGTTTCCGAGATAATCACATTTAAAGTAAAGTGTCGAAAAAAATATTTTTTTCTTTTTTGCTCCATATTAATAAACGGCCTCTAAATTTTGATATGACAAAGACACAGGTTTTAAAATCGATTTTTTTATAGGTTAAAATATATCTTAAAGTTTAGTAAAAAAGGGACCTTATTGTCGGTGCTGCAGTCGAGAGTCGATTGCGGCTTTCTTTCGGCACGGTATCTACTGTTATACTACTAGTAATTTGCACCAAGCTGAAAATCGGTAACATTGATTAAAATATCTGGGGCACGGCAGTACCCCCGCCAAGTAGAGCGCGAAGCAAACACTGCACTACCATCATTTACAGGAATCATTTCACCGCATTTTAGGCCCCTATTTCAGAACTTCTAGAGGTCATTAAGTTCCGAAGTTAAGGTAAAGCAAAGTTTGTCATTTATGACACTCACTCACTCAAGATCATCAAAATAGAACTAGTACTTCCCAAAAACTCAGAGAGCTGAAATTTAGCACAGAGTTTAGGGTTTAATGGCCATTTATAGGGAAAACCATAAAAATTAGCCAAGTGTGAGTCGGACTCGAAATTAGGTTTTTTGTATGGGAGCCCCCCTTAAATTTTAATTTCAATTTAATCCTGATCAAAGGTGATCAACCTGCTTTGATCTAACCAAACTTGGAAAAATACGTTTCCAACGCGGGAATCGAACTCACGACCTCCGAGTCAAGAGCCACGCACTAAACCACTAGACCACGGAGGCGTAACACGTGTGATGCTGATGGTGACGTTTACACGAGTGCGCAATCCTACACGAGCGATATGATGAAACCCACTACTTACGGCTCAGCTTAAAAAAAATCAATATGCCCACGTTTCTATAAAAAGAAGTGAAATCCCACCAAAAGCATTCTGTAAAAAACTAGCCAAGTCTCGAACCTCGATGGAGCTGCTTGTTTATCTCTAATAAGGGTTCCTTGTTGACTACGGAACCCTAAAAAGTAATGAAATGTAGACAAAGTCGTACCAAGTCTGAATTTCCTTTATTTTTATAAATAAATCTCAGAAATACAGGGTGCAATTAAACCTTCCTGCCAAATTTTGATATATTGATCCTTGTTAAAAATAAAAATACACGTATTTTTTCTTTTATAGTCACTCAGTACTAAAATGTTGACATGCCCCCGCGCGCGCGCCTCATCCCGCGCACCACCTCTCATTCGCCCGCACCACGGAGTGACCGTTCTGCAACGATTTTAAATGGGATAAAATATGTCATTGAAAAAAAAAACACCCAATTTTTTTGGTTAAATGGACTCTCCTAATGATACCTAAGCTCTGGAAAAAATTTGGCAGGAAGGTTTAATTGCACCCTGTATAATTAAATAATGAAAAATAAAATTAAATAAACATTTAAATAAAATAAAAAATAAAATAAAAATAATGTTACAACTACGAAAATAATAGTATTTTTGTATCTTCTTTTAACTTTATTACTAAAAATGTAACGACCGACATTAAGGTCCCTTTTAATATTTATGAATACTTCTATGGTAACTATGAGAAATTACATGTTTTTTGGTACACGTCTTGTTACTAAAGGATAATTAAAGTTATTTAAAAAATAAGAACTTCAATGTTAATAAAAATGTATATTTATTTTTATGTGATATTACTAAACTTTTAATCACCGGCAATAACGTCCCTTTCGAAAAGTGTTAAGTGTTTGTACCAGCTTTTTACTAAACTTTACCTTGAATTTTAAGACAGAAAAAAGTTACTTTTTAAATAGAAGTTTATATATTTGATCTCATTTGACTATGTTTAAGTGTAGTAAATATATATTTTTGATGATTTTGACTGATTAATAAGATTAGTAGAAGCACAATGTTTATTTGTTCAAAATTTTTTTAATACAAAAAACAATGTTGTTTAATATCTAAGACGTCTCTATTTAGTAAAAACTGATCCGTTTTACATTATTCTTCTATAAAATCCAATAGAAAACATATTATAACTGAAATATTTAGTAAAAACCATCTTGGCCATTTTCATTACATCATGCACTTTGGCGTGGTAAACAACAGGAATTGAGTTATAAAATTATATAATTGAAGTTAAATTATAAAAGACCATATAACGTACTTCACAAAAAACATGATATCTATGTAACTTCCTAAAATAACATACTTTTTTAGGATGTCGAAGTTTGAATGCGATTTTCTCAATCTTTTACGAATTTTTTT
This sequence comes from Lysandra bellargus, assembly GCA_905333045.1. NCBI lineage: Eukaryota > Metazoa > Arthropoda > Insecta > Lepidoptera > Lycaenidae > Lysandra > Lysandra bellargus. The sequence goes on from HG995356.1 coordinate 7,434,107, forward strand.
TTAATATTTTCCAGACCTATATGCATGTTTTTACATGGTTCGATAGCCTATCAAATGTAGATTATGGAGATACTAATAACTCAATACCGACAATAAGATCCCTTCACGCTGATAACGTCACATATATTGTATTTTCTGTTCACTAAACAGCTGGCATGTCTTGTATGGCAAAAGCCTTTATTAAAATAAAGATTTAAAAAAAAACCTTTTGTCGCGGGACAGAAAACCGACAGTATTTGGGGAACGGGCCGCGAAGTGCGAAAAATATGCGAATCGGATCCACACTCACGTTTCGCGGAAATTCCGCGACGTCGCGCGCGGTTCGCGCGCGAGTGGGGATGGGGCTTATAGATTGTATTGACGTCTTAACGGTATGAAAAAATACAATGTACTATTGAGAAAGTCGTCTTTAAAATGTTGGAATTACTTTTTACCACTTTAATATGAAATAGTTGAGTAAGAAAATATGTAACTCGGCAAAATTTTAGAGAAAATGGACAAAGAATTGCTGTTATTTTCGGCAACTTGGAGCTGTAATTCTTAAAAAGAAAACGACAGAAATAATCTATAGATAAAATTTTATCCAATTCGAGAAAAAAGAAAAGAAAAACAAATTGTGCCAAAAAAACACGATTCAAAACAATCTAAATCTCACATTATTTTACTCGCCGCAAGTTCGAGTCGGCTTTCCGCGCTTAAATATATTTTAAATCTAATAATTAATATATATATTTTTTAAGTCTATTAAGGGGAAAAACCTAATAATATTTCTGTAGCGAATCTCTGCAATTTTGGCAAAATCGGCAAAATTTCGTATACGGACTCTCAAGTCTTAGCGACTAAAAAAAGTTTTGACGACAAAAATAGTTTAGCGACTTATCTAGCGACTTTTGTAATAGTTTAAAATTAAATTAGTTCTAGAGTCATTATTTAATAAATTTTTAGTCAACTCGTTACAGTGCCAAAAGATACAATAAGGAAAACAAACGCACCAAACTTTATTGTCTCTTTATTCAAATCAAAACATGTAAATTTTCTTCCAAATCTAAGTTTTTACATTAACCCAGGGGTTCCCAATCTTTTTCAACCAAGTCAATATTTTGTCACGGTGCCCTACTTTACCTAGCTATTACAAAAAGATACATAAATAAACACCTTTATTGATTATAGTTAGGTTAAGCAAGTAAATAATAATAAAAATATTAATTAATCATCTGCCTGCTTTGTATAATTCATATTATAATTTTAGTTTATAATATTTGTGGTTATGGATAACGATGGAGGATCGACCCACGGCGCCCCTCTTGCCTTTCCAAGGCGCACCAGGGCACGGCGGCGCACAGTTTGGGAACCCCTGCATTAACCTATTAGTACCTCTAACTTTATAATATTATATCATAGCCTCTAACAGATTTAAGTGGGTTTTTTTTCTTTTTATAATGAGGCATTTTCTTAACTTTTTAATTTGACTGTCAAACAGTTTCCATTTTAGTAACTAGATGGCGTATGGGTAGACAACTATCGGTAATACCAGGGAATACCATCAATAATTGCTACAAAACCGGGCAAAACAATGTAAAATTTGATACATTTCAATTTGAAAAAGACGCATAAATATTCCAATGACTAGGATAACAAAGTTATGACAACGATATTTTAGTTAAAACTCACGGAAGAAATAGCCCTATTTACCGATATTCACACCAAATGTCACAGGATTTATACATTTTGGTTTTGACAACACCTTACCTGCACTTGTGCAAGATAACGGATATTTCATGGCTAATATTTTACCATTAATGAACATCAAAGACCCAAATAACACAATTTGGGAAAAAATAATAAAAACCACACCAACAATAAGAAGTAGAAGAAGCTTGAAATTGACATGCCCGCCAAAACTCCTTCAATTGTCAGCTAAGATGAAGGATCAATCTTAGGTTGTCAGTTTTCAGTTTGACATTTTGCGTGTTCCTAAGCTTTTACCAGTATACTGGTCTAATCGCTTAGGCCAATGATCGCTTAAGTTTAAGATATTTTGATTTATGTCACACTTAGGGTATAAGCTTCTTGGATGAAACGCATAGTGCGACCGATAGTTGTCTACCCATACGCCATCTAGTTACTAAAATGGAAACTGTTTGACAATCAAATTAAAAAGATAAGAAAAATGCAAAGAAGGATTGGGTAGAACTTTGGCCAGCGTGTCACTGAAAGGGACAGGAAGAAAAGTAGTAAGTGTTACCAGTAACGAGGAATATGAAAAAATTACCCATGGATCTCATAATTATTATAAACTAGCTACTTACCGCAACTACAGCTGCGTATATTAAGGTCTATTACATACTGTTGACGTCTAACGGATGCAGTTTCGGTAATCATCATCTATCCAAAACTAAAAGCTGTTGATGTTTTACTTTTTAATAACTTACGTTAGGTAATTACTCCCTCACTTATTAGTAATAATTGTAAAATGTGATACACTGTGAATAGTTTAATCGTGTGAATAATCTTTTTTTAATATTATTATTCGACATTTAATAATTAATACTAGCAATGGCCCGCGGTGTTACCCTTGGTTTATCGTGCCAAAAAATCGCGGTCAAAATCGTGCCTCGACAGTTTGGTCAGATTGGTTTCACGAATACAATCAGGTTTTTCTAAGAAATTAATGACGTTAGCGTGCTTTCTAGATATTGATATCCCCTATAATAATTTAAATATAACTTCACTTATTGAAATCTTAGGTAAATCTGGCGTTGGTTTTAAAATTTGTAATTATTTGTGGCATTTTTTAAGTTCTAGAAACTTAAAAATTAGACATGGGGATGGTTTTGTTAGGTTATGTACAGCTCAAGGTCTCGCTCAAGGTGACCCCTCATCTCCGCTACTGTTTAATATTACACTTTTACCTATTTTTAAGGCGGTTAAAAACATATTTATGTCACATGTCACAATTTGCTGACGATATAACGCTTTATGTAATTAATAAAAACATGGAAACCGCTCGTCGTTTGTTACAATTTGACTTAAATATACTGGTTAAGTTATTAGAAAATTTAGGTTTTACTGTATCTTCTACCAAAAGCAAAGCACGTTTAGAAAGGGCCAAATAAATAATAATGCTACCATTTTTATTCAAGATATGCCTTTACAGGAGGTATCTAGTGTAAGGTATTTAGGTATGGAGCTCGATCGGTCCATGAGATGGACGAAACACATAAATACAGTTTACGAAAAAGGACATAAAATGTTGAATATTTTAAAAGTTTTAGCTGGGTCGGGCTGGGGTGTACATCCAATATACTTAAGAAAAATTTACTTAACTTTGATTCGGAGCCGATTAGATTTTGGTTGTTTTTTATATAGTAATGCAAGTAAATCGAATTTAGTTAAATTAGATAAGTTGCAGAACCAGGCTTTGCGTGTTATAGGTGGTTTTATTAGATCTACCCCTATTCACGTAATGGAATGCCAGCTGTGTGTGCAACCTTTACATATTCGTCGGGTCTTTCTGGCTGGTAAATTTGTTTTAAGATCTATGTCGACAGCGGATAACGACACAATTAAGGTCGTAAACGATTTAAGCACACTTATGGCACGCAGATACTGGAGACGCAAACAAGTTCCTATTTTAGTGGATGTGTATTTAGGATTTCAAAACAAAAAAAATCATAAGACAATTCACTTGGATATGTATACTCTAAACTATTGGATGAGTTGGTATAATTTAACTGATGTAATAAAAATCAACATTGACGGTGTAGATAGGGCTAAAAGTAAATACGACGCGATTACTCTTCAACAAACCTGTACTGAATACCTAGAACAATATTATTCATCACATTACAAAATTTTTACGGACGGTTCTAAGGATACCACATCATCGCAAGGTTCCATGGGTTCGATCCCCAGTCTGACATATATCTGAAATTTAAAGTCTACGATAGCATATCAATTATGCACCTAGAATTAGTAGCTATTTTAAAAGCGCTCAAATATATAAAATCTGTAGAATATAGTAAATTTGTGATTTTATCTGACTCCCGGAGTTCCCTTCAACACGTGGCTCGGTACACCTCTTGTTTAAGAGGCACACCGATTGCCTACGAAATTATAAGGTTAATATATGAAATAAAGACCCAATCAAAAGAAGTTATCCTTCAGTGGATTCCGTCTTATATTGGGTTGGAGGGGAACGAGCAGGTAGATGGTCTTGCTAAGGAAGCTTGCGATGATGGAGTAGGTAGGGACATTGTGCCTTTCTTCATTCAAACAAGTTAAACAGCAATGTTATCTGATGTGGAAGGTTTATTTCGGTGAGAGATCAGTGGAGAAGGGCATATGGTACCGAACACTACAAAATGAACCTTGGAAATCACCGTGGTTTAATACTTTAAATATAAATTTGTTAACTATAGCGTTTAGAATTCGCTCCGGACATATTCCTCTGAATAGATTTGGACATTTGATGAAGAAAGTACCATCCCCACTTTGTTCAGAATGTGGTATCGTGGAAGACGTTTATCATTTATTAATAGAATGTGTCCGGAATGAAGACATAAGATATCTGATTGTAAGGAAAATTGAGGATTTTATGTCTATTGGAACTTGCAACTGCATTCTGGCGTATCCTCTGTCAGAAAAAGCAAAAGAAATATACAAGATGGTTAAGATAGCATTAAATAGACGTGTAATAGATTAATATTAGTTTATACATAAAATGCACTGATCTCTATTTCATAATGGAGGTCAGTGATAAAATGTAATTGTTGATCTTATGGAGCGACATAGTCAACGTTGACTAAGCTCCTTAAATAAAGAAAAAAAAAACGTGACAGTGTTAGTTTTTTGAGTATATATAAAATATGTATGTTACTTTTAAGGTATTTATTATATAATTATAATATGTATGTTAGATTTTAAGGTATTTGATATATGGGCCTCTGATGCCCGAAATAAACGATTTGATTTGATTTATTAGGAAAAAATATATATTGTGACATTTTCCCGGTCGTAAGCTACTTCAAACTTACAAGTTTGAATTATGAGGTCCAGTTTTACGTGGGCAAACCCGCGGGTAAAATCTGACCAATAAATAAAAACACAATTCAATCATTAACATATTTATTTAACATACATTTGATATGCGTATCAAATAAAGGGTAACTACTAACTAGCTAACGGCCGCACTCAGAGACGAGTATCAATAATTACTTAACTGTGATTGAATAAAAATATTGAGTTAAGCCAAGGGGCTTATCTTTACATTATCTTATTTATCTGTGAAACTCTTCATAAAATTGAAGTTTAATACCTAATCATTAAATTTCTCTGAGTACGGCAGTAAGTATTTAAAAAAGTATTTTTAACGGACTTTGGCTCACCACATATTCCCACCACCACGAAAATCCTTTGATATGATCTCAGGAAGCCCAAAAGACATGCTAAAGCTATCTTGGGACCCGCAACGAAATTAATCAGAAGAAGATAGGTCATAGGCGGAGTAGGAAATATTCCCATTTTCCCTCCCCATACAAAGCAGAAGGTCTCGCACGATGGGTTACCTGATGCTTCGCTCTTAGAATCTAGGAGCTGTAAAAAAAAAAAATTCTGTACACAGACAAAATGGACCTAATGAATTATAAATAAATTACCTTGACAGGCACAGAAAAAGAAATGTTTTCTTTCTAACATTTAATACATCTTCTTTATTAAAATGTTTACTGTATATTCTTGAACCACGTGGTGGGCTCCAATTCAATCTATTTTTTGCAGTTATCCATAATTTATGGATTTCAGGGTATTAGGAAATCTGGAAAAAAATACATGATAATTGTATTGGAATAGTACTTTAAAAATATAAAACCGACTTCAAAATAATTGTACTTAATTAATTGAGAATTAAAATATCTCGAAACTACTAGACCGACTTTGATGAAACTTGCAATATTCCTTAAGTTGAACAATACCAAACTTGAAACTGTACGACAAAATAAAGAATTACTGAAATCGGACTTGTAGTTCCGGAGATATACAAACACAAACATAAAAACATACATACATACACTTTTGAAATTTGTTTCATTTGTTCAGACACTGATCTAGACTAACATATACAAAAACTGGGCAGTTCTAGAAATATTACATACATACCTACGTTTCGAATTGATAACCTACTTTTTTGAACTCGGTTAAAAAACAACAAAATGTTGAAAAAAACATATTTACTTAAATTTCCCCATTAGCAGGGTAATTAACGTAAGCAACATCTGGCAACACTGGCATTTGAAGTTATAAAAACAAAATACATAAAATACAATATATTAGATGCTAATTTTAGTAAAATATATGTTTAATATGAACAATATTAATAATTAAAGAAAGTCAGTTTATAAAAACTATGCTAATAAAATAAAACGAAATTTTTGAAAACTTACGTGTGAAAAGATATTCCCTCAATTTTCCATAAAGTATTGCTTTTACAGCCCATAACACTACATCCCAACATAATTTTAATATAGTACACATACACATCTTTTATGAAAAACACAAACCACTACTTCTACGTTACATTAATTAGATAAATCAAACAAAATTTGTAAATCACAGCTGTTTGTGTACGAAACCTCAAACTTTGTTATGCTTCTGTAGGAGCATCACATTGGAAAAAACGCCACGCGGTGAGGGACAGAGAATATTTATTTTATCTCTTTTCTCCACAAGCAATACGTACCTAATTAACTATCTCTTTCTTTGTGTGAGTGAAAAGGAAATATCCAGCAATCTATACTTTTACTCTATCTACGGAAAAATTGCTAGAGACTAGAGTCAATTTATTTTCTCACTTTATGCCATCAGATTTTGGTACACCTATAGTTTTAGCGACTTTCTAGCGACTTTTGATGTTGAGTGATGCTGATGCAATGCTGATGACTGATGAAGTGATGAGTCTAGCGACTTGAACTTCTAGGAGTTGGCAGCACTGGTGTCAAGACTCAAGTGTCAACTGTCAACCGACAACCGTTGATACTAGATTCTCAAACGGTCGATGTTTGAAATTTTATAACTCAATAATTGTATTTATTTGATTATTGTAATGAAAACTGTCCATATAATATAATACATTACGAAATACTTACTTATTTACTATAATACACACTAGGGTATCCCGTAAAAATGACGAGGAATCAAGTGATCAATGATCCCCTTGCAGGTAAACAATAATATTATGTTTATAGTTTGCATAAAATTATGCTAATTAGTTTTTTAATTATATTATTTTATTACAGCAATATATAATGAATCTTACTGGCGCATATGCAGAGTATCTCCCATGTATAATTTACAGTACAGTGAGTTGCATCTCAAACAATATGCTTCAATTATTCGACAAATTCTAGCCGTTAATTGCATCTCAGCTTCGACTACAAAGTATAATGTTGTCATGGAAAATGCTGAACACCTCAAATACTCTGAAAATGACCCTAACGGCCTAATGGTAAGTATATTTTTAATATAAAATATCAGGTGTAGCACCCAAAATTTACAGAAGCCAGAATTTCAGGAAATCCATTTATTTCGCCGTGATGATAAGTAGCCAACGTTCTTTTAATTGTTTACTGTTCATCTGTGCCAAATATTTTGAAAATCAGTACAATAATACCTCTGTAGTGGGAATCACACACAATAGATATTAAATTGTTATGCAGCACCCGGTGCCCGCTTGGTAGTTGATGGGATAGCTTCTATCTTATTCCAATGCAGGGATCGGAACCGGTTTTGCAAAACCTGTTAATTTCGTTCGATAAACCGATATAATTTCGTTCCTCCACAAAACCGGTAAATAGATAGAAAAAAAAATTTAAGCTCTCACAAACCGAAATAAACCGGTTTGAGCGGCGTGCGGCTCGCATCTTTGCATCGCCGCGCTGTTGCCGCTCCGCACTATCTCCCATTTCGTCGCACGCGCACCTTTCTTCTCTATCTCGATTCTCGCATGCGCGGGGTTTGTTTACTATTACTTCGTTCGTCCTTCGCCGCGAGTGTTGGTTTTTTATCTCCGAATAAATATAATTATCTCCGACAACAATTTACATCTGACAATAACAGACCGCAAGTTTCTAATGCCTCGTTAGGGACTGAATTGATTTTTAAATTGGTTGAGTTTTTGCAAGAACCAATACTTCCATCATATTCTAATATACTTAAATATTGGGAGACGAAAAAAATTACCGATCCATATTTATATAAACTGGCAAAAGTTGTTTTAGCTATCCCACCAACAAGTGTCAGCGTCGAGGCTTTTTTTCTTATTAAAATTTGTACTCAACAATTTAAGAATGCGTTTGCAAGACTCCACAATAGATGATGTAATGATTGTTAGAAATAATTATTTGTATTCCAAATAATTTTCTTAAATTTTTGCCCCAGTCGGATCATTGCCACCATTTAATAACGAGTACTTGGGCTATTGGTCCCCAAAAATTTTGGTCCCAATGGGACGAATGACCTGAGATAATTAAAGAATTGAAACTAACGTTATTTACTGTTAAAGTCTCGTAAGACTTTACATAAGGTTATAATTTTATAAATAGTTTTAACGAATGTGACTACACTTTAGACTGATTTCAGGCATTTTTAAGTTTTAATACTTGATTTATTATTATTATATAAAAAATGTAAAATAATATGTAAAATGTAAAAATATTTATACAAATTATAACCACAGCAATTACTTAATGTAACATAGGATTATTTTTGTTAAAAAATTGTAATGTTATTGAAAATAAGAAAAAATAATGTATGAAGAGTATTACTCATACTTCAATATAATTTATTTATTTAAATCAGGCATCTTGGCCCATATTGTATATATTATATACCCTAAAGAATAACATACATAACATTTATACTAAAACTAACACTAAGCACTAAACACGTATTGTCTGCGACGTGGGGCGGGACGTGTTCGGAAGTCGTCCTCGGAACCTCCTGTAGGCGACTCCAATCGGCCAGAACTCCTCCTTCTCGAAGGTCGGTAAATGATGCGTCGGGGCTCTCACCACAAAGGAGCTGAAATTGACTTTGTAGCGGGACTCCAAACGCTCGACCCTCAGGACGAAGTGGGTCTTGCTCCTGATGTAGTCTACGATCTGCTCGGTCGTCGTGGACCAGTGCAGCCTGGACACGTATTATTTGAGTGACTGGCAATTCAAATATTTTTGAACTTAGTAAATTGTATTATGAACTATAAGTTCACAATTACAAGGTACACCTAAGATGTTTTTATAATAAAATATATATTGATGTGTGATATTAGTTTATTAGTGTATAGAAAAAAAAATTAAAAATTAGTTTATAGAAAAAAAAACCTACTTTAATTTTATTTCAATGTTTTCTAGTCATCTATTTATTTCAATGTAATCTAGTCATTCGTCCCATTAGTACCAAATTTTTTGGGACCATTAGCCCGAATACTCTTAATAACTACCTGTTTGTGTTATTTACTTTAAACTTGTGGACTGTTAGATGTAATTATAAAAAAAAGATATACTTATTACGTTTGTAGAAGAAGGATGATGCGTTCCCTGGCCAGGGATCGGATGTAAAGTGAAGTCGTCTGTGAAGTGAAGATATATCCGGTATTGCCAGTGCTTCTGTGTTGCCAGTTGACACAGCCGGAAGACGTCTTGATACCTTTGCGTTTTGCCCGTAAAAAAAAAGTGATAACCGTTTATGGTTACTCTAAATGCGATGATCGCGTACACTACCTCACTTGTTAGTTAATAGTATGTCGGCCGTCACAGTTTAAATGTGAATGTGTGGCGAAAAAACCAGAGGAGAGAGGCTTAGGAAGTAAACGAACAATAATAAAAAATACTATTTAGATTTTAGCATATTTTATTTCTTAATGAAAGTTTACTTTATAAACATTCACTGTGAGAATATTATTTATTGAATAATAATCAAAAAGTAATGTTAATTAAGTATTATGTCTTTTACGATGTAGTTGTTTTAAAAAATCTACGTATTTTATCATGGTAATGTATGCTTTAGATCGCATACAAGGCGGCAAAAATTGAAGTTCTCCAATTAATAAATTTCCAAAATAGTAATTTCTTTTATCTAATTCTTTTCATATTATGTAAATCAGATGCAGAACTTGATTAATTTTGCACGTCTTCATTTTCATTAGCTGCTGAAAATTTATCATTTTCATTACAATCTTCATTGTTGTTTAAATTATTACTGCTATAATTCTTTGAAAATAACTAGTGACTGACCGAACTTTCGGTTTCGGTTTCGGCCAGTTTCGGCCAAAAAACTAGTTTCGGCCTTAGTTTCGGTTTCGGACAAAATATAGCCGAAACTTTCGGCCCCGCTGAAACTCATGCGTCGTTCGCAAACTTCGCAGTTACTCGTGCTTGTACTTCATTCGCAGTTAATTAATCCTTCGATCGCGGATTCTTGGAATTGTATTCTATTGTTGTCGCGCGGTGCTCTTATGGGGCTTGAAGGATTAAGTCATCTCGCCTCACTCTTTTCCTTTTACCACGCGTTTTATTTAAACATTTAAAATTAACTTTTAAGTATGGACACGCAATCTATAGAATCTCTAGAATCTTATCTAGCCCACTTCCCCGTAACTTACGCTCTTGCGGCCCTCAGAATATTTTTTAGGTTTAGTCGCAAAACGCCTTCTAGAGCAAAAAAATGTGACGTCAACTGCAAGTTTGCGTAGTAATTTCGTTTTGAACTTCGACCGCGGTCGTGTCCATATTTCCTATAAAAATAATACTTATACGAAAATTTCGTGAATCAAGGAGGTGATACAACGGTACTATTTAAAAATGTGTTTATTACTTTTCGAAGTGTTCTCCGCGAAATTTGACACATTTTCCATACGATGGAACCAATCATTGAAGCAACCATTCCATTCGGAAGTTGGGGTCTCCAAAATGGCCGTTATGTAGGCGCCCACAGCTTCTTCAGGTGGTGAAAATCTCTGACCACGCAATTTATTATTTATTTTAGAGAAAGTATAGAAATCATTAGGGCTTAAGTTGGGGCTTGGTCTAATAATTCTATGTTTTCTTGCTCTAAAAACTCTTTTGTTCTGTGCGCGGTGTGAGAACTCGCATTGTCGTGAATGATGCGGCGGTTGCAGTTCTCTTTACGGAGTTCAGATACGACCTGTGGCAAACAAATGCTAGCATACCATTCTGCATTAACCGTTCTTTGTCCCTCAAGAGGAATAGTTGCAATATGGCCGGTTTCGGAGACAAACGTGGCCACCATTTTTTTTTGCAACACTCCGTGAACGAACAATTTTTGTTGGCTTTAACTCATTTTCGAACACCCAAACTCGTGACTGGTTTTTAGTTTCGGGTTCGTATGCGTATATCCAGGATTCGTCACCTGATACGATGTTGTATACAGCATTTGAGGATCCTGCGTGGAATCTTTCGAGAGTAGTAACGCGAGTCGCTTTTTGCTCTTCACAGAGCAAATACGGTATCCATCGGAAAACAACTTTTTTAAACCTAATTGTTCATGCAATATTATTTGTATTTGACTCATGCCAATGTCTAAAGTTGCCTGAATTTCGCGCTATGTCACATGTCGATCTTCCTCAATCAGCTTACGCACAGCATCAACGTTTTCTTGGATGACTGCAGTTTTTGGACGACCTTGACGGGGTCATCACTGAGCCTGACACGTCCACGTTGAAATTCAGCAAACCAGCGATAAATTGTGGTTTTGGATGGGGCTTTATCACCAAATGCAGAAATCATCCGATCAACACACTGTTTTTGTGTTAAACCACTTCGAAAGTCATAATAAATCATCGCTCTAGAATTTTCTCGAGTCAATTCCATTTTCTCAACGACTAAACTAGTTTGACAAGACCTTGTGACAAGACCGAGAATCTTTTTTTAAATAAATAAATGGTATTCGATTTTGAAAACCAATGAGTTTTCAATTAAAAAGATTTTAATATGACAGGAATAGTGGAAGTATTCCATTCCCGATATTTTTAGTGCAGCCTATGTACCTAACGTAATTGATTGTGTTTTCAGTAGTACGTCGTTAATGTCTAAGGGAGGATTTCACCAATCACACAACTTCGATTTAATAAAACTTAGTTCTTAAGTGGAGGAAGTGACGTCACGCGATGATATTACATTGTTTTATCATTTTGGATTCTAGTTGCGTTATTTTATCAACAAAAAAAGCAAGAAACGATACAATATACATAAACTACCCAAAAGCAATCAAAACTGTCATCTTGACATTTTTTTGGTCTATGATTTTTGATTCGCCATGACAGTACACTGACAGAACTTTAACGGCTTTAAATGTTAAGTTTAACCGTACAACATTGGACGCTCTAAAGATAAAACTCCTATTTGCTGTTAACGTTATGTTGGTGAAATGTTGGTGCTTTAAACGCGTTTATACGTTTAGAACCGATTTAGTGCACACTATGCGTTCTATTTATTAGGTGGATTTCACCTAAATAAAATGACTTGAAATAACTTCTGCTCTTGTTTCTTAGGGTAATCCTTCGTTGTAATACATTACTGGAATCGTATAAAAAACGGAATATAGTACAAAGATGTTTCTAGGGAACGTATTCGAGTCTAAGATTAATAATACTAGCTAATTGACCGAGCTTTAACTGACGCAGTGACGTCATTGTCAACAAAATTGACAGTTGTTAAGTCAAACACTTACTCACTTTTGCTTTGTCTACGCTTGTTTTGTTTCATGAACGATGACGTCACACGTAATCACGTGACCATAATGCCGCGTTTTTGTGACACATTATTTTGAATTCAGTATTTAAAATAATTTTTAACTCATTCTAGGGCATAATAATGAATAAAATATTAATTTACAGGTATTATTGTAAACTACTGAAACGCTTAAAACTATTTTTAAAAAGTTGACAACTCCCCTATTGCTCGTTTTCGTACATCGAAAAAAGGAAAAAATTCAATATGGTACTTTTTCTTTAGTTAAAAAAGTTGTAATATATTATGTTAAAAATCAAAAAAAAAAAATAGTGAATAATCGTAACTTTAAATGTTTAACCAAGTTTCGGTTTCGGTTTTGGCCGAAACTGAGAGTAAGGCCGAAAGTTCGGTTTCGGTTTCGGCTGAAAAATCAGTTTCAGTCGGACACTAAAAATAATTCTTTAGATTGTTCATTGTTCAAAATACTATCATATTTTCTTTTGTCGCAGAGTTTTCTTTAACTGAAATAAAAATATAGCTAATAAAACAGTACATGACGTATTATTTCATGGAACCTGCATTTGATAGAAGTAACATAGTATATTTTTAATTTAAAAAAGTTACAAAAAATTGTCAACAAATATCAACATTACTCCTTAACGCGAGCGAAGCCGCAGGTAAAAGCTAGTAATAAATCACGGTAGATAATTAAACGAGTCGCTCCCGATGCATCCTACTTGATTACGCCGCATTTAGAACAAGTCGGGAATGTTTTAAATGTCGATGCCGTTTCGTCCCATTTGGGTCAATTCAGACCGCAACGCGACATCTAGATGCATTTCTTAATTTGTACTGAATTGACGAGATTTGCATGACGCCTACGAATAGTACAAAATACATTATCCTTCTGTCCTTGTTCAATTACAGACGAGCAACAACTTCGTTGATGGATGTAAATATTCAAAAGATGGCATTGTTTCTCAAATTAACCGGTTAATTTCGTTCTACCAAACCGGTTTCAAAGAAAACCGGTTTCATTCGATTGAAACGGTTTTAACCGGTAACCTAAACCTAAAACCGGAATCCAATCGGTTTAGGTCATTGACCCTAAACCGGTTTGAAAAATAAACCGGTTTCCGATCCCTGTTCCAATGCAAATATTTCCTCCCCATAACATTAGTCCTTACATCTCTTGTTAAATTGGGTGAATCCATAGATCTGAACAGGTTGACCAATATTTTTAAAATAAGTTTTACGTTTTCTAAAGATTACAGTCTCTACTTCTCAAGACAGTGACAAAGAAAAAGTGGTATATACAGCTATTCTAATTTCATGGGGTCAAAATGTATTTGTGAATAACACTGTGCACTTACCCTACATGTTGGAGCATGGAGAAGTAAAAGTTGGCAAAGAAGTCAAGAAACATCTGCAGAGCATGTTTGACTGCAACATAAAGCAATACAGTTTTACAGAGGTAACTTTTTACACAACAAATATTTGCAACGGAATGTTAATCCTTCAGGCCCCGCGCGAGCACCGGTGATCGCGACAACAATAGAATACAATAGCAATTCCTGGAAATTCCGACTGAAGTATTAATTCCTTTACTATTTTTTTTACCATAAACTTGTTTCAGTTTCAGTTACTACAATTTGCCTTTAATTTTGTTGAAAGTGCCACTTCACGGAGTACTGATCCGTTTGTGCTCAACTACAAAACTCCTCAAGCAAATTTTAATGACAAGATAACGGTAACATTTGAAGTAGGTGATGTACATGCAATATGGAACAGGTACTACCCATTTATTTTCATTATGAAAGTATATTGTTCCTTCTATACTAATATTATAAAGCGGAAAAGTTTGTTTTTTTGAACGCGCTAATCTCAGGAACTACTGGTCCAATTTGAAAAAATCTTTCAGTGTTGGATAGTCCATTTATCGAGGAAGGCAATAGGGTATATTTTATCACGCTAAGATTAATAGGAGCGAAGAAATAGAGAAAAATGTGGAAAAAACGGGGAAAATTTATTGGAAGGGCTTATTGGAACACCCTAATCTCAGGAACTACTGGTCCGATTAGAAAAATATTTCAGTATTAGATAGCCCAGTTATCGAGAAAGGCTATAGGCTATATTTTATCACGCTAAGTCTAATAGGAGCGACGAAATAGAGGAAAATATGGAAAAAACGAGGGAAATTATTTGAAAGGGCTTATTCGAACACGCTAATCTCAGGATTTACTGGTCCAATTAAAAAAATATATTTCAGTGTTAGATAGCCCAGTTATCGAGGAAGGCTATAGGCTATATTTTATTACGCTAAGACTAATAGGAGCGAAGAAATAGAGTAAAATGTGGAAAAACGGGGGAAATTATTTGAAAGGGCTTATCTCACGAACTACTAGAGCAATTTTTCTGTTATTTGGATCAGATAAGAAGTAGACCATGTCATAACAATATTCCATACAGTAGCGAAACGAATGTACTTGCACAGAGCAACGGAGTGGTACCCGTTGGAAGCGGGCGGCGCGGGCCCAGCATTGCCATCTCGCGAAGTTGCCTTTCAGAGCTGCTACTTTCACAATAAACTCTCTACAAGGAACACGTGCACACCCTAAAGTATTATCACTTATTTTTGTTACACACTGTATAATAGCGGGGGGGGGGGGGGGGGTCAGATTAAGAAAATCCTAGACTTTGAATTCGTGATTTTTACAATTTTTAAGATTTCGTGACAATAGTACGACCATGGTAAATATCCTGAGAATTAGTCAAGTACTGTTTTATCCTTTTTAGCCCGGTCTAATTAGACGCAAAAAATCGTAATCTCGGAATAATTCGCATAGAGCTGAAAATTTGTAGAGACATTACATATACCATTACAAATAAAACCTCAAAAGTCCCCGGCGATCCTCTTTGTGCAAAAAAATTTATTCAAGGTCAAAGGTATGAAAATGAGGTTTTTCCTGTTTTTTTTCCAAACCGTACATTTTATCACAAAAATAGGTAGGGCAAGAGTGTAGATACTCTACAAAAAATATTCAGACACATTTTTCATACGACTTAACATTCCTTATAAATGGCGGGCTTAAAGTTTGGGAAAATCGTATCTAATACTTATATTATAAAGCTAAAGAATTTGTGGAGCTACTGCTTTGAATTAAAAAATTTGTTTTTTGTTGGATAGTCTTATTTATCGAGGAAGACTTGAGCTATATAACATCACGTTGGCACCAATAAGAGCAAAAAAAAAGAGAAGGCTTAACTATTTTCATGTTATTTGGCACAGATATAAAGTGGACCACGAGGAAGAACATAGGCTATTTTGTTTCTCGGGAAAATGTACGGTTTCCGTGAAATACATAATTAACAGGGCGGAGCGGAACTTCTTGTACTACAGCATACGAGGGCTGTTCACAGCCAAACATACTTCTGTATGACTTATTACCGTTACCAAATCTAAACATTTCGAGTCGCGAAGAGCAACAGTACGCTTGCAAGTCACTCAGAAGTATGTCAGGCCGAGAACATTTCAATTTTTTCAAACAACCCTAGTATGTAGTACTATATGTTAAGCGTGGCTCCGCCCGGCCGCGTTAATTATAACTTTCACGCAAACGTAAATTTTCCTGAAAAACAAAATAGCCTATGTCCCTCCACGTGGCCTATTCTATATCTGTGCCAAATAACATAAAAATTGCTTTAGCCGTTTGTAAGATAAGCTCCTTCAAATAATTTTCCCCGTTTTTCCCCATTTTCCTCTGTTTCTTTGCTCCTATTGGTAGTAACGTAATGTTATATAGCTCAAGTCTTCCTCGATAAATAAAGACTATCCAACGAAAAACGAATTCTTCATTTCAAAGCAGTAGTTCCACAAATTCTTTAGCTTTATAATATAAGCATAATATATATGATTTTCCCAAACTTTAAGCTCGCCATTCATAAGGAATGTTAAGTCGTATGAAAAAAGTGTCTGAATATTTTTTGTAGAGAATTCTATGATCTACACTCTTGTCCTTCCTATTTTTGTGATAAAATGTACAGTTTGAAAAAAAACCAGGAAAAACCTTATTTTCATACCTTTGACCTTGAATAAAATTTTTTGCACAAAGAGGATCGCCGGGGATTTTTGAGGTTTTATTTGTAATGGTGTATTTAACGTCTGTACCAATTTTCAGCTCTATGCGAATTATTCCGAGGTCAAATGTTTATTTTCCTGGGGTATTTCCCTTTTAAAAAGGCCCATTCACTATCCTGCATTGCAGTCCTGCTGCAGTCTGCCGTGCAGGCCTGCAACACCATTCACTGTCCTGCATAAGCTGGCGGACTGCACGCAAGATAGTGAATGGTGTTGCAGGCCTGCATGGCGGACTGCAGCAGGACTGCAATGCAGGATAGTGAAGGGAGCCCTTAAAATTTTTATGTAACATTAATTTATCTTTTGGTTGTCTCTTTCAGCATACAAGATGAGAGCAGCACATATGCAGAGCTTATTCACCTCGCTTATCAAATTCTCCAAACCCAAATATATGTGACGACAACTCTTAACTTATCAATGTTTGATCTCTGTGATGTGATTTTATCAAAGTCAGAAGTTAAAATCACAGGAGTAGTGAAAATGAGGACACCGGAAATTGTTAATTCAGTATTTACAGTTTTAAATGAAATTTCACGTCCATGCCTTTTACCTGAATCTCAAGAGACAGATTGAAATATTTTTATAATCGATTAATAAATTTAAAGTAGTAAAACTGTAAAAGAAAACACATAATTTTTTTTAACATTTACTTTTCAAGTTATGTCTTACAAATATTCGCATATGACATTGTCTTATAAAATATTTTGACTACATTATTAATGTGCTAAACTTATATATTACCCATTGAATCAATTACCTTGCAAGCATAACTGGAAAACATAATTTTATATCCTTTGTATTCACAATAAAATTAAAATTTAAGTCAATTGTTTCAATAAAACTTATATTTAAAAAAATATACATCTCACTATTAAAATGTGATTACATAGAGCTAGCTGCTCTTAAAAATAACTTTATTACAATTTGAACCTGTTTGTCATAATGTAAGAAAACATATGTTTTTGCTTTAAATTCATATTTAAAAAAAGTGTGATGCAACCTTTGTCTATTGAAATTTGAAACCAATTTAATGAAAGGATCACACGTACTTTTAAAACAACAATAAAACACTCCACATATTTAGTTAAAAAATTCATAATATAACTTTGAAGAAGCAAAAGCACAAAAATGCAAAATAGAAATAATTTTGACATTACGTAACAATTTGCACTCTCCATCTTTCATATCAAAAGGGGGTAGTATAAAAATACCCTTTTATTCCTCAAAACTCAATACTTATTTTGTTAAGTTACATCTAAATCAATATGCGTCGTTATGAAAATATACTTAGTCGAAGTAGTTAAGTATTTGCAGATCGAAAACTCTTGAAAAGTTTGATTCTACTGTGGGTTTAGAAACTGCGAAGTTCTCTATTGGCAAGTTAGGTAGATCAAAGATTTAAAAAGGAGGAGACATTTTTAAGATCTAAATTATCTTACTTGCAGGCATTATACAGCATACCTTTAATTATAATGAGATTAAATTACTTTATAACTTTACCGTAGGTAGGCGAATCTTAGCCGTTATCACACCTTCAAATCAGTTCTCATAGCTCAATCAACTGAACTGTCGTAGCATAATTGAAATACAACGCGGCACAACGTTATTCGATACTCAAAGCCAATAATATAGTATAGCCTGCCTGCCTAACATACGCCAACGAGATATCTCACTCTACATGTTTCTCGATGTTTGGTAGTTTGTATTGACCCTAGCATGACAAACATTTTTTTTCGCGTAGATCTATCATCGAAATAACACATTTTCATAGAGTTTT
Organism: Lysandra bellargus; assembly: GCA_905333045.1. Lineage (NCBI taxonomy): Eukaryota > Metazoa > Arthropoda > Insecta > Lepidoptera > Lycaenidae > Lysandra > Lysandra bellargus. Next base: position 7,452,765 of record HG995356.1, read on the forward strand.
GTCGAGATTTAGACATTATGAGACGAGTAGTTTTTAATTATCTCGTCTCGTCGGCGTATGCTAGGTAAGCAGGTCGCCTAACGGTGCGTCCACATTTGTATCATTTGCGCGATCAGATCTCTGTCGCGATCATCGCGCCGTATCATGATCGCTAGTGTGGACGCAAAATGATACGCGTATCATGATACAAAGTATCATGATACGCGTATCATTTTGATACGGCGCGATGATCGCGACGGATACAAATGTGGATGCACGCTAACGCGTAGATAATCGGCCTTGCCCTATCGCTATTTGTCTATTTCATTCACAGCGAAAATATTCATTAGCGTGTAAAAAATAGAGAAGCAATAGTCAAACGGCAGATTTTCTACATGTCGAGGCTTTAGAGCCGGGACACAAAAACACGGCACGTCGTACGGCGTCGTAAAAACCCACGGCACGACGCCGTACGGCGTAGCGGCGAAACTCATCTTGAATTTCTACGTGAGTTTCTACGACACGACGCCGTACGGCGCCGTGCCGTGGGTTTTTACGATGCGCGTCCGATACAGCGCCGTACGACGTCGTGCCGTAGAAACTCACGTAGAAATTCAAGATGAGTTTCTACGGCACGACGTCGAACGACGCCGTGCCATGGGTTTTTACGACGCGCGTCCGATACGGCGCGGTACGAAGTCGTGCCGTGTTTTTGTGTCCCGGCCCTTAGTCGACAACTTCTTTTACTTTGCAAGTACGGTTTGCGTATGTAATCTATATTTTAAAATATCAATTAAATAAATTGACTGTAAGTGCCAAATAATACTTGCGCCGCGTAGTGCGTATATTGTGCATTTGCCTTTTAGCCTTTAGGTTAAGTTACAGTATAGATTGTTATGACGCCATTTCGGACGTTAAAGTTGTTTAGACCGAAACTATGGCCGTGTTCACACCAAACCGACTGTGAGCGTGTGAGCCGCCGAATGTGAGCGAACGTTACGCAGTTTATTGTATTTCCATACATATTCACTTTTTCGTTCACACCTAACCGACAATACGCTATTACGTTAGGCGTAGGCGCGGACATTCGATACCGTATATTTTAACCGATTTAAAAAAGGTGGTTATCACGTTCACACTAACATACCATCCTCATCACCTTAATGAGTGGCAGTCTTCCACAGTGCGTTTTTCGCGTAACTTTCTGCCGCGCACTGTAAAACTCTGGAATGAACTGTCACCAGCAGTTTTTCCGGACCTATACGACCTGCAAACCTTCAAGAAAAGAGCGTATTCCCTCTTAAAAGGCCGGCAACGCACCTGCAGCTCTTCTGATGTTGCGAGTGTCCATGGGCGACGGTAGTTGCTTACCATCAGGTGACAGGTTTGCAGGGGGCAATTATTTAATAAATAAATAAAAATAAAAACACACTGGGTCTCACAGTGAGCCTGCTCACATTCGGTGTCTCACAGTCGGTTTGGTGTGAACACGGCCTATATGTACTATGATCTTGAATCTGGAAGGCGAGAGCATTCAAAACAGAACTTTGGGTTCGTGCAGCAGTGTTGAAAATCACATAGCAGTCATTTACCCTTCGTCTGCCGTAATAATATTTTCAGTTAATGAAATTTTTTATCAATCTTCCAGATTCCAAATCATATTATGGTCAATATTATTGTTTTATAGACTCGAAAGCACAGTTGACGAGTGCAAGTCATTTCAAGATGCAACCTAATGTAGCATTAAATAAAACTAGTAGAAATACATGCAGTTGTATATTGATGTTATCTGCACACAGCTGTATTACCATCTGTAAAAGAAAAAGTTAGATTTTGTATAAATAAGACGCATTACTTAGGTAGAGTCCATAATATAGAGAAATTAAACTTTAAAGCTTAGACAAAGCTACGACAAAGCGCTGAAAGTTGTTATGTTCTCAGACATAATATTATGAACTTAAAGAGTTCAAATCTGCGAAATCGGAATTACGACTTCACATTGTAATTATATGTAGATATAATTCGAATTAGTCGGAAAGAAGGGACGCCAAGAAAAAATAAATAATATACCATAGTATGCCATCTTGGCACTAGATCGAGCAAATCGGGCGCATCTAATGGCGGCTGTACACACTCGCGCTCGGCCTGTCTCGGGGTGTCTCGACGAGTGTGTACAGCTACCAGAAAGCGACCGAGACGAGAACGAGAGCTCGAGGCGAGACGAGAGCGCCCTGTACATACTCGCGCTCGGTCTGTCTCGGGGTGTCTCGACGAGTGTGTACAGCTGCCATAAGGCTTTGTTGAAATGTACGCGATGATGCGATCATTTTTCGTCCACACTAGCGATCATGATACGCTTCGATGCTACGCGACGGGGATCTGATACGCGATCTTGATACAGATATGGAAAAATCCTAAGAATGCAATTAAATACCAAAACAATGTCAAATCGCACACACGTAAAACTTGTCTCGGCGTATTTTAGGATATATTATGATAGATATTTTGCGCAACTTCATCGTGCGGTTGCCGTACGTCTTCGCGATAAAAACTATCCTGAATGATGTATTCTTCTCTGTCTGACTGTCATAAGTCCTTACACTTGACAGACGGACATACACTTTCGCATTTATAATATTAGTATCAAGTATGCATTCATAATGTCTCACCTCTGTTCGTGTTCAGCGTGTGCACTGCAGCACCTAACAGCAGCCGCCAGGCGGTGCGCCCCCCGCGCCCGCGCTCGCTCCCCCCGCGCCCGCGCCCCCGTGCTGGGGGCCGATCTTGATGCCGTTTGCCTGGAAATGTTTTTTTTTGTGTCAGCGTGATTTGCCAGTGAAGGAGGTTAGATAAATAAAATAGATAAAATACGTGTGGTAATCGGGGACCGTCGCGATATAGCTATTGCATTTTTATCAACTTGTGTAATTATAATTAGCATATACATATATGTCTAGTTGCACGCACACAAACACCGTGCCGAAGTCTGTCAACGCCGCACTGACCGCTGTGCCATGCCATTCGGAGTGGGGGGTGTTAGATTTTTTTCGTTACGGAATTTTTTTGATTCGGTCGCCGCGCTCAAAGCCCGTGATAATAGCTATGCAATAACTTAAAAAGATGTTGAGTGTAAGTTTTGGTGACACATCCCATTGATTTTCCCCTAGACTAGAGACCAGAGGCACTTTATTTCATTGTTATACAATAAATTCTCACTTTGAAAATTCACAAAAACTCATACCCAACCCTCTGTCAAGTATACATCAGCACCATAGACATAACATACCTCATTTGCTGGGGCTTGGTAAATTATTAAATTTGTATTTATCTTTTATTATGTGTACATCTGATTAGAACTTTTCTGTAAAATAATTACACATGCGAACTTTGTAATTGTGATTTTTATAAGGCTGGCATTGTCGGTCTCGACACAAGCCTTAGAGCCATACTCACCGGGACGCCTGCGCCATCGCGACGTGGCCAGCGACTACCATGGCCACGTCCAAGCAACGTCTGGTGCCTCTACGTCGCCGTAAAGCGGTGTTTTTAAACTTAACAACGACACGCCAGACGTTGCTTGGACGTTGAAATGGTAAAGTCACTGGCCACGTCTCGATGGCGCGGGCGTCCCAGTGAATTATGGTTCTTAAAGAAAAAAAAATCATACCTCATTGTTAATATCGAAGACTCCCTCCTGTATCTTCTCGTAGATCTCTTTGGCGGTGTTGATGAAGGCTTCCTCGACGTTGGCTGCTGTCTTGGCCGATGTCTCCATGAATACCAGCCCGTGTTCCCGCGCGAAAGCCTCACCCTCCTCCTTCTTTACTTCGCGGCGGGATTCTAAATCGCTGGAGGATAAAGAAGTAGTAAATGTTGGGGTGGGACACCTTGCAGCTCGATAGACGGACAATTTAAAGGTTGGATGAGGGCTACTCAAAAACCGAATGGTTGGCGTTTGGTGGGGGACTATCACTGTCCCCCATTTAATAGTGGACAGCGATAGGTTGAAGATGATGATAAGAGCGAGAACACAATGCGTCGTCAGGACGACATAAATCATTATGCCGCAGTCCGCAGTCACGAATTCTTCACACTCTTGCTTTGCCCAATTTTGCTTATAAAGTTGTATGCTGCCAATAATACAAAGCAATGACACTGCAGGGCGCAGTGCATCATTACCCCTTCCACTTCATCTCCTAACATTCAGGCATAAACCTCGATGGGTCAAAATTACCTTTTGTTTCCAATCAACATGATGACCATATTAGAGTTGGAGTGCTGGCGAGCGTCTTCTAGCCATGTGGTCAAGTGGTTGAATGTTTCCCGCCGTGTGATATCATATACTAGTAACGCCCCTGCAGCGCCCCTGTAGTATGAACGAGTGATTGATCTGGAAAATAAAAAAAAAACTTTAAGAAGATGCACACACGATTGTCAAATTGGAAATCAAACCAAGGTGGGAAAAGTTTTTGTTGCTGCAAAATATGGTTTGTGATTGTATCTTACAATCTTGTAATAATTGTGTAGCTTATTAGCTAAATATAACTCTCATACAATCTCTGCCTAACATTATAAATTCCTGCTAGAAATTTTAATAACAAGCCAGAGTTTAATACATAAATTGGGTTTATAAATTAATTATGCTAAGTGAACAGATATTTTTACTTACACATATTATCAATAGTTTATTAGGCCCTATTTACATTTGGCACAATTAAACAGTCCAAATGTATATGTTGCAATCATCTGGTTGAAACTGCTATTTAAATGACTAGCAAATTCATTGAATGCAACCATTTAATTTAGTGACTAAAGGCCAACTCGTGAAATGTTGACTGTAATATTTAACATCTAAACTCACGACCAGCTTGTCAAGTCTTTAACTGTAAATTATTATTTTTTCACTAGTCACAAATAGCAAATTCAACCAGATGATTGTGTATAGGTACTTAACAAAGTATAGGTACATAATAATATAATATACATAAAAAAAACAGAAAAGCAGGCAACTTCTAGTATTATTAAAATTAACCCATCAAGCCCCGTAAGGACACCAGTGACTGCAACAACAATATAATACAATAGCATTTCCAAGAATCCCTAATCGAAGGATTAATATCAGCAATATTCATATGACTCAGCTATTAATAAATTGTACTTTGACATAATGAATGAACATAGATATCTCAGTTCTAAGAATTTAAGAATGTCATCATAAAGTGTAAAATAAGTAAAATGTGTTTTAACCCATCAATCCCTAAGCGACATCCGTGTGCCGCATAACAATTGAAAATATGATACCCTGCGATACCCACGATGGAGGTGTTAATTTGTTCTAACACTATTGTCCTAAGCAGAACCAAGAGCGAATATTTTAAAATTAAATTTTTGTATTTTTCTGTGCTTTTTCTAAATTATAAAATATATAGTGGATCTAAATTCTAAGCATTTGTATTTTGAAGACCATACACACAAGTGTTAGTGATTATCCAAGACAGATATTTAAATGATTTCTAGATCTTTATCTTTTTATAGGGTTCATAAAATTTACCTGAATGCTTCTTGTCCTGCTGTATCCCAGATTTGCAGTTTAATTTGTTTGCCGTCAATTGTGATCATACGGGCTCCGAACTCAACACCAATAGTCAAGTCATGCACAGGTTGAAATCTCTTGTCTGTGAACTGTAGCAGTAGGCAGGATTTACCTACACCTGTAAAATAATTATTATATAGTATGAAAAAGATGATTTTCTAGTAAATATAACTTTGTAGTCTGTTATAATTTATTTTTGAAGAATGTAATGTTCTTTTCAATTTCATACGTAAATGTGGAAGTCTCTTTTTTATTTCAATAATGTGAACAAAGCAATGTCAAAACATCAACTTGGCCTCATTTCGATCAGCCATTCATGTAAAAGTACAATGTACAATTCACTCATGTAAAAATTCTGACATCTAGACAGAAAAACAAGATTAAGACTGTTTAGAATAAATTGCTTGTTTAAGAGTCATGATAATATAAAAGGTAATCTACAAAGTCTAGTATGAAAAGGTGAACAATAACAAAAACAAAGAAAATCCTTGAGAGAATTCTGTAAGGCAAAGCATCCAGCAGTATGTTATCTAAGCCTCTGAAAAGTAGTAGAAGCAAAAATCAATTGTGCGTGATAAGGATAACGAAAATACGTAAATGCGTAGGAGGAGACTGGCAAGTTTATGCTAATAATTGCCAATTTGTGGTAACAAAAAACACACCATATTACGACACACTCTGTTGTACACAAAACTTTGCGTGCGAGTACATTACTTTTTAGACACAATTATAGACAAAGGCCCATGAGATAGCCAAAATTTACAGGAACAAAAAAGATATCAGGAAATAAAATCAATACCTGTGTCACCGATGATGATGTATTTGAACAGATAAGCGTAAGCCATGGTGGTTGATCTTTTTATGATCTTCTATCGATTGTAAATAAAGATTCTTAGTAACCACAAGATTTAATGATAGTATCGAAGACAAAGACGCAATTTTTGTAATCTCACAGCTGGTTTATTACTCCTGTCTCCTTGTGTCAATGGAAATTGAAAATTTGGAAAATGACAGCCACCATAGACTAGAGAGGAGGAGGATAGGGATTAGGGAGGAACTATCGATGGGTATGAAGGATATAAATAAAAGTCGATTTTTAACCCCTTCAAAAAATACTTCTCAAAAAATTAAAATATTATGCGATACCTAAGAAATAAATTACTGTTAAGTTTTATTTAATGACATAAACTTTTTAATATAATAATTGATATAATGGAGGCATTTCACATAACTATTTGTATTTCAATATTTACCGTATATTTTATTGGCTATTTGTTGCATTTGGCAAAATTATTGACGTATACACAAACAAGCAAATATAGCCTTCCACACGTGGACGTCAAATACCAAACTTGTAGGTACTTGATTTTGTTTACTTTCCTATTTGAGTTTTCACTCTATTGATGTGCGTCAAAAAAGTGGTTAATGGTCATATTTGTCAAATAGGCAAATAAGGCCAATTTTTTGTCAAACATACCGTCTACACATTGTGATAATGTTTGGCGAATAATAGCCATGTGAAGTGCCTCCATAATATTATAATGTTAGAGCCCGCGCGCACGAGCAACTTAGTTGCACGGCGATTTATTTGTCTCTTTCGAAAAAATTGCCGCCATGTCGCAGGGGTGCGCGCACGAGAGCGACAGCAACGCAACTTTTTTCCGATTTTTCTAGACAGTCATCAACATGGATTTGGTCGAGACGGCACTGAACGGTTGTGGTTGTTGCACTCGCAATAAAAAACCGAACTGAGGAACTGAGAACGGTTGTGGTTGTTGCACTCGCAATAAAAAACCGAAGAAAGCGTCGCAAAATAGAATATTGGGTGCATCCATTATGGAGCGATCGCCTGACTCTTGGGAAATTTCATACTGTGTTTATGAAATTGAGAGCATACCCAGAAACAAAAATACGTTTTCTTTAGAATGAGTGTCGGCCGCCGGTCGGAGACTTTATTGTTGCCTGTGCGCGCACTAGCATAGAAACCAATAGGGAAGGAGACAGTTGCGTTGCAACCAAAAAAGTTGCCCAGAGTTGCATCGCGTCGCGTCGCTACGTGCGCGCACTTTCATACTAGCTCCTAAACTTGATCAAGAGACAAATAAATCGCCGAGCAACTAAGTTGCTCGTGCGCGCAGGGCCTTATTAAGGATTTGTCACACTGCATGCGTTCTGCGGTCTCCGGTCAGGTCAAAGCGAACGCAGCCCGCATCATGTATGAACAACATTGTCGGTCAGGGCAATCGGTCTGCGGTCAGGGCAGAGCAATCGGTCAGCAATTCGGGCAGGGCAACCGGTCACGGTCCGGGCGATGCGGGCAGGCCAAACGGCGGCCATCTTATTTCAGTTAGTGTGTGTAGAGTTGCTAGATTGTTGGGTTTTGATCGAGGAAAATGATTACCGAGGAAGAAGAAAATATTGTGTTATTATGGTTGCATAGCAGAAAGAGGAAACGTGTGTGGGTACACGATTTGAATTTAGCGAGACAACAACGTGGAGAATACAGCAACTTATGTCGAGAATTATATTCGTATGAAGATCGTTTTTAGATGTAAAACCTGTAAAAGTTTGACCTGACCGGAGACCGCAGAACGCATGCAGTGTGACAAATCCTTAATAAGGCCCTGCGCGCACGAGCAACTTAGTTGCTCGGCGATTTATTTGTCTCTTGATCAAGTTTAGGAGCTAGTATGAAAGTGCGCGCACGTAGCGACGCGACGCGATGCAACTCTGGGCAACTTTTTTGGTTGCAACGCAACTGTCTCCTTCCCTATTGGTTTCTATGCTAGTGCGCGCACAGGCAACAATAAAGTCTCCGACCGGCGGCCGACACTCATTCTAAAGAAAACGTATTTTTGTTTCTGGGTATGCTCTCAATTTCATAAACACAGTATGAAATTTCCCAAGAGTCAGGCGATCGCTCCATAATGGATGCACCCAATATTCTATTTTGCGACGCTTTCTTCGGTTTTTTATTGCGAGTGCAACAACCACAACCGTTCTCAGTTCCTCAGTTCGGTTTTTTATTGCGAGTGCAACAACCACAACCGTTCAGTGCCGTCTCGACCAAATCCATGTTGATGACTGTCTAGAAAAATCGGAAAAAAGTTGCGTTGCTGTCGCTCTCGTGCGCGCACCCCTGCGACATGGCGGCAATTTTTTCGAAAGAGACAAATAAATCGCCGTGCAACTAAGTTGCTCGTGCGCGCGGGCTCTAACATTATAATATTATGGAGGCACTTCACATGGCTATTATTCGCCAAACTGTGTAAAATTCGCCAAAATGTGTAACGAACAAACAGAGGAGTTTATAGATGCCGTACGACGTTGTCCGTATTTGTACGACTTGGAAGATCCCCATTATAAAGATGATGTTAAGAAAATGAACACGTGGCGAGAAATTGCGACGCAGTTCCGTATGAAAGATGGTGAGTACCATGGAATAATAATGCAGTGAATTTTAAGTTTTGTTTATTAGTTTTAAAACTGAAACTCCATATTCTTGGTATAGTATAATTGTTATTAATTTAGTTAGCTATTAAAATAATTCAAAAAACTATTGCGAACATTGTAAGCTTCAATGCGAGCCCTGTTAGTATTATTATTAATTGGCCGAAATGCACTATTCCGTGGCATTGTTTCTTCAGGTGTCTGCATTTCAAACAATTCATTTACAACTCGTAAATAATTATGTAAGCAACATGCTGCTTTGACAACATGGACCGTTGTGTCAACATTAGTTTCAAGAGGTCGAAAGAATACTCGCCACTTTTGTGCTAAGATACCAAATGCGTTTTCGACTATACGTCTGGCTGACGATAGACGTTTGTTAAAATTTGCTTTCTCACGGTTGTTCTCTACCTGGTTCTTAGGAAATGGTCTCATCAAAAATGTTTCTAGTGCAAAACCTTCATCACCAATAAAAACATGAGGTAAATTAGGTGTGCCACCAGGCAAAGGCTTTGGAGGTGGAATATGTAGTTCATTGTTTACAAGTTTTCGATAAAACTCTGATTCTTCGAATACTTTGCTGTCGCTATCTTTTCCGTAGCTTCCCACATTTATGTAAGTAAATTTATAATCAGGGTCAACAACTGCAAGAAGCCCAATGGAAAACTTTGATTTATAGCAGTAAAATAGTGAACCGCTTCTTCGAGGGCATTTTATGGTGACGTGTTTCCCATCAATACTTCCTATACAATTTGGGAATTTCCACTTTTGGCGATAACCAGTTTCTGCCATAATCCATGTTCTTTCGGTAGGTGTAGGTAAATAAATAGGTTGCAATATTTCCCAAATGGCTTTGCAGACTTCGTTTATTGTATTATGCAAAGTAGAACGACCAATACGGTGAGATAACGCTATCATTTGAAATGAGTCTCCAGTGCCCAAATATCTGAAAAAAAAAATATGTTCAGGTTTCTTGCATTGTACCTATATACATAATTTATTTTATTGACTGATCAAAGGTGGTTATATACTCAAAGCAAAGAGTTATATACTCAAAGACTCAAAGTGACTGATCGATTATTTTTTCTTGCAGGTAATGAAGCAAAAGGGAAGTGGAGAAATTTAAAAGATTCATATAGTAAATACAAAAAAAGTATTACAACAACAACGGGCCAGGCTTACAAAAAATATAAAAAATGGCCTTGGTCTGACTACATGCAGTTTTTGGATGAGTTGAACACACGTCGTCAACCAGATGAAAGTTGTACTTCTCAAGGGTCTGACGTAACTGGAGGCAGTGAAATCGAATCTGAAGATATGTCTCGTCCAGGAACATCTCATTCAGGACCATCAATGTCAAGTCAAAGAAAAAAACACGCTGATGAAGTGGGTACGATGATTGAATATTTTGAAAAAAGGAGACGTGACACAGCTGTGGACCACATCGATCAGTTGTTTTTAAGTTATGCTCACACATTTAAACACATGTCAAGTCGTACTCAAATCACAATAAAATTAAAGATGGCACAGTTATTTGCGGAAGCTGAGATTGAAGACCTAAATTCAAGGGACACAATTCTAGCTACAGATATCAATTCAAGAACTTCTACAGCCGAAGAGATCAATGCAGAAACACCTCTGACCGAAGAGGTCAATGCAGAAACATCTCTACTTAGAGATATCAATTCAGGAACACCTACAGCCGAAGAGGTCAATGCAGAAACATCTCTACTTAGAGATATCAATTCAGGAACATCTACAGCCGAAGAGGTCAATGCAGAAACATCAATATATATCTATAGTGACGAAAACATTGCTCAATACTTAAAATTTAAATAAAAATATGCTATGTAGAATTAAAGTACTTTACCTTAGACACACAGCAAGCCTTTCTTTGGTAGTAATCGCCTTTCGCCAGTTTGTATCTTTTTTTTTTTTTTTATGGCAGATTAAACTATGCAGTTCTTCGAACAATGCTGGGGACATTCATTCGAGAATTATATTCGTATGAAGATTTTCGAATGTCCCCAGCATTGTTCGAAGAACTGCATAGTTTAATCTGCCATAAAAAAAAAAAAAAAAGATACAAACTGGCGAAAGGCGATTACTACCAAAGAAAGGCTTGCTGTGTGTCTAAGGTAAAGTACTTTAATTCTACATAGCATATTTTTATTTAAATTTTAAGTATTGAGCAATGTTTTCGTCACTATAGATATATATTGATGTTTCTGCATTGACCTCTTCGGCTGTAGATGTTCCTGAATTGATATCTCTAAGTAGAGATGTTTCTGCATTGACCTCTTCGGCTGTAGGTGTTCCTGAATTGATATCTCTAAGTAGAGATGTTTCTGCATTGACCTCTTCGGTCAGAGGTGTTTCTGCATTGATCTCTTCGGCTGTAGAAGTTCTTGAATTGATATCTGTAGCTAGAATTGTGTCCCTTGAATTTAGGTCTTCAATCTCAGCTTCCGCAAATAACTGTGCCATCTTTAATTTTATTGTGATTTGAGTACGACTTGACATGTGTTTAAATGTGTGAGCATAACTTAAAAACAACTGATCGATGTGGTCCACAGCTGTGTCACGTCTCCTTTTTTCAAAATATTCAATCATCGTACCCACTTCATCAGCGTGTTTTTTTCTTTGACTTGACATTGATGGTCCTGAATGAGATGTTCCTGGACGAGACATATCTTCAGATTCGATTTCACTGCCTCCAGTTACGTCAGACCCTTGAGAAGTACAACTTTCATCTGGTTGACGACGTGTGTTCAACTCATCCAAAAACTGCATGTAGTCAGACCAAGGCCATTTTTTATATTTTTTGTAAGCCTGGCCCGTTGTTGTTGTAATACTTTTTTTGTATTTACTATATGAATCTTTTAAATTTCTCCACTTCCCTTTTGCTTCATTACCTGCAAGAAAAAATAATCGATCAGTCACTTTGAGTCTTTGAGTATATAACTCTTTGCTTTGAGTATATAACCACCTTTGATCAGTCAATAAAATAAATTATGTATATAGGTACAATGCAAGAAACCTGAACATATTTTTTTTTTCAGATATTTGGGCACTGGAGACTCATTTCAAATGATAGCGTTATCTCACCGTATTGGTCGTTCTACTTTGCATAATACAATAAACGAAGTCTGCAAAGCCATTTGGGAAATATTGCAACCTATTTATTTACCTACACCTACCGAAAGAACATGGATTATGGCAGAAACTGGTTATCGCCAAAAGTGGAAATTCCCAAATTGTATAGGAAGTATTGATGGGAAACACGTCACCATAAAATGCCCTCGAAGAAGCGGTTCACTATTTTACTGCTATAAATCAAAGTTTTCCATTGGGCTTCTTGCAGTTGTTGACCCTGATTATAAATTTACTTACATAAATGTGGGAAGCTACGGAAAAGATAGCGACAGCAAAGTATTCGAAGAATCAGAGTTTTATCGAAAACTTGTAAACAATGAACTACATATTCCACCTCCAAAGCCTTTGCCTGGTGGCACACCTAATTTACCTCATGTTTTTATTGGTGATGAAGGTTTTGCACTAGAAACATTTTTGATGAGACCATTTCCTAAGAACCAGGTAGAGAACAACCGTGAGAAAGCAAATTTTAACAAACGTCTATCGTCAGCCAGACGTATAGTCGAAAACGCATTTGGTATCTTAGCACAAAAGTGGCGAGTATTCTTTCGACCTCTTGAAACTAATGTTGACACAACGGTCCATGTTGTCAAAGCAGCATGTTGCTTACATAATTATTTACGAGTTGTAAATGAATTGTTTGAAATGCAGACACCTGAAGAAACAATGCCACGGAATAGTGCATTTCGGCCAATTAATAATAATACTAACAGGGCTCGCATTGAAGCTTACAATGTTCGCAATAGTTTTTTGAATTATTTTAATAGCTAACTAAATTAATAACAATTATACTATACCAAGAATATGGAGTTTCAGTTTTAAAACTAATAAACAAAACTTAAAATTCACTGCATTATTATTCCATGGTACTCACCATCTTTCATACGGAACTGCGTCGCAATTTCTCGCCACGTGTTCATTTTCTTAACATCATCTTTATAATGGGGATCTTCCAAGTCGTACAAATACGGACAACGTCGTACGGCATCTATAAACTCCTCTGTTTGTTCGTTACACATTTTTTTTTACACACTTTTGTGTGCACTCCGCTGACGAGCATCAACAAAATGGCCGCCGTTGTCTGCTGCCCGCCGCCCGCAGCCCGCTGCCCGCAGCCCGCAGCCCGCCGCCCGCGTGCCCGCAGCAAACACCGGTCCGTACGTGTTCCACTGACCCGCCGGGCCAATACGCGTTGCTCGCACGGTCATATCGCATTCTATACAAAATATATTGAGACCGACAATGTTGTTCATACATGATGCGGGCTGCGTTCGTTTTGACCTGACCGGAGACCGCAGAACGCATGCAGTGTGACAAATCCTTTAATCCATATTTTGCATTGACCATAGAGAATATCATTGATTTCGAGTTTCGACATTTCAAGCTCCTTGTGAGTATAGTATTCGTTGATTTCAAGTCGACAAAGTCACATCACTAGTGTATTTTCTTGTGCTTTCAAAAGAAACATTGTTTCTGTTTAGAATTCTTCAAGTTTTCCTTTGTTATTATTAATTTTCACAATTAAAATTTACAATTGTGCTTCAAAGACTCTAGAAAAAAGTCGTTAACATCACTGAACCTCATTTTATTTACTGCCTTTCAACTACGGTACTTGTTTTAACACAAATGTCAGTAACCTTAAATAGAGACGATGCCGACAAATTTTGGTAGCTAATTTAATAGCTATGGATCCTCTCAATGATTTAACTGTGACGAGAAAGTCTTCAAAATGCGACGGTGATCCAGAAAAGCCAGCGAAGGGTGTCAAAACCGCAAAGAGAACCGACGATGACAGGGATGAAAATGTGTTTACATGCATGTCACAAGACACGAATCCTTGTTTGTTATCAATGAACGGCCCTCAGGGGAAACTGCTCGCCACGGCTAGCAACCAGCAGGGAAACCAATCACAAAAAATCACAATTAACCATACAAATCAACACAATAATGTTACGCCAGAAATATCTAATAGGAATGTCGAACTAAATGTCGCAACAAGTAGCAAATGCGAGGTAAACAATCGGGAGAAGGTCACAGAGTCTAACTATGACAAGCAGGCGTGCCAAAGGCATAAAGTATGCTTAGATTCTTCCGGAAATACTTACAATGTGGATGGCCCTTCAACAAGTGGCAGCTCAAGACCTTGGTGCAACATTCCAGAGAGTAGTGTCAAGGAAAACAGAAAGAGACCTTTGACTTTAAAACTAAACAGATCTAACATTGATGATGATAGTTCAAGTGATACTGGGAATGATGACTACTCTCTTGGTTCAGAAGACGGGTGTATATACACATATAAAGGCGGAGAACACTTAGCAGATCTACCCAGCTCGTTTTTTAGCTTGGACATGGGTCTTCCATTGGATAAGCATCTGCCTGTCCCACCAAACTACCCAGTACAGCAGCATCAAAATGCCAGAGACAACTCCCGAGCTTCAAGTCCAGACATGGACTTCTTAGAAATGGACTTTGATCCTGGACCGTCATGTGAAGTAGACACTGGGGATGAATCGACGCCGGACGTTGATATGGATCCAGCCAACTTGCCCGAAGAAAATGAGCCTGTAATTCGAGGCACTTCTCCGGAATATGTTCCAGTGGCTGCACATGCTATGCCGTCTACGAGTAAGCAGAGCGAGGTAGAGTCACATGACTTCAGTGTTCCATCGTCTAGTAAATGTGAAGATATGGGTCATGGAGATCATCCTACAATCACAAGATGTGAGACGTACGGTCCGTACATCACACATATTAATGTGAGAGGTGAACACATTCTAGTCAGGAGGACCATGACTCATTGGGTGTCCAGTACCCCAGCCGCTATGCATATATCAAGCGGGGACTTGATATCACCGAGAGAAATATTGAGTTGTAAGTGGTACTTCATTTTCATTTTACTGTAGACAGTGTTATTAGTTCTAAAAAAATAGGCCCTCTTTTATAGATCTGGGTTAAATAATCATGTTATCTATCTAGCTAAATATAAATAAAAAGAGAGATAATAGCATTTTAAAAAGATAAAATCGAGTTCAAATTTTTGTACATAATTAAGAATTAAAATTCTATATCTTAAAAGGTACTGAAGCGATTTTGATGAAACTTGCAGTATTCCCTAAGTTGAACAATACTTAGTACAATAAAAAAAGAATCACTAAAATCAGACTTGTAGTTCCGGAGATATGCATGCACAAACATAAAAACATATATACATACATACATACATTTTATTTTGAGCTTTCATTTTCCTTAATAAATTTTTTTCTCTATTTATTTACTTTTCCTTCTTATATATATTTTAATCTACATAAGGACGCCTTTGGCGGTAAAAGCCTCCTCCAAATTTTGCCATTTTTTGTCTTGAGCCATCTCGTCCATAGGACTCCAGCTACTTCTAAGATGTTGTCTTTCCACCTTTTGGCTGACCTACTACGCCTTCTGGTTTTGTGTATAGGGCCTTTGTATATAGGATTAGTCACAGTCTCTGTCCATCTCTTATCTGTCATTCTTTGAATATGGCCTGCCCATTTCCATTTCATGGATAGTATTTGTTTAACAGCGTCTCTGGCCTTTATTTTTTTCTGATGATTGTGCTCTTAATCTTATCTCTAAGTTTTATACCCATAAAGCTTCTTTCTATACCTCTTTGACAGGACTTTATTCTGTTTATATGTGATTTTTTCAATGACCAGGTTTGACTTCCATATGTTAAGCAAGGTGTTAGGCAGATGTTCATGGCTTTGGATTTTAGTTTTATTGGTATTTTTCCTTTGAACAGTTCCTTCATTGACCAGTATTTGTTCCAAGTTATCTTTATTCTCCGTTCAATTTCTTTATCAGAACAGGAATTGAAAGAAATAATATGTCCCAGATATACATAGCCTTCTACATACTCTACTGGCTCTGACTCAATAAATATTTGTTTCTTGTATTGCTTCGTCATTATTTTGTCTTGTCTTTGTTTACTTGTAGTCCCACAACCTTGCTATGTTGGCAGAGAGATGTTAGCATATCTTGCAGTTGTTCCGGGTTTTCAGATAGAAGCACGATATCATCGGCGAATCTCAAATGTGATAGAAATTTTCCATTTATATTGATTCCAGCTTTTACCCAATCTAAACCTTGAAAGATGGATTCTAGAACTGCTAGAAACAGCTTTGGTGATAGAGGGTCTCCCTGTTTTACGCCCCGCTCTATTTGAAATGTTGGTCCTCTTATGTCTAGTCGTACTTGCGACTTGCTGTTTTTATATATATTTTTAATCAATTCTATATAGGTCCGTTCTATACCTTGTTTTTTGAGAGCCTGCCAGATAGAGTTGTGTGATATAGAGTCGAAGGCTTTTGAGTAATCTATATATGCTATGTAGATTGGGAGGTCATACTCTATATATTTTCCAATTAACTCTTTTAGGGTGTGTATATGATCTATGGTTGAAAAATTTTTCATGAAGCCCGCTTGTTCAATGGGTTGATTTTCGTCAATGGTTCTAGTAAGGCGTCTTAGTAGAGTTGTAGAGAATACTTTGTAAATACATGATATCAAACTAATAGGCCTGTAGTTTGTTATTAGCTTGGGGTCTCCTTTTTTATATAATAGTGCTATCTCTGAGGTTGACCAAGAGTCCGGTATTTCTTTCTCCTTCAAAATAAGATTGAAAAGCTTGGTTAGTGGTTTTATGATAATTTGTTCTCTTTTATCATTTCATTTGTGATCCCATCGGGTCTCGGACTTTTACCTGTTTTAAGTGTTTTTATTGATAACTCTACTTCACTTTCCAGGAATGGTGCAACAGGGTCTTGTAGTTGTGTTTCCGTATTTATTTGTCAGCTGTGGTAGTTGTTGCTTTATATTGTCAATCTTTTTATATCCTTTTTTACACCTCCCTTTTTTTCCAAGTATTTACTAATTGTTTCTAATCTTTGTTGCTTAATTTTTTTTAAATTTTTTTTGTGTATAGCTCTATATAATTTGCTTAGTCTTAATTTTTCTTCTTTGGTTTTGTTTTTCCTGTATTTGAGCTCATATTTTTGGTTAATTAGCATCTCAATTTCAGGTGATATTATTTTTTGTCTTTTACATTTTGTGTTTTGTGCCTTTGGGCTTTGAAGTAGCAGGTTCTCGATCGCCTTGTTAAGACCTTGTATGTTTTCATCGCATTTGGAAAGGGGGAAATTAGAATACCATGTAGGATCGTATTGTGGTGAGGTTTTCGGTTGACTTGTATAAAATCTTCTCATTCTCTTGTTGTTTTTCGTAGTCATAGTTAGTCTGATTAATCTATGGTCACTCGGGTGTTGTAGTTTGCTTATTACTTCTATGTTTTGTACATTCATATGCTGGTTTGTGGCAATAAAATCTATTTCATTCTTTGATTTTTGATTTGGAGACATCCAAGTCCATCTTAGTTTATCTGGTTTTTTGAACATAGTATTAGTAATTTTGAGTTTATTTTGCAGACAGAAATTTATAAACATTTCTCCTCTTTTGTTTCTTTTACCATAACCATAGTTACCCATGACTATATTTTCATTCATTTTAGGTTGACCAATCTTTGCATTCATATCTCCCATAAGTATTATATTTTGTGTACATTTGCACATTGCCATTTCTAAGTCAGTGTACATGTTTTCTATTTCTTTGAGAGAGGATTTTGAAGTTGGGGCGTAGGCTTGAATTATGCTATATGTCACTCCATGTATTTTTGTTATTAGTATTGTTATTCTCTCAGATATTGCTATGAAATCTTGTACTTCTATGTAATTTCTCTTTTTTACTAGAAAGCCAACACCTTTCTCTCCTTTTGTTGTTCCATATTAATAGAGAATATAGTTTTCTCTGTCCTCGATTTTGTATCCTTCTCTTCTAACCTCGGATATTCCCAGTATGTCCCATTTTAGCTTAGATATTGCATACTCAAGTTCTTTTATTCTAGCTTCGTTACTTAATGATCTAACATTGAATGTCGCTATGTAGTATTTTTTTGAGTTTTTCTTGTTGCTTACTTTCCCTGCAGTGTTGAGTTGTTTAGGGATATGGCACTCTTGTGATATGGTAGTTTTTCCATGTGTGGTAGGTATGGTAGGTATTTCATTATTATTTGGAGGGTTTTGGTCTAACTCCTCCACGGTGACCAGCCGGGTTGGGGAGTACACATACATACATACACTTTTGAAATTTGGCACATTTGTTTAGAAGCTGTCATAGATACTAACATATACAAAAACTGGGCAGTTCTCCATTTTTTAAAGTCGGTTAATAAAATAATACCTATATTAGCTCCAGGGTTAAGTGGAGTTAACTCTGACCCAGATCTTAGCAAGTGGGTCATAATGTAGTTAAAATATTTAAACCTAATTTTTCTGAACTAATTTTTCATAAGACTTTTTAAACTATAATTTTATGCAAGTAGCAAATCTAAACTACGTAATATATTTTGATACATTTTACTGTTGTCCACCAAAATAATTTTGCCATGCTATGTAATACCTAAATCCAAGAAGGTACAACACTCTTATAAGTTGTGTTCTCAATAAAATTTCAGTATAAAGTGTGGAATTTTAGATGACGAGGATCACAGTAAGGCCGCTCATGCATATCAGATAAACCAGGGAGAGAAGCCAACTTTTGATTCAGTCAATCTCTCCTCTACACTGTTCCATATGACTATGGCTAAGAAGTTGATGGTCGAGAATGCTAAACCTGAGTCAGAGTCAGAAGTACCAACTGTAAGTATGATATGCCTTAAATGACACATTTGTTTTATAAAATTAGGAGGGCAACAAGCGAGCTGAAGGGAAGCAACTAATGTTGTTCATGAACATTTGCAAAATCAGAAGAGTTACAGGTACATTGCCTTTTAAGAGAAAATATGCTTTCTTATTGAAGGTTTGCAGGTTGTATTGGTCCAGAATCTTGTATATTTACAAATATTTGAATATTTTATGTGAACAAAATTGTTATCTTATCTGTTCTTAGAAGGCTGACATCATCCAATTGTAAATAACATTAAATAACTATTACATTCAGACACTGTTATGACACACTATTATGACTTTCAAGGTTTATGTCATAAAATAGTGTTAAATGTAATATGTATTTGGGTAGAATTTGGTTTGTAAGCAATGTACCACCATTCTTACTCAAGTATGGTGTTAATAACTAATAAAATAATTTATTAATTATTTATATCGACGCCCCCACCGAATAATCGGACAATGTGCTATTGTGGGGTTTTTGCTGTTATGCGATTTTTGGCATCTAGAAGTCAAAATACATCATGTGAATTTTTTTCAGAATTTTCATATGGATATTTACAAAGATATAAAAAATTATGTGTTTATTCCATAACAATACTCAAAAATTTATTTTACACCAAAAACTGGGCAATAGGGTATTGCGAAAAAATATGTCAAAACGATTTGACAATAAACGACTATTGCATGATTATTCGGGTAAATACATTGCTGCCTACTGCACACTTCCACTCCTGCACATCTCACTTTCACACTCCTTCCACCCAGGTAGCCGCTGATCACCCGCCTCAGGTTCCCCAGACACCTAACTTAAGCTAACCGAAACTTTACAGCTGGAATTTTCTCTATCTCTCTCTCTTCTTTCTAATGTTGTTCACTAACCTATAGAGGGCGTCTTCGTTGCACCTTTGGGGCATAAGGGCATATTGGGTCATGGGGGTTGGGTTTTATTTTATACAACTTGTAGGATCTGAGTCGGACGACCATCATATCGCGGTGATCATCTCAGTCCACTCACCTCCAGCCTCCAGTCTCAGACCAGCATCAGATTAGTCATCAATAGAGGTTTACACAGGACCCAAGAGTCAGGAATAGTCAGACTTTCTTCATTAAAAAAAATTAAGAATGTCTGACTGTCCATGGCTAGCTTTTTTGAATATACGTATGTCGTCATAAACGTAAGAACGACCAGCGGTCGTTTTGGAAGACATCAAGTGGTAAAGACCTTCCTAACATTCGTTAAATTATGTACATTGCTCATATTTTTTTTTATGCTTTACGGTAATTGTAGGGATCCGTCTTCTTGTGCAGTTTTCAGGATATATATCATAATTTGTTTCGATTTTGTAATGAACATGCGGGCTTTCTCACAATCAAGGATGTATGGACATTACTTGCTACTAAATAAACTAAACGTAACCGATAAGCAGCGAGATCTGTTACAAATTATTAACAAGAACGTATTTAGATATCTTCTTCTTTCGCAAAAACTCCTAAGAAGTGCTTAAAACACGACAGCATTTGTTACAGTTTCACGCCTGCAAGCAGCTGCTGTCAGATAGTCAAACATTATTTGTGGAAGTTGTCCTGCAGGTCCTAATAGGACCCAAATTAGTATTTAATTAGGAATGCGATTGCTAGCTACTATAAGATATGCTGTTATAGTGTGTTGTGTAAATATTGTATTGTTTTGTAACTTGAGAAGTTTTTAACATAGTTTTGATCCTGAGTACATTGACCTGTATTACGATGTAGACAGAAGTCGACGATTAAAGCACCGACATATAGGAAAGGCCTAGGAAGACTGTCTAAAGCAATTTCCTGTCATTATCATTCATGATTATAAGTACTATTAAAATGAAAGAGCTAGTCTCCAGAGTGTATTTTTTCGAACCTAGAGATGTTTCGATTGCAAGAATGTCATTTATGTCATCAAATAATGAATGTATTAAAACAAAAATACATATTATTTTTATTTTACTTATAGTAGAAAATCATTGGAATAAACGACAATGACTATAATTATAAAATGTACAATATTTTTTAATCACCGTATAGTAAAGTAATAGGTGTTTACCAATATTCTTATCCTAAACAATTTCCCCGAATAATATTGCAATGAGATATTATATGTGCATTTTATTACAGTCGAAACGCAAAATTACCCGAATAATCATGCAATAGACAATAATGATCAGAGCTTTACCTACTCCTGAACGATAAGTTGCGTTTTGCTTAATTAAAGAAAAACCTTTGGTAGCAATTAAATATTATTGAAATATCAAGATGGGCAAAAAAATTAGCTTTCATTTGACACATAAAAAGTCTTTGAAGCTTTTTTTTAACCGAGTTATTAACAAAAAACATTTTCATTTTTTCGATTGTCCGATTATTCGGTGGGGGCGTCGATATATAGGTAAGTATTTGAACTCTGACTTATATGTAGCTTGTGGTTTCCATCAACTATACAAAGTATTCCCAAAAAATAAATAACTCAATATATCAATGTATCTCTACAATGTACTTTTATTTTAACATTGAATTCGGTAGCATTGTAGCCACCCATATTGCGTTTCTTATACATTTAGATCAAAATGACTATAACCTATTTTTGATAATATGTCATCATCACATCTTCTCTGCTGTCTGCTGTTGATCAATATGAAATGAAGTAGATTAAAGCCTATTTTCGGTATCCACTCTTCATTTTCAGCAGGAGTCGGACGGAGTGGGCCGCGCGAACATAACGTGCGTGGAGCCGCCCCGCTGCATGGTGTGGTCGGAGCGCGAGGCGTGCGAGCGGCAGGTGACGCAGATTGGCACGTCAGCTTGCGGCGCCACTGCTGTTGTTAATGTGTTTGTGAGTATTCATTGCTATATTTTCATTACCTATTCGTAGCTATATGAAACCTAGATAGAAACCTACCTAGACTGAAATTTCGTCCCCAAAACCCTTTACATACAAAATTTTATTGACATTGTTAGAGCTGTTTCCGAGATCGCTGGTATAAATTAATAAATATACAGCAATTTCTTGTTTATAACCTCCTCGTTTTTTGGAAGTCGGTTAAAAGTATTAGATAGATAATATTATATCAAAATTTGATTTTAATTTGTAACGAGCCTAATAGTTTGGACCATAGGCTATAGGAATGAAATAGTTCCTAAAAATATAAAATATGAAACTAGTAAATCAATGTTATTGCTTATCAGTGTTTTAGAGAGTGCAAAGTTTTTTATGAAATGTTTCAGATTGCACTTGGTATACCTTGGAATGTGGACAGAATTAATGCTGCAGTTGGCACGAGACAGAGAGCTAATAATGCCCCAATACCCAGGTAAATCTTTATAATTATATCTATCATAACTTTCGCATTCTGAACTTCAGATTGAACCTTTAGATAAGAGTTAACCACACACCTGTTTAAAACTTTTACCTACTCTCGTTCTTCACATGAAAGAAAGAGAAGAGAAATTGCTAATTATAAGTAATAGGCTTATGATAATATCTTAACATAATTTGATCAGATATAGTTCTTGCAATCTACGAGTGCGCGTCGCCCTTAGTTGTGTGAGTGACCATATCTATACACACGTACATGGCTCGCTCGCTACTGACTGCTCCGTCAGGTACGCACACTAACGAAAATGTCTATTCACATTTCCAACTACAAATAAAGGCTACGCGCACTCGTAGATTGCAAGAACTATAAGGTATAATCAAAATTTAGGCACGGAATTTCATAAAAAGATTCTCTGTTTGAACTCTATTAGCAACTTTTATAGGACAAAAAGTAATATTAAATTAACAGTTTCAAATTCTACCTTCACAGGTATCTTCTCTCCCGGGCCGTTGCTGGTTGTACCGCTGCGGACCTGGTGTCCGGTATACACAAGGCCTCAGACGGGCTGGTCACAGCAAGGTTCTTCCCCACGTACCCCGAGAGGGTCGTGTCCCTGTCTCATTGGCTGGCTGATTGGATATCACTTGGTAAGTAAATATTTGGTGTTTTGCTGTAAATGTAGATTGTGTGTTATTTGATAATATCAAATCATCTCTATCAGCCTTAGCGTAAACTGAAACTGAACTTAGTGTCCCAAAATTCTAAATTAATTGTTTTATGTTGCATCTCACTCTATCTTTCTTGTTGGTGTGCAAAATATGTGATCTGTAACTTTGTGAAGCTCATTTTATTTAGTTGATACATGAGTACACACATAAGACGTTAAATATTATACAGATTAGATTGTGGTGTTTAAATTATTATTATTATTAAACTTTTCTGTGCTCAATTTCAGGTGCAGTACCGATCCTAACTTTAAACCTTCAAGTGGGATGCGAAGGCGAGATACCCGATGCGTGGCATCACCAGATGGTGTGGGGTGTGAGCCCCCGGGGGATATATCTGTCCAACCCGGTCGAGTGTGTGAGCGAGACGGCGCTATGGCCGCGACTAGCAACGCCCTCTACGTTGCTAGTGCGGACGCGCGATGTTCTGTCTCGCTTTACGCCCGGCACGGATCTAACGCCGCTCGCTGCGGTGCCCGATCGACGGTTTCACACGTATAATGTGCTTGGTGAGTGTAGCTGTTTCAGTAAACTCGTAGTGTGTAAGTGAGACGGCGCTATAGTCGCGGCTTGTCGCACATTCTACTCAATGGTGCAAAATACCATGTCTGGCGTATTTATTTTTAACTCTCAACAAAAAAGGGATGTTGTAAGTTCCACTTATTTGTCTGTCTATTGTTGGGTTTATCTCCTTCATGTAAGCAAATTGACAACTTCCTGTGATGTCATCGGTTCGATATTTTGCATTCTGTTTCCTGACACTTCGTTGTTTCAAATTTTTTTATTCAACATTATTGTATAACAGCAAACAATTTTATTTACGCAATATTATTAACTGTGGGCTAAAATGTGTCCTTGGAATTGTACAACTTCTATTTTTAGGTCAAGTAGTAAACGCGATTCGGGAATGGCGTTCCACGGGTTCGATGGAGACGGTTACGCGTACGCACTTGCGTATACCCGCGGCGTACCGGGCGGGCGTGACGCTGGCGGCGCTGACCGGCTCAGAGGCGCACCGGCGGCTGGTGCACGCGCCGCATCTGCCCGCGTTGGCGCCGCACGGTGAGTACGTTGTCATACTGACGTGTAAGCACAAGCCCCTCCCCAACTGTTGTCATATCATTTACGTGCAAGCACAAGCCCTTCCCTCATCGGTGTCATGGTAAAATGCTGTTGCCATGACGACGCATAAACACGAGCCTATTCTCTGTTGTTGTCATAGCAATGCGCTAGCACTGGTGTACCGCGTTGCCAGGACGACGTACACGCACTAAACCGCCTCTATTGTCAGCAACGAGCGCGTCGCCATTCATATTAGCGATTAACATATTATGTCTTTGGCATATTTTTCTAGTAGATGCTAAGTACTGTATTAGGTAGGGAGATAATTATTTGTCCGCCCGATTTAATTTTTATTAAATGTTTCTTTGTTTTACAGATGAAGGTCGAAGCATGCTGGAAGACAATTATAAAGACAAAATTTAGATGTAGAAGATAATATATTTTTGGTAAATCGTGAAAAAGGTAATACCACCGAAATTATACTCATAGTGTAGGTTAAAAGATACACGTTGGGTCGAATTAATTATGGTTATTCTAACCTCCTTACTAATAGACGTGTATGTTGCCATCTTTATCTGATGTTTTAGGAATGTAACTGAACGGACAAAGATAGCATGTGCCATCAGAGAAATCGATTCGGATGCAGATGGCAGACCTTCGTTATTTAGTCTGGTTATGTCAAGTTAGTGTCAGACATTAATGACGTAATCCGACCAAATTACTTAAAAAGACCATAGATTGCTTATCTAATCACTTGTCTGATATTTTATTAGTAAGGGGACAAAATATCTTTACACTTGTCACATCTATTTAAATCTTTAAGGGAACAATCGCCCAATCTAAGGGCCAATCACATAGCTCTCACCCGATTTCGACCAATCAGGTGACAGTATTTCGTAACTGTTATTTATATTTGGTTTTTAACAGACTTCCAGAAAGGAGACGGTTTTTCAAAAGCATTTTTGACGAAAATTTTACTGTTTTATTCTGAATTTTAAACCTTTCTGTATATAGCTTGTACTTTTTAAAAGTATATAAATGCAACAATATTCAATAGCTAATGTGCTACTGTAGCTATGCCAAGTTATAATATGTATTTGTATGCGTATGTACTCGTTTAGTCTACGGCCAAATATTTATTTTATAAAAGGAGTCAAATTCTAAATTCGTCGTATTAATATTGTAACTAAGGTATTTGCAACATTTTGACTGCGCGTTTTTTCAGTCTTAAATTCTACACACCACAAAATGTAAGCCTACAAAATCAATTTACAAATAGTGTTTTGTCGTATTTAGTCATAAAACTTTATGAGGTCGCGATTTAATGTGCCGTCATTGATAAGTTTTTCATGTGAATGCCATGCAAATACCTTTATTTTGTTATAAAAAAATTCAGAATTTGTTAATTTGCAATTAATGTGGTAAAGAAACAAAACAGGTTGGGCGCAAAGTTATTCTGTACTCTGAAGTTAGCTACACGCAATAATTTATAACTAGAGTGAACTGAACTTCAGGCTGGATCTTTTGCGCAATCTGTTTTTTTTTTAAATAATTTAAGGCCTCGTACTGACATGCGATTCGCTCAAATTTTCGTTTATACTCCTGTGTCATATATTATTCGTTTAGCACAGCCTCGTAATTGGCTAAATTTTATTAGCCTTATGATATTTTGTATATAAATTTGTAAGCATATGTATATTTTAGTCAATTGGTGCTTACTAGTCAAAATTATTTAGCACATAATATTATGTAATTTCCACTGTGCCTATGCCATAAGTTTACATGGTCTGCGGTTCTCGAATAAACAGCGTCTACCAAAATACTCGATGATTAATATTTAATTACGTATTCTTCACCGGTGTAATTACTTTATCAGTAGTTGTTATGTTGTTGTTATCAGTATGTTCTGTGCATAGATGGCGCTGTGCGCTATATAAATCACTTCTTTTTTTTGTTTTTTTTTGCCATTTTGTTTCATCACAATTTATAATTCAAAACGATGTTGCTATAACAACAGTTTTAATGTTTTTCTTTCTATCTACTACCAATGTATCTAAATATATAAAACTCAAAGGTGACTTACTGACATGGTGATCTATCTACGCACAGCCCAAACCATTGGACGGATCGGGCTGAAATTTGGCATACAGGTAGATGTTATGACGTAGGCATCCGCTAAGAAAGGATTTTGATAAATTCCAACCCCAAAGGGTTAAAATAGGGGATGAAAGTTTGTATATAATAATACTTCTTAACGCGAGCAAAGCCGCGGTCAAAAGCTCGTTATATATAAAATGCATCTGCATGACAGGAGGGATTCAGGTGCGACGCTAGGGTGTGGGCCGTGTAAAGTCATGGTAGAGTGTTTAAGTTGAGGATGTTATCGTTAACCGTTAGTTGTATTTATTCTATAGATTTATTTCGTGTGCGGACACGCGTGTGATTTGCAGTTTTCTTACATTCTGGTATTTTCTTTGTGCGTTTTATGTGTAAAAGTAACGAAATAATTTAGATCGGGAGTTAATATTTGTTTTAAACTAAAGTAATTAAGAGAAAATGTTTGATTTTTTTTTCTAAATACGATTTTGCAATTTGATAAAGATATGAAAAGTATTTAATGTAAAAGTTCGACAAAGAAGAAAAGAGGAGAACAGCTTGTATATCTCTATTTCCCTCAGCGGCCAGCGTGCACAAATTATAAAACTACGTAATCACAACACATACCTACTACAAATATTTGAAAAATTTTAGTTACTTTTACACATAAAATCCACTAAAGTAATTATTATTGTTATGTTGCATCTAAACCTTTTTTGTGACTTTAGATTTATTACAATAAAATGTTAATTTTTAATTAAAATCATGGTGTGTTAAATAAATTTAATCACATAGAGATAATTTTTTGATTTAGTTATGAAATTTACCGGAAAAAATATAATATATTTAATGAATTATGTATGAGTGCTTTTAGGCATGATATTAAAGTTACTAGTTTTTAGATGGTAAATTTCTTCTGTAATTTTGTATGAATACTCACATAATATTTATTAATCTACGACCCTGAAAAAGTTTGGATATAACATAACATATTTCTCATGTTATTTAAATGTACAGTATTCAATATTCATACTACTTATTATATAGGAAACTCACATCTCCCCAAAATGATGTGCATTTCCTTCTGAGTTCAAACTTCAAAAGTAAAATACTTAACTCGAAACGAATGTCGGATTTCCATGTTTTCTCAGAAGAAAACATATTTCTAGACTCAATATTTCAGAATTTCACTGCGCGTCAATTTAAGTATTTAGAATAGAATAAATTCTGAATTTAATTTTATTAATATGAATAAAGTTTGCAGAAAACAATTTTGAATAAAATATGTAGTATGAATGTTGTTCCTTATTTATAATATCTGTTATGTCGTGGCGTTTTTGTTTTATTCGGTAAGAATGTATGCGGTTGATTTGATTATATTACGAACTAACGATGTAAACCGACTTCATGTATAGCATTATATTTTTCGAATATAATATGGATAGTAGCATGATTTTTATTAAAATTACCATTTATTAATAAGTTTTTTTTTTAATTATTGTTTTAAAGTGTTTATTTTTTACTTAACAGTTTTTTGCACATAAAAACAATTAGGGCGCTTACAGACGAACGTGGCTGTAAGAAGACTTAACAAATTACTCGAACCTGTTAAAAAAAATAAGTTTTACTCTATTCAATGTTCCAGACATTGAATAGAGTAAAACTATTTTTTTCTGTCTGGACTTTATCAGTACCCTTATCTAGAGTCAATAGTCCGTTTATCAGGAATGGCAATAGTAATAATAAAAAATACAATTAATAAAATCTTTTATTGTAGAAAATATAAACATCTCTCAGTCTAGATATAAAACTTATCTAACATAACGAATAACATACTTTTACCCAATTTTAGTGACAAAATACATTGAGTTATTTTCACCACCTAAATATATTTTAAAGAATATAATAGCCATCAAGTACCAATATAACTCACCCTTAACAATTTTAGCCCAATATATATTATCATGTATAAGTCACGCACAACTTAAAAATAGCGAAACGAAATTTTTAGGTCTCTTTGGTGGGGCGAGAAGTGAGCGGGACGCGCCGGGGCGCGCTATTGGTAGGCATCCATTAGACGGTAGGTTTTGTTGTCAGTTTTACCACAGTCATGACTGTGACTGATGGATAATCTACCGTGTGAGAGCGTGACTGACGGTGATTGACGAAAATCTGGATACATTCGTCAGTCCATCAGTCAAACATAATTCATGATTGATGGAATTGACTGACGAGGAACCTACCGTGTAATGGATGCCGTAGATCAGTGATCAGACGGGTCGCTATTAGCAGATCGAGATCAGACAATGACATGTGATTGGCAGCTATTAGTACATTATTATTTGATATTATTTATTAGATATTTGATATTAATAATAATATGGTGGCACTGGCTAATTGTATATTTTGCGTAGGTATTTGACGTACTCTCCAAACAATCACCATATTGTGTAGACGGTATGTTTGACAAAGTGTTGGCCTTATTTGCCTATTTGACAAATATGACCAATACACGTATCCGTAACTCCGTCGGTTTTTGAGGCACATCAAAAGAGTCAAATAGGCAAGTAGACAAAATCAAGTGAAAGTTTGGTATTTGACGTCCATGTGTGGAAGGCCGTGTTTGCCTTTATTTGCTTGTTTGTGTACACGTCAATAATTTTGCCAAATGCAACAAATAGCTAATAGCAAATACCAATAGCCATGTGAAGTGCCTCCGTTAGATATACATGTATTGGTACATTGACCTCTCCAATTTCAAAATAAAAAATTTCTGATTTCAGTTTCGTCTGAGGTATTTTAAAATTGTGCGCAGCCTATAACCTTCTATCCGTTCAGAGTTATTTTATCTACCATAATGCCTACATAAGAACCACTCTCATACACACACAAACTTAAAATAAATCTGAACAGACTCAAACTAATACTAGACGATGTCTCACTACCCGTGTTTATATTGCCTATATAAAATAGCTTCTCACCCTGGCTTTTAACCGGTGCAATGATTTAATATAAAAAAAGTATAGATTAATCTTTATATGCTAAAAATCGTTATGATTTTTTAAGTAGTCCCGTTATGCGATGCAATATCGTATATCGGTACATTAGCATAAGAGAGACAGGTGTATGTTTTAATATACCTGTCCTTGTCTGGTATTTTCTGGACGTCCGCGGACGTTTTTATCGGATGCGGTTTGTTTCTATCTGATCAATACAAAATACACAAAACTGTGCACATTGTCTGACATAAATCGCGGACGCGACCTTGAGCGTTCGGACGTCCGAACAGAATCTGGCTGGCCGGTTGTTTTTGGCATCCGCGGACGTCTGCCATTGACATAATATAGGTTAGGTCTTTAACGTCCGCGGATGAACCGTGCACATTGTTAGGCCGCATCCGTCAGCCGCGAATTATGGATGCGTCCGATAATTTGTTTCTAGCTTCAGGCCGGTATAAATAGTACTCAAGATGCATCTCGGTCTCAACTCTCAAGACACGGTTCAGGCTCTGTGATTGGTTGGCCGTCAAAATTTGGACCAATCATTGGCTCTCCAACCGCGTCTTGAAACCGAGATGCATCTTGAGTACTGACTATTTATACCGGCCTAAGTTTGTGAAATCGTAAGTGACTAGTTTCTAAAACACTTAGCTATGGTAACAGTTTTTAATATCATCATTTCATTCAAGTTGCAATACAATGGAAACATATGGCATGGAAGTAACTCTTAAATATTAATATTTTTGACACATTACAAGACTTGTACAAAACATTATAATTTAATGACATATTTTTTAAAATACAATCTGAAGTAAATAAAAAAAAATATATATTTTAGAATTTGCTGCTCAGAAACAATCATAAATTTTAATACGTAATTTATATTATAAAGATATTATATTAATTTGAATAATAAAAATAATGATAACACGTGGGTATAATTATTATCTGAGATTTTTATTACACGCCAAGTGGAGATAATTATGTTTAATTATCTTTTTGAATTATATAATAAACATGCTAACGTCATTGCAGTGGATTTTATTGGGAAATAAAAAGATATTTTTATTAACTACATTACATTTTACCCTGTTACAAATAAAAAGGTATGTACTGTCATGGACGTATAAAAAAGGCGGACGGAGTCCCACCATACACAAAACTGTGTCCTTCAGAGTCGGCCAGCTGACTGCATGTACACGGTCCGCACGCACACATTATTACGCTAGTCCATACCATTTGACAGGCGTAAGAATGTGTGCGTGGCCGACTCTGAAGACACAGTTCTGTGAATAATAAGACTCCGTCCGCCTTTTTTCTACGTTCATGTGTACTGTTCAATGTTCATACAGACATTACAATTCTACAATGTTTGTCCTTATCTGATATGCCAGAAAAGTGGCTTGGCAAACAAGGACAAAACATATTAAAAACGTCTGTATACAATGTAGATCTTTTTATTAGTAAGTATAAGGGGCTGTTTCACCACTTAATGATAAGTGCCGGATAGGCTATCCACAACTTATCTGACATGTATTCCATACTATATCTGTCAGATAAGTTGTGGATAGCCTGTCCGGCACTTATCAGGAAGTGGTGAAACAGGTCCTAAATCTTTTGTGCTACATTCACACATATGACATACAGTATAACTAATAACTATACAAATATATATTATCTACCCACAAAATCACACCTTCCGTTTGTATGTCATATTGAGGAGTTTAATAAACAGATCGGGCGACAGCACACTGGTATCCAACTTCTGTACACATTTTATTACCGCATCGTACCTCTGTTTTTCCTCTTGTTTATACGCTGCCGGCAACTCCAATTCTTCATACAATCTTTTAATACGCTCTATGTGAGCCGGTTCTGAGCTTCCGTAGCAAGATTCGAAGACTACTCTTTGTTTGGCATTACATTTGCTTAGAGCTGTGACGGCCAGCCAAGAACATTTGCGCTCCTGTATGTCTGTCCCGTCTTTGCCCGCGTGCTCAGCGCCATAGCAATCGATGTAGTCGTCCTGAAAAAAGGATAATTTAAATAGTCTGTTAGGCCGAAGTTCGGCATGGTAATGCGCTACGCATATGATTTAAGGCGACGTAATTTCGGTATGGTGTGTCAATAACTCGTCAGTAATTTAAAATACATTGCAGGCGTAATCATGCCGAACTTCGGCCGCGTATTTTCGGCCTAGTGTGTTTAGACACTTAGAGGCTCGAGCGATTTGAATTAAATTATATTCGCAGTGTGTCTTCGAGACATGCCTAGCGATAGTTTCACTACGGCAAAATTGAAGACGTGAGTGCAAGAACACGATAACTAACATTTTGAAACATACGGACATTTACTCATTTTTTTCCTTATAATTCGAACAAACCTTGTAACCTATCTACTTAATCACTTGGCTAATATATTATCTGGCTACACAGTACACATATAAAGCACAGTTTTTTAATTTCAAATAAATTTTCCGGCCCTAAGGCCGCGTTTCCACTGAAGCGGAACGGAGCTTAGCGGTGTCGAATTGACCAATCACCATGCTCGAAATCTTCGCTCCGCTTCGCTGTCATTCCGCTGAAATAGCACGATTGGTCTATTCGGGCACCGCTAAGCTCCGCTCCGCTTCAGTGGAAACGTATCCTAAAGCCTCTAGTGACTAAAGCCCTAGAACATTTTTTTTGTGATTACTAACAAGCAAATTTTTTGTGAGTTTTGATAAGACGAACAACATTTTTATTTTCAAAAAATCTCGAAAGTGGTAGCTAACAGAGATAGAAAGGATTTCATACTTTGACTTGATGGTCATAAAATTTGGATTGTTTTATTTGTAGGTGTACAGTAGTCAACCAAGTTTTGTTGATTACAGAACCCTAAAACGGAAACCTAACCAGCAGATTTTTTTGTATATTGGTAGGTTAATACTTAATAGTTATATAATTTAAGAGTAACCTTGTCCTACAAATAAAACAATCCATATTTTAGGACCATCAAGTCAAAGTATGAAAGCCTTTTTATCTCTGTTAGCTACCACTTTCGAGATTTTTCGAAAATAAAAATGTTATTCGTCTTATCAAAATGTAGCTACTCACAAAAAAATTATAGCTTGTTAGTAATCACAAAAAAAATTGTTCTAGGGCTTCCGTACTACTCCATTTATGCAAAAAAACGGCATTTTTTTACTGTTAGTAATCGTTTTCTCACTTACGTCTTCAATTAAGAGTTACTGCGCAGTACAGGAATTTCTAAGGCAACATAGTTGCATAATATCAGCTAGCCAACATAGCTGTGTGTTCACGCACAAGATAGGATATATCTGCTATCCTGCTCCTAGCTGACGTATCATGCCTGCAGCAGTCCATTGGTCACCCATCACGCGATAATTGCAGCAATTGGCCGCCGATGACGTGATACGCAGTCGTGTCACCCCTCATACGCACCTAGGTTCACTTTGCATTCTCCATCTTAAAAATACGCATTGTAACCCCTTAACGTTTTCTCTAAAAATTCGCAAAATATTGTAAAAGTTTTTAGCTGAATATACGCAAGAAGTCCATCCAGCTGTTTTCTTCACTCCTCGAGTAAAAGGCCAAACCAAGCCAGCCAAAAACCCGCAAACACTGTGTAATATCATGTCGAATTCATTACAAGCGTTTGAAAGCAAGCTAATTCTGCCTGCGTCATCAACTCATTATTCAACATATCTGTGATTTTCAACTTCCACATCATCATCACCAGCCATACTCGTCACATTTCCCTTTGCTAATAAAATATTTAGGAAAACTTTTTAATCTCGATGCTCCCTCTTTTCATTCAAACATACTTCTTTAACAAAAAATATAAGGTCGTCAATATAAAGTTCTATTTCTCTTACACATTGCAAACTTTACATAACAAAAGACAGCGAATTTTGTCAGGGCGAGCGAAGCGAGCCCTAGTATATCCTACCACCTGTACATTTTGTGGTACACTTTACGGAAAAACTATCACGCCTATTGATTTGTGCTCTAAGGGGAAGACAGCTGCCAATTCGACATCTTTGTGCAGTTTTCTAGACGTATGTATTTCACTGATTGGCACAAAAAATATATGTAATTTTTGATTATATTTGGAAAAGCTTGTCGAATTTAAATAATAAAATAATGTACTCCTACTGGATGAAAAAAAAATACCAAAGTCACTTCTTTCAGGAACTTTAAACAGTTCTAACTAAAGTAAAAATACAATCTATGCTTTAAAAATTTGTTTATTTGATACCTTTTACAAAAATCCAAAGATTGCCGGATTTAATTTTCGGTTTTGACATCTAGATTTCCCATAATATTTATATATTCCTCTAACAAACGAAAAATGTATCCACGCTACCGAGTGAACACTTCACATCTCTGTCTCTCTGGCATGAAAATCGACACAGGTGTGAGAGTGATGCGAGATCAAGGTCATTGGCAGTTGTCAGCGTCTTTACACAGTAATTTATATTTATATGTAGATGTGTTATCAGTCAGTCAAGGTGTGACGACGCGAGCCCCCACAAAGCTCGGCTTTTAGCTAGTATATTACGTTACCTGAAGGCTCGCCGAAAAAATATATTTTGTGTATTTACCTGCATCTGGAACAGATGTCCGATCTGCAGGCAGATCTCCTCGGCCTGTCTATGAACATTTGGGTCCGATATGCCCGCCACATACAAGCCCAAACATACAGGCAGTTTGTAAGTGTAGTACGACGTCTTGTATTTAATGATACTGCTGTATCGGTCCATAGTGAACAGACTGTAGTCTTTGACGTTGCGGTGCGCCATGGTTATGTCTAAATGTTGTCCCATTGTGGTGTACAATAGAGACTGAAAAAATACAGATTAAAAACTAGGGATGCGTGATAGGAGAGCGATATATATTTTCGAGCGTAAAAGAGACAAGTTAGGCTGGCATTGTCGGTTTCGACACAATTTCGATAAATAAATAAAAAAGATAAGTCGTGATAGATGAATGTTATCGACTGGTAGACTTCAGTAAAGTAGCTCTTAATTTGTTTTGGTATTATATTTTACTGATTTAGATATACTATAGAACTATACCTCTTACTTCCAATTTTTTTTATATTGTCGCAGTTTGCTAGCCAGGATTTTACTTATTTAAGCTCCGAATTAATATAGAGTACTTAACGTAGGTTTTTCTTGATAGGATCTCATAGTTGTGTTGGCCTGATTACACCGAGTAGAGTGGCGAGACAATGGTTGACGACCTCTGTGGCTCAATGGGTAGTGTTTGGTAGCTCAAACCGGGGGTCGCGGGTTCTAATCCCGCCGACGGAACAAAAAGTTTTTCAATGTTCCTGGGTCACGGATGTGTATTAAGAGTCCGTAGACGAAATTTTGCCGATTTCGCTCATTTAACAGACGTGATTTAACAGTTAAAATACAGTATTTCTATAAGTTTTAATGCACAACATGTAAGATCATTTTAATTATAATATAGTGTTGGAGCTAGATTTTTTATTTTTTTTAAGTATCTTTAAATAATCCAACTCAAACCCGCGACAGTTTTGTGATTTTTGCTGTAAAAGGTTTAGAATATCACCTTTTTATGAATTGTATTGACGTCTTAACGGTATGAAAAAAGTACAATTTACTGTTGAGAAAGTCGTCTATACAATGTTGGAATTACTTTTTACCACTTCAATATAAAAAACCCTTTAAAAACAGAAAAAGTCTATCTGCCCGCTAACTTGGCGATCGTCCTTTTTCACCTGGCATATGAAAGGCGGGCGTGAGTGTGAAGAGAGCAGTAGAAAATAGACGACGGGCTCTTAAATATGTGTATGATATAATAAAAATCTTAAAAATATGTATTGTATAAAAGTATCCATACTAACATTATAAATGCGAAAGTGTGTCTGTCTGTCTGTCCGTCTGTCTGTCTGTCTGTCTGTCTGTCCGTCTGTTACCTCTTCACGCTCAAACCGCTGAACCGATTTCGCTGAAATTTGGCATGGAGATACTTTGAGTCCCGGGAAAGGACATAGGATACTTTTTATCCCGAAAAAATGTAAGGTTCCCGCGCGATAAACGAATTTGTGGGTGTCATCTAGTTAAATATATTTCCGTTGTCTGGTACCCGTAACACAAGTCCTTCAGGTACTTAGCACGGGGCCAGATTGACGTGGTGTGAAGCGTCCATAGATATATATTATTAGTGAAGACTGGAGAGAAAGTGCTCTCTCTCGGCTCGGCTCTCGGCCACTGTCTCGCCACTTCACTCGGTAGGTGTAAGTGACTTCTAAGCCTTTTAAGCGCCTATTAGGACCAATTTGTAGGGGGGGTCTAAGCCTAGTCTTTGAAGCCCAATTCTGGGATTCCCACCCAGTCCCCAAATGTAACGCCCATGTACCCACCTCATTCACCAAATCCACCATCTGTGAATACAGAGGTAGATGAGAAGCGTACATTTTCATCGTCTCGAAGATGCTCGCTTGGACCATGATGGAGTCGTTGATGGCTGTCACTCCGACATGGGGTAGGGTATACCAGCACGGCAGCCCGCGCCGCTTGCTGGATCCGTCCATTATGTCGTCCATGATTAGGAAGTACGCGTGCAGCTGGAAAGAGACAGGAATATGTTAGAGAGAGATAGATATAAACGGTCGGTTTGGCGGTGTCGTTTACAGCTTGTCAAAAAAGAATAGACGCTGAAAATTTTAAATCAAATGTTTTTTTTTATTTCAATTGATTAAATATTATACGTAGGTCGTAGGTACACAAAAAATATTTCAGGTACTCACTCTTTCTTGATAGATTGTACTTTGTCGTCAATGATTAGAAATAAATGTTTTAATTAAATGATCTTTCAGCAGGAATTTGAAAATATTATTGAAGCAAAGACTAGTTTATACTTCTGTCGTCGAAGCCGTTCATTTGAAAAAAGGAGCTTGCGGTAGAAAGAGATAGATGACAGTTATGTGTCTTTCACATTCTTATCGTATATCAAAACAATGGTTGCATCCTTAGGTGAGACTGCACTACGCTACGCGACATTAGGCGGCAGCGACGCGACACTACGTTCCATAGAATTGACGTTTTGTGTCGCTTAGCGTCGCTGCCGCGTAGTGCGGCATCCCGCATC
Source organism: Lysandra bellargus (assembly GCA_905333045.1). NCBI lineage: Eukaryota > Metazoa > Arthropoda > Insecta > Lepidoptera > Lycaenidae > Lysandra > Lysandra bellargus. The sequence continues at coordinate 7,489,046 of HG995356.1, forward strand.
CCTAATATTATGATTTCGTACAAAGAATATTTGGCCGCGTCGCGTCGCTCGGCTGCCGTGTAGTGTCGCTTATTAGGCTGCCTTCACATTATATCGCAAGCACTGCGGCTGCAGTAATGCGAAGGCGCTCTTAGGGCTGGTTTACACGTATTAAGTAGATAAGTAATGAACTAAATTTTAACTTAATTTTAAGTTGTTAATTGCGTGTAAACACAAAATTTAGTAGCAAGTAGCAAGTTAAAATTTAGTAATAGTATTGGATCCGACCGTAAAATCCTGCATGAATCGTTTTTTTCGATCAAATATATTTTAAAATAATCTTTAGAGCGTATAGAATGGATTAATGTTGGGTTGCCTTGTCAAAAGTGGCCGCAAGTACCTCTAATTAAGTATAATGTTCATGAGATAAATACATAAATTTGCATGTATCTTTTTTTTCAATAAATTTTACATCATTTGAAGGAAAATGACGTGACAAATTAGGTATTGTTACGGATACGGGCAGTTGTTTACCTGCGCGCGACAGTTGCGCGTACTTTCTAGAAAAGTCCAACCCTTGTTTATGTGAATTGCGTGTTTACGTAAACAATCCAGAATGGAACGTTCCCGAAAGTATGGCGGGCCATATAAAAGGTAAACAAGCCGGCAATGCAATGAAATGCTTTATAGTATAGTAGGCATGTGCAGACTGCAGACTAGTATAGTAGGCATACTATAATATAGTTTGCATATATTTATGTAGCGTAGTAGGCATGCTGTAGACTGTGGCTGCGGAAAAGTAGGCCTGAAATGCTTCACAGAATAGTAGGCATACTGTAGAGCTTCTTATGCCTGCTTTTCTGCAGCCACACATGCTTTCACAGTTTCGTTTGCATCTGCAGAAAATTAATTTCATGAGATCGGGGGGATTGGGGATCTTTTTTTCAAAAGATCATCTACAAGGTTGGTCTAAGGTAATTTTATTGTAAAATGTATTAAACAAAGTTAAAGAGTAATAATAAGCCTTTTCAAAAATTTTCTCACTTTTTTGCTTATAACTTTAAATTTTTTAATTGAGGGTAAAAAGTTATATGAACATATTTGTAGGCAAAATAATTTCTAACAAATTATGTTCTTAATTTTTTTTTCTAAGACTTATAGTTTCCGAGATATCACGAAAATAGTGTTGTCACCCCTTTTTTCAATATGGCGGCCGGGGGACAAGAGTGGCGACCCCACAAACTTGAGCTTAAGCTTCTATTGACCCCCCCAACACATTCCAAAAATAAAATTGCGTCCTCTAATAAATGCAATATTCGGTCCTAAAATTGTAACATTTCAATGGACTAATTGTTACGTGCGATAAATGAGGATATTGCATAGCAGCTGCGACACTGAGCCTAGTCAACAAATATTTGCGGATTGAAAAGTCCAAAACAGAATTTGACTTAGAATTTGAGCGAAAAGTTCTTTATACTTCCTTTATACTTCCTATTTTTTTGTGTTAAACGAGTATCCATACTATACACTTATACTATAATATTATAAAAGCGAAAATGTGTCTGACTATCTGTTGCTTCTTCAAACCATTGAACTGATTTTGCTGAATATTGGTAAATCTATAGATGCTTTGAGTCCTGGGAAAGGACAAAATACTTTTTATCCCCGAACAATACATGGTTCATTCGCGATAAACGAATTTTGGCGCAACGGAGTTGCGGGTGTCATCGAGTTACTCAATAAATTATGAAGTACTAGAAGACGCCCGCAACTCCGTTGCGCCTAAATTCGTTTATCGCGCGGGAACCGTACATTTTTTCAGGATAAAAAGTATCCTATGTCCTTTCCCGGGACTCAATACTTTGTATATCCATACCAAATTACAGCCACATATATATATATATACTTTGTATATCCATACCAAATTACAGCCAAATCGGTTCAGCGGTTTGGGCGTGAAGAGGTAACAGACAGACAGACACACTTTCGCATTTACAATATTAGTATGGATTTTTAGCCGTGATAGTTTTCCTTTTGGCGTATTATTATATTTTTTTAAAGATTTAGGGCCTGTTTCACCGCTTCCTGATAAAGCTCCAAATATCTATTTACCATATAAAATATCTACCATATACATTCACAGCGAACTCTATACATGAGACCCATACACACTCTAAAATATTATCACTTAATTTTGATACACCCTGTATACAAGGTATTAATAAAATATGTAAGTATCTCCCTCCTCCTGTAGCGTAGAGCGTTGATTAATTAATAAATGATATTCAATATTAAGTTTTTTTTATTACCATATACATACCACTGTCTGTCTGCCTGTCTGTCTTTCTACTTGTCTATTTATCTGTTTGTCTGTCTGTCACTTGTTTACGCCTAAACCGCTGAGCCAATTTTGCTGAAATTTCGTATGGAGATTGTTAGCGGATGTCAATGGACAAGCTACATATTTATTTTATTTAAATCGATATATTATGTTAGTCACTTTATTAAGTTTAATTAGTGATTATTATATTTTATATAGTAATAAGTTAGGTAATTGATTTGGACAAATAGTCAGTTATAAATGGACGGGAGGATTATTTACTTCCGTTATAACTTACTCTTCTCATATTTAAGTAAATAATTATCTTAAATATGAGAAGTACATTAATTAATATTTAGAATTATATACCTACTTATTCTTAGCCATTCTTAATTTTTTATGTATTCTTTAATTATTTTACTATATTTAAACTGTCAACGGAAGTTCGTTCCATTTTGTGTAAAATGGTATAAAAGCCAGCCATATTGCATTGATGGATTCATTCTGTAAATAACTTTGAGACGTGTAAGGTGAAACTCTGGTCGAATAAATACCGCTCAATGTATAATTATTCAAGACTTTTACTATTCTATAATAAGATACTATCAGTCCCGGAAAAGGACATATGATATTTTTTTATCCCGAAAAAACGTATGGTTCCCGCGCGATAAACGAGCTTTAGCGCAACAGATTTTTCTGGCATTATTTAGTGTAATTACTGATTACCTACTATTATATTATGTCAGTCAAATTTAGTTATTTAGTTCAGTCCGTCCGCCCGCCCGCTCATTTGTTTGAAATTTTTTGCCTGCCTACCTGCCAGTCCATCCGTCCGTCTGTTCCTATGAAAATGTGTCCTTTCCCGGGACTCAAAGCATCTATAGATATACCAATATTCAGCAAAATCAGTTCAATGGTTTGGGCTTGAAGAAGCAACACATGGTCAGACACATTTTCGCTTTTATAATATTATAGTAGAAGTGTATAGTATGGATACTCGTTTAACACAAAAAAAATAGGAAGTTTAAAGGAACTTTTCTCTCAAATTCTAAGTCAAATTCTGTTTTGGACTTTTCCATCCACAAATGTTTGTTGACTAGGCTATCAGTGTCGCAGCTGCTATGCAATATCCTCATTTATCGCACGTAACAATGCGTGCTTCTTTTCTCTTGCGCTTCCTAACCTCACGCGATGTCGTATACAAAAGTGATGGCAACCCCAGTTTGCGGCTATCGTGCAACTGGCAACCATGGATATTCATGTACAAAATGCATAAAACTTTAATTCTGTATCAAAATTATTAAAAAAATCGATGCTTCAATTTTGATGAAGAACTATGTCTGTTTACGGGCTGGCAACCCTAGGTTGCGGCCGACTTAGAGCTGGCAACAATTTATACCTTATTTTTTCTCGTCATTTTCTTTCAAATAGTGTAAAATTTATTAAAAAAAATTATGCAATGCATTTATCTCATGAACATTAAACTTAATTAGAAGTACTTGCGGCTATTTTTGACAAGGCAACCCAACATTAATCCATTCTATACGTTCTAAAGATTATTTTAAAATATATTTGATCGAAAAAAAGATTCATGCAGGATTTTACGGTGGGATCTTAGGATATAAGTCCTAAGCTAGATGACAATTAGAATTTAGTTACTACTTATCTACTTAAAACGTGTAAACCAGCCATTAGTGCGGTCTCGTCTAAATAACAGTTATAATATGGAGTAGGCCGACTCAGAAGAGATATTAAAGTTTTGAGTAGTATGTCATATCGGCCGGCGCTCGTAGAGTACGCTAAATACGTTACTGAGGATTGTGAAATATTATGTTGAAAGCACTGACATAGTATGTACTACGTACTTAGACTTGACAACGCAATCTATATAGCAGCAGTGCACTTAGTCGCCCGCGAGCTCTTCTGCGCGCCAGACGTACAACGATCAAAAACGAAACCAAAAAAAGTCGCAAAAATGCCTAGTTGTGGGTTAATATACTGCAAAAATTATTCCATTAACACTTCCAAATGCAACGGAATAACATTTCATCATTCTTATTTAATTATTTTCAATTAAAATACGAACATTCAATTACTAGGCGAAGATTGTCATAGAGTAATAGATTCAGACAATTGCATTGTCATAGAGTAATAGATTCAGAGTGGAACGTAGGCAGAATACAGATCTATGATAAGACGACGATGAATGAAGTACTTACTCACGTAGACGAGTTTGTATTTTGGTAATATTTGGAATATTACGTACATTATACATGCGTACATTACTTAATTATTTTTTTTATAAAAAAGTGAACTTTTATTTTTATTTTATCCACTTACTCAAATAGATTATGCATTCATTCGAGTGTAGGCACAAAACTGTGTCACTTCTGCGGTACTGATCTATAGCAATCACCGCCCCGCCTCCCACCCCGCTCATGCCTACGGATGTGCCGTTGCCGGCAATATTGCCGGCAACGCTGCCGGCAAGATTGCCCGAAGTGGACATTTTTGGGAACATTGGCTAAATATTAGCAATATTGGACAGATATGTCTAGAAAACTCATAAAATAAATGTATCTTAGCGTTGTATATAAGAAATATTTAAAAAATACATATCCTTGATACAAACTGCCAATGTTGCCGGAAAATTTCCAGAAAATTGCCGGGAATATTGCCGACAAAATTGCCTGTAGTAATAGATATTTTCCAAATATATGTTACTTATATTACTTGCGCTAGGGAAAAAAATCGGCCAAGTGCGAGTCGGACTCGCGTACGAAGGGTTCCGTACCGATACATGTACTAATAAAAAAGGGGAAAAGGTCAAATCAAGGTCAAATATCGTTGTCTAGCTTTCAAATTTACGCTGAAAAAATGAGCGATAAGGAACTTCGTTCCAAAAACAAATTAGGTTGCTATGATCATTATGTATTTTATTTTGTTGACAAAATAATCTGAATTATGCTGGCAATGGCAAGATTGGGAATATTGCCGGCAATGGGGAATTTGCCACTCGGCACATCTCTACTCATGTCTCAAGTGCGACATGTTTTTTGTTTGCAATAGCTGCTCTAGTACGTAGTACTTACTACCTAAGTGGTTGAAAGTGACGGTCGCGTCCAACTCGCGTAGGTATATACTATATTCGCCGGTTAGTTTGAAGTCAATTTACTCGGTACTCCTTAGTTCTGTCTACTCATGTTAACACTGTCCAAAGGGCGATTTCATTGACTTTTTGTCTGTCTGTCTTCCTGTCTGACAATTATGGCCATTGATGTTGAAAACATATTGAAGGTAGAATACGACGCACAGGTCAAAACTTTGTATGTGAATATTATTATAATATACGTAACAATAATTCATAATAACACATAATTTATATAATTATTAGTGTTATTCCAACGTCATATTCCTTGTGCATAATAAAAATATTTTATCCTTTTATACCAAGTGTATGCAAAATCAGACCTAATGCATTAGATAAATAATAATTATATTACTTATAATAATATAATAAATAATAATAATTGACATTTAAAATGAATAACAAAACAATTACCATAATTAAAAACCGTGAGCAAAATACTTAATGCCAATTATAAACAAATTTATTATTTTGATACAAACTTACTCGTAATAAAAAATTTACATATTATTCGAATTTTAAAATTATAAATTCTTATTGAGATCAAAGATTAATTACACCTTTACAATAAAAAAAATGTTATAATATAACAATATAGTGTTAGGTATCTATAATTTTGATGTCATAAGGTGCCTGAATTATTATTTCTTAGGTTTACAATATTCATCTTTAGACACTATGGTCTGACCATAACTGGCGCTTGAATTGAAAAGCCAAAACGTTGGGAATAAGAAATAAGAAAAGTGCTCCACAAAAAATCGGTGAAGTAAAAAAAATCTCTTATTCAGGTTCTTAAAAATTCACAAAACAAAATAACTGATCGCAGATATTTTGTCAACACCGTACGCGTCGCATGCTTAGAATGCACCGCATAGTACACGAAATGCGGCGCGTACGGTGCGGGCAAAATATGTGCGATAACCTTTACCTGATGCCACAGTATATCCCTAGTCCCTACAGTAACGAAACGCCTTTGATGTCGCACGATGCCGCCATCGGTGTAGGTACCGAGCAGATATGCCAGGGTTGCCACGAAACGGGAAATAAAATAAAAATAAAATATTGCGATTGTAATGTTATCATAATGTGTTTAATTAGTTATTAGCGTGTTATATTTACAAATTATTATGTCGTACTGCCAGATATTAACGGAAACTTTATTTTTAGACGATTTTAGCTCTCTATTTAAAAATTTAATTAAACCATCAAGCCCCATAAGCTCACCTATGAGCGAGACACGATAGAAAAGCAATAGATTTCCAAGAATCCACGAATTATGATCGAAGGATTAAAATAATGAAGACGCATTCGAATATACAGGGTGTCACAAAAATAAGTGATAATACTTTAATTTGTGTATGTGTTCCTTATAGAATGTAGAGAGTTCACTGTTAAAGTAACAGCCATTAACAGCGCTGAAAGACCAATTTTTTTTTTCACTTTTGTATGGGAAAAGACGTGACGCTTGGGCGCTTGCCCATACAAAAGTGAAAAAAATGGTCTTTCAGCGCTGTTACTTTCGTAGTGAACTCTTTACAAGGAACACATACACACCCTAAACTATTATCACTTATTTTTGTAACACCCTGTATAAAATATCCAATAATTAATCACACAATTGGTAAACCGTATGGTAGGTCACACGTCAGGTGTAACAGAAGCACTTCAAAACTCGCTCTTATTACGTGCGCGGTAAGGGCGGTCCCAAGGTCAAAATGTTACACTTGGTGTGTGTACCTAGCTAGGTAGGTACTTATAATAAGCCGCAGCCCGGTGCAGCAAGAAACGATCGGTGCCGAAGCTCGTCACCGGTTTCATTATGTACCTTTTGTACTTTCTGAGTTTATCCCGGACATACATACAGACAAGCAGACAAAATTCTAAAAGCTATATTTTTGGCTTCCACATCGACTGTAGATCACGTCCCAAGTATTATTTTTCAAAAATATTCAATGTACAGAATAGACTTTCCTACGATTTTATTATATTATGTATAGATTGTTTCTCTCCTTGTTACACTTCTTAGTTCTTACAACGTAAACAATAAAACAGAGATGCAAATAAATGCCGCCAATGCCAACACAATTTATTAGTGTGAACTGTGAGCCGATATTTATGAAAATTTAAATCCTTTTTATTTTTTGAATCGGATTTACATCCGGTACACTGAATTATTTATTATATTATCCCATTGTTTATAAGATAAGTTATCGTTTTACAACACAAAATTCGTAGACAACGCGCTAACGTCACCCCTGCGCGGGCAGGTACACAAACTCCGCGAGTTTGTGTACGCGGGCCAGCGCCGCCCGCTTCTCCGCGGGTAGTGGGTGCCCCTCCGCTGCTCTGCGCAAGTACATTCGTTTCACTACTGTAGGGATATGTCATATTGCTATACTGTGCTGATGCCGAGACGAAACCATATTTTGACATCACATTGTTAGATAATAATTAAATAATGTGTTGTACAGTTGTATACAATGATATTCTACTTATACAGATCTGTTACGTTCATACTATTCCCGGCCCCGGATACTTTTTATCCCGGAAAAATGTACGGTACTTGCGCGATAAACGAATTTTGGCGCAACGGAGTTGCGGGCGTCATCTAGTAATATATAAATTTCTCGTGTCACAGTGTTTGTTCGCGAACTCCTCCAAAACGGCTCTACCGATTTTAATGAAATTTTGTATATAAATTCGTTTGGCCTGCGAGTAGGTTTTTATCTACTTTTCATATTGATACTAGAAATAATTTATACGGCAAAACAACGGTTATCGGGTCAGCTAGTATTATTATAAAAGGCTGTATTTACCATTTCGATACACCACCCCAGCACCCTGCTGATTTTCAAGTTCTCCTCAGTAAAGTTTTCTCCAGCCAGCGTCTCGTAGGCGATGCTTGTGGTGATACCTCTCGCTAGCTTTCCACCCAGCAAGTTATATTCTAACACCTGAAATAGATTAAAAATAAAGTTATTATTATTTATTTAATACTTAACGATATTTAACCCTCTATATCTTGTTTTAAAATTCGTATATCGCGCGGGAACGTATATTTTTTCTGCGATGGAAACTATCAGGGGCGTGCACTCCTTGAAGGCAGAAATGTAGTGCATTACTTGCCATTCACAGATATTTTAATTTAACTTTCGTACGTTTTAGATGACTCATGACGTTAATTATTAATAGTAAAAAATATAATAGAAAATATGAATACATTTAAAACGCCTACATTTATAAAATAGCAAACAATTTGCGAGCAATTAAACATTAAAGTTAGGTACACGCGCGAACGCCGAACGGTATGGCTCAAGGTCAAGGCAAGCACTTCTGTGTGCTGCATGCTCTCTTATTTTGCGTACGCTGCCTAAACTATAAAAGATAGAACCATACAATGTTCTGAGTAAATGTAGATCTTTTAAATATCTACAAAAAAGTCCGCGACACACTATACCTATCTATGTCAAGTGAGGTACAACAACCATTATTTTATTTAAAAATCTTGATTTTTTTTTTGACTACATTTGAACGCGTTTATTTTACTCATGCTATTAATCTTTATCAAAATGAATTATTTCATCACTAACTACAGTTTATGTAGATAATATTTGGTCTTTGAATGATTAAAATTGGACGTTTGGTTTAGAAGTTAAGGCGAAATTAAAAATTGCGATTTACGCCCGTTTCGAAGTGGGCTCTACCAAGGCGGAGGTGCACAGTAGCGAAGATTATGACCGGCCCTGCAGCTGGTGAATTGGCTCATAATACCAAGAATACCAATGATCCCTACTGATTTGCCTATACCCTTCAAAAAGCTCCAATTTCCTGTAAAAAATTATTTTGCACTAACGATAAATATTATGTAAATCCCAGGGCCAAACATTCAAATTAGTAGGAATAGATTTATGAAAAGAATGTTTTGCTCTATCACGAGTCGGGGATCCCGACCATCAGTATATTTTGTTACCTGAAAAAAAAAAAACGTCAAATTTAAATATTCTCATCATTAGCAACTTTAACATCCACAGAAAGACAATCTGTGCAGCTGCGGAAAATGACTGCGTCGTCGATGTTTCTGTGAATTGACCTGGAAATCATTTTGCTGACCGTGTCTTTCGGTAGGCTCTTTGCAGCGGTAACCGACATCCACGCGGGCGGAGCCGCGGGCAATCGCTATCTATACATTACAATAAAACTGTAGAAATGAAAATTCTGTACATTATAGATATTCAAAAAATAATAAGCGAGGGGTGTCCCTACATCGCTATAGAAGCCAAAAATGTAGTTAGTTTTTTGTCTGTCTGTCTGTCTGTCTGTCTGTATATTTAATTATACATATTTTTTATACACCAACTTAACATCTGGTGTATAAAAAATTTCCCCCCACACCTCTAAAGGGACGAAAGAGGGGCTCAGATTTTGTATAAGACTTTTGCATTAATACGAAAAGTACTGATCCGATTTGCATACGGTTTTCACAGATATATTTGTATTCTTCCAACTCAACATTTGGTGACTAAAAATTCCCCAACCCCACTCCTCTAAGGGAACCAAAGAGGGGGTCAGATTTTGTATCAAACTTTTTTCTTTAATGGACTTACTTTAACATAATATTAAGTATTAAATGTTTTTTTCAACTTAACATCTGGTGTATACAATTTTTCGCCCCACCCCTCTTAGGGGACAAAAGAGGGATAAGAATTTGTATCAACTGATGAAGTAGAAATATTTTAAATGGCAAAACAACGTTTGCCGGGACAGCTAGTTTAAAATAAAGAAGCTTTTCCAAATATAATCAAAAAAAAATCGGCCAAGTACGAGTTGTACTCGCGCACGAAGGGTTCTGTACCACTACAGAGCAAAAATAGGCTAAAAATTGTATTTTTTGTATGGGAGCCCCCCTTAATTATTTAATTTATTTAAATTTTATTATTATTTATTAAATTACAAATACAATTAAGTATTTTGTGAACATTTCAATTGTCTATGTGTTGTTGTGATTAAGAGCAAAAAATCACTTTCGTTGTACGGGAGCGCCCCTTAAATATTTAATTTATTTTGTTTTTAGTATTTGTTGTTATAGCGGCAACAATATACACAATCTGTGAAAATTTCAGAAGTCTAGCTATAGCGGCGGTCCCGTTTTTACCCTTTGGGTACGGAACCCTAAAAATAACATATATTTTTTTGTGCCAATCAAAGAAATACATACGTCTAGAAAACTGCACAAATATGTCGAATTGGCAGTTGTTTCCGCCTTAAGGGTCCGTATACGAAATTTGCCGATTTCGCTGATTTAACAGACGTGATTTAACAGTTAAAATACAGTATTTCTATAAGTTTTAATGCACAACATGTAAGATCATTTCAATTATAATCTAATGTTGGAGCTAGTTTTTTTTTAGTATTTTTAAATAATCCAACTCAAACCCGCGACAGTTTTGTGATTTTTGCTGTAAAAGGTTTAGAATATCACCTGTTTATGGATTGTATTGACGTCTTAACGGTATGAAAAAAATATAAAGTATTGTTGAGAAAGTCGTCTATAAAATGTTGGAATTACTTTTTACCACTTTAATATGAAATAGTTGAGTAAAAAAATATGTAACTCGGCAAAATTTTAGAGAGAATGGGCAAAGAATTGCTGTTAATTTCGGCAACTTGGAGCTGTAATTCATAAAAAGAAAACGACAGAAATAATCTATAGATGAAATTCTACCCAATTCGAGAAAAAAGGCAAAAAAAAAAAAACAATTTGTGCCAAAAAACACGATTCAAAACAACCTAAATCTCACATTATATTACTCGCCGCAAGGTTCGAGTCGGCTTTCCGCGCTTAAATATATTTTAAATCTAATAATCTTAATATCTTAATATATATAAATCTCGTGTCACAATGTTTGTCCTCAATGGACTCCTAAACCACTTAACCGATTATAATAAAATTCGCACACCATGTGCAGTTCGATCCAACTTGAGAGATAGGATAGAGATAATTATAGTCGCAATTTTAATTTATTGCTAATTATTTGTCTGTAAAGAGCGACCATTGTTTATGCGACGCGGGTCACGGGATAGCGATGGACGTTGCCATGGTGACATACTTATATTTTAGTCACTAATTCAATAAAATAAAACGGGAGATATACTTAATATAATATGGCAAAGAAACGTTTGCCGGGACAGCTAGTTAATATAATATTTTTAAGGGGAAAAAACCTAATAATATTTCTGTAGCGAACCTTTGCAATTTCGTATTCATCGGCAAAATTTCGTATACGGACTCTTAAGCGGTGCACGAGAGGTGGGACAGAAAGGTAGACGATGGTTTAAGAGGTACAACGTGGTGACTGATGACGTCCTGATCGAGGGCCAGTGGAGTCTTTGTGATGGAGCTCCTTGTATTGAATATAATTTTACAACTTTACACGAACCAAATGAATTAATAAACTTGGCAGGGGCACTGCCGTGCCTGCAGATATGTGTTACACCATGCAAAAGAGTATTTCCTCAATAGAGGAAAAACTACCACATACGCCTAGTCCGTTCAGTTATTCAACCTTTGACAGGACCTTAAGGTGAAAGGTATTAGGGATTCCCAGTCGTAGGCCGGGGCACATACAAGGTTAGTACGGTGTATAGGCCGCTCAAAAGTTAAGGATCGCTTAATGAAACTCAAGAGTGAAAGTTCAATGATCGACTTTTACATCTGCAGGTTTCATTTAAACTTTGAGACTTCTAAAGGTCATTAAAAGGAGGTCACGAGCGGTTTCTTCATGATTGCAATAATATCGAAGAATTACATAATGACCTTCGACCGCTTGGCTCTTTGAGGTCTTAATGTGACATTATAGTCAAAGACCACAGGGTATTCAAAGAACCACGAGACCAATAGTTATGGTATAATATCACAGGTGTGCGTGCTATATTGAAGTTAAAAGCCATAGAGAAGGTAACTAACACAGTCATAGATCAAGATAGATACAGCATGTCGTTCCATTTGTATGAAAACGAGCGTGCCACTTTTTTACTACCTACTGAGACGTACCGATGACAAGAAACGTGTCCATAACTTAGGCCAGCGTTTTTATTTGAATTTCTAAAGCTCAATACGCTGCCCTCATAAGAAAAAAGGCCGCTAAGTGATTTTCGCGTATTTCCAGGTTTCGGTACCACTGGACTAAGCAAAATGAGACGCATCGACGTATCTTGGATCTATATTTTTACGGTTTATTGTTTCAGAGATACGTTAAGCTTAAAAGCCGTTAACTAGCAGTTCTAAAATTATGTCATAAGCAAGAAAACAGTTACCTGAATTCACTAAACTTTAAGGCCGATAAGTGACTCTAACGACTTTTTTGTTCAGTATAATGTACTTTTTTTTGTTGAAGTGCTAAGCTAAATGACCGCAAAGTGAATAGAATAAGCTATAAGGCAGCTACATGAGTTTAACCCCTTTATTTCTTAGCATTGATTCCCTTTTATTGTTTTTGTTACTAAGCAATAACGCCGCTAACTGTAGTAACAGAAGCTATAAGGCGGCTAAGTTAGTTTAATAGCTTTATAGTTTAGTTTGTATGATTAAAATTATAATTTTGGATGAACCTCAAAAGCCGCTAAATCACTCTACTAAGCTATAAGGCCGCTAATTGATTTTTAATCAATGTGGCATTAGTTCCAAAAACAGGGCATACATGGTGTTAATAACCGAACTGGTTATCTGACAGATATTGAAATCGACGTACTTTATTCTGTAACACAAATTCGCTAGTAGATTGCACAACTGTTTTTATTTATTTATTACTCTTGCAAACTTTATGATTACGTTCTTAAATAATTATTATGTTAATCTACGAGTATTTTATCCTGAGACTGAAATCCCTTGGACGGCCGTCCGTGTTATCATCGTAACGTGTACTAGCTGTATTAGCGCGGGACGGTAAAGATGTACAAGATTTAAGTAACAAGAATATGTCTGTTAAGTATTAATTCATGTTTATTGTTTATATGTAAAAAAATGTGAATTTAGAAGTTAAATTTTTACGTTTTTTTTAATAAAACTTGATTTTTTTCACTTGCTGATAAATTTATATTTTCTTCTTCTGAGATAGTTTGTAAGTTAACTGCCTTTTATCTTAGTTTTCCTGTGGTTCTTTTCTATTTTATAAATATAGAACTAAACAAAAAGGCGGTTAAATCACATAACGTCTTTTACGGGTAGTTCCTCAGACAGAGTTTGAATCGTTCAACAGAGGCTTGAAAGCGGCTATTGTTGTTTAGCCGCCTTTATGCTTATAACTAAAACTGACACTAAGCAATAAAGCCGCTAAGGTATACTTAAATGCCTTTTAGCTTAGTGATAATAAAAAAATATACACTGTTATAAATACGTTAAGTACATTTTACCGTTTTTTCAAACTGTGTAACGTCATTCTAAGGAAATAATATATACAGATAATACGTAAAAAATATTGCTATTATTTGACAATATTTCAAAAGTTTTATCTTTCGTAGAATTCAAGAAATTAAGTTTCGCAGGTTTTTTTGCGTTTTCTCAAAAAGTGCTTTTGTGGGTTAGCGGCCTTTTTTCTTATGAGGGCAGTACGGCACTTAGGCATTTTTAAAATTCCGATTGACGTCCGATTCCGACAGCAGACTAAAGAACAGACTTTCGTAAGACGAGCATTGCTCGTCGTTTGGGAACGCGATATGGTACGCGAAGTACATACACATGCGGTATCTATCTTGATCTATGTCTGTGGTAACTAATATGTAGCAACTAGCAAATATGTTATTGGTGATTACTAATTACTCATTTCCTTCTGATATGGTAATTAGTTGAACATGTTATGCCTTAAGTCGTAACAAATAAACGTCTTGATGCTCTGCATTATACATTCTCCACGTGGTTACCTATTTTATATAATGTCTGTCTATCTGTTTATTTTAACGCCCATCCCGCTAAACCGATTTTGCTGAAATTTGGTATGGATTTATTTTGAATCCCGGGAAAGGACATAGGATACTTTTTACCCCGGGGAAGGATGCAGTTCCTGCGCGATAAGCGAAATTTGACGCAACGGAGTTGCGGGCGTCATCTAGTTCTGTGAATGTGATATTTTTGATGTAATATCAGGGAAGTTGATTCCTAGGCAGTTGACAAACGCACGTCATTTGGTCGGATCATGTCAATTCAATGTTCATTGTGATCTGTCGGCTGGGTTTGTCATAACGCGAACAAATTACGTAGGTCCCCCATATACCTGAACCTATATTTTTCGCGTGGGACGATGGCGAAAAGTTGCAGATGGTATGATTCCGAACAATTCCTCAGAGCACTCCCCGTGATACAACCGATAGAGGATGCAGAGTGAAGCTACATCTCGGCGTAATTCCAAGGGGTCCAAGTTGTTTGAAACACTATGGCAGTCAACGATTCGAGCGGCCCTTCCTTGGATACTCTACAGAGGGAGCAGTTGGTATGTTCAATAAAACAATCAAATTAGTACTTACGACCAAATCTGTCTTTTTTCGGGTGTGGGTAAACTAGATGTAGGTTCTATGTCTAATATTGTAAATATACAGCTCCGGCGCTGCGGGAATGCTATGCCCTATCGCCGTTGCGTAACAATTTATAGGCACTCATATGGTCATTATTACATTACATAAAATATAAATATGTACTTAATTATAATCCATAATGGAACGTCAAAGAAATGGTTAAAAATTTTAATTGCGACCTGTAATAAAAATATTATATACAGGGTGCAATTTATAGAACGACTAACCCAAAAAATCAAACATCGTCCTTCTCTCTTCACACTCACGCCCGTTTTTTATATGCCAGGTGAAAAAGAACGACGCGGATTCATCGCCAAATTAGTTTTTTCAAAAACAAAATTGGTTTATTGGAGAACAACATAATAAATGTTCTGAATAATAGGATAAAATCTAAGCACTAAAAATATAATCTAAAATAATTATACAGATACTAGCTGCAGTCCCGGCAAACGTTGCTTTGCCATAATATATTTGCCATATTATTTTATTGAAGTGACTAAATAAGTATGTCACCATGGCAACGTCGATCGCTATCTCGTCGCACAAACAATGGTCGCCGTCAGTCTCAGGTTGTAATAATTTACTATTATTTATTCAACAAATGCACTTATCAATATTTAAAGTACCGAGTAGCCGATTCTCAGACCTACTGAATATGGATATAAAATTTGGTAAAAATCAGTAAAGCCGTTTCGGAGGAGTTCGTGGACTAACATTGTCACACGAAGATTTTATATATAAGATATAGGTACAAACTTTAAATATACAAAGCTATAAAAAGAAAAACTTGCCCAAGTCGTCCCCATCTGGCGGAGTGCCCAGCAAGCTGACAGCATTGCCACGTTGGATGGCAATTGATATCCGCTGTGTCAGGTATCTCCCAGCTCTGGGGTCTCGGGTGGCTTCACTAAGCTTCTTAGATATTCCTCTAAAACGTTTATGTACCTAACCCCGGACCCCCATGCGCTTAAAGTCCCAAACGGTTCAAATATGAGATCTCCGCTGAGGTCCTCATATTTGCGCCGCTTGAAGTTCTCTGCTTGGTTTGCGGCTGCGCCCGCACAGCTCGAGGTGCCCTGAATATGAGACGAGGCGAGTGTGTCGACACAAGTAGCGTCCTACACAAGAGTCCGTCCCACATTCCAGGGTACCTGGGTCATGCCATCGGGTCTCTTGCCATCGTCGCGCGCCAAATACGGAGGGCTCCAGTATCGCTGGCACGCCAGCAGTGGCAAGAGCCCGGCGAATGAGGTCATTCAGGCTGTGATGCCGCGAAAAGCGTCCAACACTTCGCAAGCAGCACAGCCCGTGGTGACTACGTGCGCGCCGCAAACACACTGTTGGGAACTGAGTTTTTTCTCAATAACTCGATAAATATACAATATTTAAAAAATCCGCTAGGTCGGTTTCTCAATGATAGAATTTTACACAACGTGTTAAAATATTAACTTAGTTCAATGCACGGTTATGGCAATAAATGAAAAAATAATGAAAATTAGATGCATCTTTGTGTTTTTTGTCTATCGAGAAAAATTTTTATGTTGTGTTTTTGCTCAGATCGAATTCTTGGAAATATAATGTAGTATCTAATTTAAGAAAATTAAACAATTCGGGGCTTATTTTGAAGTATAAAAATGAATTATTATAAAATCGAAAATTTTGGGTTAGTCGCCCCCTTAAATCCACCGGCCAAATTTTTTAGGGCTTAGGTATTACTACTAAGTTTGAAATTTGAATTTCTATATGTGTGTGTAAATGCAATAAAGAATATTCATTCATTCATTACTATTAGGAGAGTCCATTTAACAAAAACCGGTCAAGTGCGTGTCGTGCCACGCGCAATATAGGGTTCCGTAGTACCGCTAGTTTTTGATAATTTGATGGTAAATGAATGTACATTTATAACGTGTTTTAATATACTAAAAACATCATCTCAGTTAATTTTAAAGGAATTTGAACGAAAAGTTTCCCTATACTTCGCCGACAACATTTTTTTAGTTCATCAACTATAACTCAAAAACTTATGAAATCTTCGTAGCCGTGGTAGTTTTCCTTTTAAATTCAGCATATTTCCTACTCCCGTGAATTTTTTCACATTTCCAGAAGCAACCGTTTAGCTGGTAGAAGAGGGGGACACTGAACTCTAACGATTTTTTCCACTTTAAAACTCCTTGTTGACTACGGAACCCTAAAAATTAAAACCGGCCAAGTGAGCGTGTCGACTGTCGCGGTCGGGTCACTCACACACACACACGTGGTTCCGTAGTACCGCTAGTTTTTTAAAAATTTTGTGTGGTCAATGAATGTACATTTATGAAGTGTTTTACACTATTATCAACATCATCTCAGTTACTTTCAAAGTAATTTGAACGAAAAGTTCCTTTATAAGTACTTGGCCGAATACATTTTTTTAGTTGATCGACTACTCATTAACTTATGAAGTCTTCTTAGCCGTGATAGTTTTCCTTTTAAATTCAGCATAATATTTCCTACTCCCGTGAATTTTTTCACACTTCCAGAAGCAACCGTTTAGCTGGTGGAAGGGGACACTGGACTCTAACGATTTTTCCCACTTTAAAACTTAATAAGTATTTCACAAACAGATCCCTAAATCGGAAAATGATCTATGAATACTCATAATATTTTTATAAAACCTATCGCACGACACCCCACTTGGTGACGGTGTCCAGGATGGTGGGATACAGCTCCTCGAAGCTGCTCTTGTGCTGTCGCGCTGCTGCCGACGGGGTATCAGGTCACTCACCTTCCTGATCCAGTCGGCGGCCTCCGGCACCTCGGCCATTTTGGACCGCTTGGCGACGGTGTCCAGGATGGTGGGAAACAGCTCCTGTGCTGTTGCGCTGCTGCCGACGGGGGATCAGGTCACTCACCTTCCTGATCCAGTCGGCGGCCTCCGGCACCTCGGCCATCTTGGACTGCTTGGTGACAGTGTCCAGGATTATGGGGAACAGCTCCTCGAAGCTGCTCTTGTGCGTCTTGTCGCGCTGCTGCTCGATGGACGCGCTCGTCGACATCTTCAAATGTTGCGGCGTCCTGTGAACAAGTTTTTGTTTAACACACTTTTATTAGTTTGAGCTGTATGTATGTAACGGAATCTTTGAGCACGATTTTCACCTATCTCCAGTAGTCTGATTAATTCGAAACTTTGCATACGTATTAAGATTTAAGAGCCAAAAACTTGCTCAAATTTTTTTAAAAAAAAAAGAACGTTTTTTTTAATCACACTATTTAAAGGTGAAAGTTAATGAGTGATATAACTTCTTCACGTAATAATGGGTGGAGGCTTTTTAATGGAGTATGGAGTTAACTGACAGAGATCAACTACGATAACATGGCGCGCCCCTCCAAAATTCGAAACGTTTGAACTTTGAAGTGCGTTGTCAAAACGTTTGTGGTGCGTTGTCTTGCGCGGTAGGCTAGTTGTTGACCAACAAATCCTGGTAATAAGTGACATTAACTGAAATATTACGTGTACTGTGATTGGTTGAATACTTACTACATACAAACTCTTTCATGGATGTGACTACACACATTGAAACAGTCATTTGGAGGGGCGCGCCATGTTATCGTAGTTGATCTCTACCCTGGATTGGCATTGGCTAGGTTTTAATGCGGGAAAATAACACAATTTATTTCTTCTAATAAGCGTGGTGTACCTACTGCTCTCTTGAATGTACAACCCAAGATAGAGAATGTCTTGGAGCAATTTCACTAGGAGTGCCGACTCTACGTAAAGTGGAAAGCTAAGAAGTAGAAATCTGGTGTACTACTAGGCAAAAGTAAAAGACAGCCTCGAATGTTTCACTACTTATAAGTGGGAGAGCCATGCTTCGGCACGAATGGGCCGGCTCGACCGGAGAAATACTACGTTCTCACGAAAAAGCGTGAAACAGCGCTTGCGCTGTGTTACGCCGAGTGAGTTTACCGGAGGCCCAATCCCCTACCCTATTCCCTTCCATACCCTCCCTTATTCCCTTCCCTTCCCATCCCTACCCTTCCCTATTACCCTATTCCCTATTAAAAGGCCGGCAACGCACCTGCAGCTCTGATGCTGCGAGTTTCCATGGGCGACGGAAATTGCTTTCCATCTGGTGACCCGTTTGCTCGTTTGCCCCCTTATTTCATAAAAAAAAAGACCGATGCGGGTACTTACTGCGAAACAATACTCTTTTCTGAATACGCCATGTTTATTAGTACACGATATGAGCCCCGAAAAATCTGACGAAGACTACAAAAATCCACTAATTACACAAACAATAAAGTTGCAGACGTAAAAATTTTATTTATTCTTAAATTTTAAGATATTTTATATAGAAATTTGAAATAGCTATTTAGCTTATTAATTATTAAACAAGAAGGTTTTGAATTAATTAAATGAACAATTATTTAACACTAGACGTTCCGCGCGGCTTCGCCCGCACAAATTAGATATTTCACAGACAAATTAGTCCACAAAAATAGCCTATGATCCTTCACGTGGTCTATTTCTTATCTGTGCCAAATAATAGAAAAATTGCTCCAGTAGTACGCGAGATAAGCCCTTTCAAATAATTTCTCTCGTTTTTTTCTACCTTTTTCTATTTCTTCGCTCCTATTAATCTTAGCGTAATAAATTATTATAGCCTATATCCTTCCTCGATTAATGGGCTATCTAACACTGAAAGAATTTTTCAAATCGGACCAGTAGTTCCTGAGATTAGCGCGTTCAAACAAACAAACTAACAAACACTTCCGCTTTATAATATTAGTATAGACTAGATGACGCCCGCAACTCCGTTGCACCAAAATTCGTTTATCGCGCGGGAACCATATATTTTTCCGGGACAAAAAGTATCCTATGTCCTTCTTTCCCGGGACTCAAAGTATCTCCATACCAAATTTCAGCAAAATCGATTCAGCCGTTTGGGCGTGAAGAGGTAACAGACAGACGGACGGACGGACGGACGGACGGACGGACGGACGGACGGACGGACGGACGGACGGACGGACGGACGGACGGACGGACGGACGGACAGACGGACAGACGGACAGACGGACAGACGGACAGACGGACAGACGGACAGACGGACAGACAGACAGACACACAGATACACAGACAGACAGACAGACAGACAGACAGACAGACAGACAGACAGACAGACAGACAGACGACAGACAGACACACTTTCGCATTTATAATATTAGTATGGATTTTAATTAGATATCTGCGAGATAAATAAGGCCCAGAAACGGACGATTTTCAAGATTTAAAAGTGACAGGAGACATAGAAATATAGTAATTAAAATTCTGAAAAAAATAGATGTGTTAGTTAAGGATCTAACACAGTGGAATGTATATTCCATTACACAATATCATGAACTTCACTCGATAGAAAAAAATTTCAAAGTTACCTCTTCTTTGAACGAAACTGCCATACTATGTCCAAATTACTTGGAATTTTCAGGTAATTTTTATACTGAACGAAAGACAAATAATGTATCTAGGTAGTCGGCTTTTTTTAAACTCGATTGAATTATGTATAAAATAACGACGATAAAAAAACTATAAAATTGCAGGCGCAAGGGCTTGGCTCGTGCGCTCAGTCGTGCTCTGGCGCTCTTTGACGACGGACCGTACAACTTTTTCTTGCAACATTTTGAATACATATTTTTACAATTTGAGAAATAATTTTAACATATTATGCAAGGTTGATCATTGCTAATAAGTGACGCAAACCAAGTCCAAAATAGGCTCGATAGAAGTACCTTAGAATTAGCATAACAACAACCGTAAATACTATCGTCTATCATACAGTATTGTGATTATTTGTAGATAACTCCACCGTATTTAAATTATTTTGTATATTTTATATATTATAGACTCGCAGTACGTACACATGCGGAGGCATGCCCAATGCCCACCTGCAACATTTTCTTTGCATCTTTGACTGTCTAATTACTTTTATAATGACATGGTTATTTTTAACCAACTTTAAAAAAGGTGGTTATTCGACCCGTATTAATGTAATATTTCCATGTAATATCAGTCTGAACAAATGTGCCGTATCTGGGAAGTGCATGTATGTATGTTTAGACTTGTAAGTAAGTAATTCCTTTCGTTGCACTAGCTCAATTTAGGGCAGTGTTTTTCAACGTGTGGGTTGGTGTATGTATGTATGTACATTTTTTTATGTTTGTGTTCGCATACCTACGGAACTGTAATTCCTATTTTGTTCAAGATATTGTTCAATTTAGGTATTTAAATACGGCAAGTTTCCTCAAAGTCGGTTCATTATGAGATAGGGGATAGATTCTGTGGGGATCTCAATTATTATTACGTACAATTTGAAATCGGCTAGATACTTGTTATGGTCCCGTACCCAAAGGTTAAAAACGGGACCCTATTACTAAGACTTCGTCTGTCTGTCTGTCTGTCTGTATGTCACCAGGCTGTATCAGCTCAAGAACCGCTATGGCTAGACTTCTGAATTTTTTACAGATTGTGTATATCTGTAGCCGCTATTAGCTATAATAACAAATACTAAAAACAAAATAACCCATACTTACAACAAATGTGATTTTTTTGGTATTTTTTGCTCGATATATCAATAATGGCAACAGGTAGGCACTTGAAATTTTTACAAAATCCTTAGATATACTTACGTGTACTTCAATAATAAATAATGATATTTCAATAAAATTCAAATTAAAGGGGGCTCCTATATAAAAAAACTCATTTTTTTTGGCTTATTTTTGCTACGGTACGGAATCCTTCGTGCGCTCCTCTGTTTTGAGCTTTTTTTAAAGGATATTTTTTAATACAGCTTCAAAAATTTTGGAAAATTTCCTATATTTAGAGATGTATAATATTATTTAAACGTAATAGTCTATGCGTCGTACAATAAAGAAAGTCAAAGTACGTGAGATTACGCTGTATCGGTGAGCGTAAAAATAGGACGAAACTAGCACTATCGCGACTGTACATTTTGTCATTAACAAATGACACTAATTTGATTTTACTTTATCTTTGTGCGGTAGAACTCAATAAAAATGTTTACCGTGTAAATTATCAAAACGGGCAGATTTGATTGTTTAGGGCGTGATTTCGTTTTTCAATAGTATCGAACGTACCAGTTTCGATTATGTACGCTGTTTTTTCATAAGTATATAATTTCTTTGAAAAATGACCGTTCCGATTTTATACGTGGTATTAAATAACTAGACGTTCCGCGCGGCTTCGCCCACGTGAATTAGGTATTTCACAGAAAAATTAGTTCACAAAAAACCCTATGACCTTTCACGTGGTCTACTTCTTATCAGATCCAAATAAGAGAAAAAATGCTGTAGTAGTTCGTGAGATAAGCCCTTTTCTAATAATTTCCGCCGTTTTTCCACATTTTCCTCTATTTATTATATAATATATAGCCTTCCTCGATAACTGGGCTATCTAACACTGAAAGAAAGTTCAAATAAGCCCTTTCATATAATTTCCCGTTTTTTCCACATTTTCCTCTATTTATTTGCTCCTACTAGTCTTGGCGTGATAAAATGTAGCCTATAGCCTTCATCAATAAATGGACTATCTAACGCTTAAAGAATTTTTAAAATCGGACTAGTAGTTCCTGAGATTAGCGCGTTCAAAATATAAGCTCTTTCATATAATTTCCCCCGTTTTTTCCACATTTTCCTTTATTTCTTCGCTCCTATTAGTCTAAGCGTGATAAAATATAGCCTACTAGCTGTCCCGTTGTTTTTCCTGTTTTCCTGCTTTTCTATTAAAGTTTTTTTTTTCTATAAACCTCACGAAACCTTTCTAACGAATACAAAACCGTGGAAATCGGTTCGTGCGTTCTGGAGTTATAGCGTCAGGAAGGAAAACCCGACTTATTTTTATTTATTAGATAACCTTCCTCGATAATTGGGCTATCCAACAGTAAAATAATTTTTCAAATCGGACCAATAGTTCCTGAGATTAGCGCGTTCAAACAAACAAACAAACAAACTGCAGAATTATAATATTAAAAAGATTATATAATATGCAAAAGTATATATTATTATATCTGTCTATCTGTCTGTTTCCTCTTCACGCCCAAACCACTGAACCTATTTTGCTGAAATTTGTTATGGAGATACTTTTAGTGCCGGGAAAGGATATAGGATACTTTTTTCACGTAAAAATGTACGGTTCCTATGCAATAAATATTTTTTTAAGAAAAGAAGTTACGGTCGTCATCTAGTGATTAATAAACCTGGATTTTTAATGAAAAAATATTTTTGTATGAAATGTCATCTATTTTTAACGATATTAAAATATTGTATGTACTTATTTGTCATTCTCTCACACCCTAACGAAGTAACTAATCGACTTGATTTTTGTCATAGAGTTATTTAAAAGGGCAGAGAAAAAAATAGGCTTCTTTTGGTCTAGAAAAACATCATTTTCCCAAGGGAAGCACGATATACTGAATCTATGTTTAATTTTTAATGACATTCTAAATCGAAAACAGTAAAATTAAACACACGGTTTTCGTTTATAATAAAACAAAACTATGTCTCCATCTCCAATTAAAAAAATTTCGTTAACTTAACACAAAAGATTATTAGAATTTCGTTAACTTGACATAAAGGAGTAAATGAATAAATGAAACAAAATTCTAAATAATATGAAATAGCTAATTAGACTACGGCTCATTTTTTGTATAGTGTGGCGCGCTCGGGCCGTGCAGTCACGAGTTCCCCCCGCAGTAAGTTGCCCCGCACCTCGGCCCGATCGGATTGTTTCAAGCGGAGCTTCGTCGCTGCGAATACTTTTCTTTCTTTGGTCTTCCCGCCCTTAAGAGCCCGGGTTACCCTCGAAATTCTCATACATACGTAATACCAAAATCATTTTGTCATACGAAAGTATTTAACATGTTTGAGTTACTTTTCAGCTTAAAATAGTAATTACCTAGGTTCCTGAACAAAAATTAACTTCAAAATATTTAAACACTAAAAAAAAATTTTTGTGTATAATTTTTTTTTACTAAATTTACTACTAAATATTTAAACACTAAAAATATATATAAATAAATAGTAAATTTACTACAAAATATTTAAATACTAAAAAATATTTTTTTGAGGTGAAATATTTTGTAGTAAGTTTAATATTTATGTATATATTTTTTAGTGTTTTACTCTATTTTTTAGTGTTTAAATATTTAGTACTAAATTTAGTAAGAAAAAAATTATTCACAAAAAAATTTTTTTTTAGTGTTTAAATATTTTGAAATTAATTTTTGTACAAGAACCTAGGTAATTACTATTCTAAGCTGAAAAATAACTCAAACATGTTAAATATTATCGTATGACAAAATGATTTTGGTATTACGTATGTATGAGAATTTCGAGGGTAGCGCGGGCACTTAAATAAGCTGTAAATGTAAACGTACATTAGGGTGGCTACTCTTTTGCGATGGACGCGGAGGTTGGAACGATCGGATTTTTATCGGATTTATGATCGATAGGATTATGTGGTGCATGCTGTCGCCTATATTATCTCAATATAGGCCACAGCTCATAGCGCACTGCGCAAAAATGGCTTCTATGAACTATCAACCCCATAATAACGAGTAACGGCACCATTTTATCATAGACAACTTCACTGTTAGTAACCTGAATTTATTAATTCTATATTTAAATAAACAAGACACTTCCTGCAGTAGGAAAGGGGACCCAGAGAACAGGATCCTGACCTTATTTCATGTCCTTAATCTAGATTCTAGAATCTATATCATAGATGCATCATGCAAGTACTATAATTTGTTTGTCGCGGACATAATATTTCAGTATGATGTTTTAAACTTCCTCAAAATCAATCTAGGTACTAACCATAGGGCTACGTACTTTTCATAAACGGGAAAATGTAGAGATTCTATTTTATAAAACGTCGACTAGAGTTATTTTTAGGTTTACTTTATGTTATAAATAAAGAATTATTATAACTTACCAGTTAATATTTTAAAGTATGACTTTGAATAAAAAAAACTAAACCACTGACTTTACGCAACGTGTCGTAATGCACTGATCAATACAGATGAGTGATGACTATATTTGAGGTATAAATTAATTGCTGTTATCAATTTATATCCATATCGACTTCATTATAATAAAATAAATTATTATAATCGTAGCATTCCGATGTTAGGTCTACTCCAGACAGCGGAATCTGCGCGGTTTAAGAGCCTGCTGTCAGAATTGTCAAGGCACGCTAGCCCCGCCTACACACCCCGCTATCATGGAATCACCTCCAATCGTGGTGGTGATTCCATGAATCGTGCCCCCGATCATTGTGCTTTGCGTTGCAGCGAAAAGTGATATAACAATATCGCGTAACAACGGTTCCCACATTATAGCACGAAAGTAAAGGTCGTAAGTCCCAAAAATGTTTTTGATGATTACTTAAAAATCAAATACAATACTAATATTTCCTTTAGCCATTATTTTATAAAGTGTGTGATTGTAGTAGTGTAAGTTATTTAATGATAGTAACTCAATAAGTGTTACAGTGTAAATAAATCTCAATTTTATTTAAGTCAATCGTCTTCCGGGATCGTAAAACTTATTAGAAAGCACAGCAAAATTTTGCAGTCCGCTCTCAAAGAACGGCGATACATGGACATAGAAATTAGTAACAGACAGGCCAATATACTTATGTATTTTATCGGCACGACACCGCGTGTGTCGCAATTTGTAAAAACTCTTAGTGTACACTGTACAGCATCGTTAATTTGTATTACTGACTTATTTTACTTGAAATAATAATAATATAATATCTATGGACGCTTTTCAAATCACACCACGTCAGTCTGGCCCCGTGTTACTCGTAAGTACCTGAATGACTCGTGTTACGGGTACCAGACAACGGAAATATATTTAATACTTTATAATATACTATACATATTATATTTTCGATTTTTATTATATTATGATTTAAGATACACATATTTTAACCCATCAAGCCCCGTACGAGCACCGGTGATCGCGACAACAATAGAATACAATAGCATTTCCGAGAATCCCCGATCGCAGCATTAAGACGCTGACAACTGCCTTGACAACCTTGATCTCGCATCACTCTCGCATCTGTGTCGATTTTCATGCCAGAGAGACAGAGATGTCAAGTGTTCACTCGGTAGCGTGGATACATTTTTCGTTTGTTAGAGGAAAAAATAAATATGGGAAATCTAGATGTCAGAACCGAAAATTAAATCCTTGGATTCTTGTAAAATCTTTGGATTTTTGTAAAAGGTATCAAATAAACAAATTTGTAAAGCATAGATTGTATTATTACTTTATTTAGAACTGTTTAAAGTTCCTGAAAGATGTGACTTTGTTTTTTTTTTCATCCAGTAGGAGAACATTATTTTATTATTTAAATTCGACAAGCTTTTCCAAATATAATCAAAAATCACATAATTTTTTTTGTGCCAATGTATGAAATACATACGTCTAGAAATCTGCACAAAGATGCCGAATTGGCAGCTTTCTTCCCCTTAATACACAAATACGTCCTAGGAACTTTGAAAACTTTTTGTTCTATCGGCGGAATTCGAACCCGCGACCCCCGGTTTGAGCTGCTAACGCGCTCATCTATTGAGCCACAGAAGTCGTCTGGGGACTGGAAGTAAACCAACCAGTCAGCTCAGTTACAATATATAATAGTACTGGCTCATTAACAAAGAAAAGCTTTTGAATCGAATCTCCGAAATCGATTATGAATGGAGTTGCCTATGAGCTGAAATAAGTTGTGTGCATACTGCCTGTCTGCCGAGACGCATCTTAATCAATCGCGCGGTTCATGTTATGTCTGAAGTAGCACTTAGCGGCCTTACCTCACCATAGTTGGTAATACTAATATATATTCTGTGACCATAGTAATATCATAATTCATAATATTTTTAAGGATTACTACTCTCACGAGTTTTCTCGGTGGTTATTTTATGCGCATAATATAATATATTATAATTAGAGATGTGCCGACTATCCGGCCACTTTTGTAGTCGGCGAATAGTCGGCAAAAAGCGCCGAATAATCGGCTTTTTACTTTTTTGCTATTACTGAAATTACATAAAAGAAAGACCTTGATTATTATTATTTATAATACGTGTTCATAATATCACAATCAGTGTTACACATTTTAAAATTAAATGGAGTGTTTCTGAAATTACTTACTAGTAAAGAAATTATTTTTGTAAATATAATTTTAACAACAAATAAGTATAATATATTATTACATCGAGAGTTCATGTACTTACATGAAATACTTATTTAATGAAAACCATCAACTGTATCATAGATACAAAATAAAGTAACGTAAGCGAAGTAAACATAATATCACAGTGTAAATAACTACAGTGGTCCAACGAACACGTCTAGACAGAGCAATCGTGTGGGGCGTGCGGGGTGAGAGAGACGCGGTATCGATACCGAACTGCCATACACTCGTTCGGTACACGTCAGCCGGGGTCGACGCTTTTTAATTTTATTGTTTTAAGTGGTTTGCGACCGACAGTGTTTCGTTTGAATTGTATTGTACTTATTTAAATACATAATATACTTACATATTATATCCGATATTTTTTTTATTTTTTTTTATTTTTGATATTTTCAAAATTACATACAAATTTCATACTCTGATATGTTTTTTTCGTAATAGTTGAATCGAAATAATTTGTATGTCTGATAATTTGAAGATAGGGAAGTAAAATTAAACTCATTTATTTATTATTGATATTCAAAGTTTTCAAATAAAGTAAAAATCAACGATAGATACTTTGAGTATCAATTTTTTTTAATGAAATAAGGGGGCAAACGAGCAAACGGGTCACCTGATGGAAAGCAACTTCCGTCGCCCATGGACACTCGCAGCATCAGAAGAGCTGCTGGTGCGTTGCCGGCCTTTTAAGAGGGAATAGGGTAATAGAGGGTATGAAAGGAAACAGGGGAGGGTAGGAAAGGAAATAGGGAAAAAGATAGGGGATTGGGCCTCTGGTAAACTTACTCACTCGGCGAAACACAGCGCAAGCGCTGTTTCACGCTGGTTTTTTGTGAGCCCGTGGTATTTCTCCGGTCGAGCTGGCCCATTCGTGCCGAAGCATGGCTCTCCCACGTTAAGTCTTAAATTCATTTTTTTAACCAGAAGAAAAAAAGTGTATTAATTTTATCAGCCGAATTAACTTAACACATGGTATAAATGGTATAAAAATAGTATAATAAGGCCGCCTATTTGCTATTCCCTGACTTTACATTCTTTTTTTTATTTTATATTGTTAATTTTTAAGCAAATAAAGAATTCATAAATAAATAAATATAATAACAAACAAGGAATTTTCTTCCGAAAACAGGGGGTCACGTGGGTGTCATAAGCCTGAGTTACAAGCCGCGTCGACGGCTGTGATTAGTTAATGTCGTGTCA
Source organism: Lysandra bellargus (assembly GCA_905333045.1). Taxonomy (NCBI): domain Eukaryota; kingdom Metazoa; phylum Arthropoda; class Insecta; order Lepidoptera; family Lycaenidae; genus Lysandra; species Lysandra bellargus. The sequence continues at coordinate 7,517,510 of HG995356.1, forward strand.
AATAGCATATGACCTAGGCTTGTGAAACTCTCGGAAAATAAGACCTGTGTATTTAGACTACGACTTGATGTAAGACTTTTTACATTTAAAACATTATTTTACATTTTTAAATATAAATATCAATTTTGATATCAAGTATAAATATCAATTGATATACTTACAGGTAATATATCATGCGAACCCTGAGCTTTTGTATACGCATTTGTATTTTTTATAATAAAACTCCTTATTTATAATACTTACTATATATATATTTATATTACTCTACATACAAATACTACGAATACATAAAATGTAGAACAGGTTTTAATAAAACACATTATTGTGACAACCCTGAAGCAATGACGAATACCTACACAAAAGCGGCATTTCGCGCGACTTCAAAGGCGTTGGACCACTGTAGTTATTTACACTGTGATAATATTATAAGACGATTCGACACGTTTGCAGGCGGCGGCGTGTGCGACTTACCCGCGGAACAGCAGTAAAAAAGCGTTACGGAAACTTCCGAAACCATGATCGGCTTGGCCGACTAGTCGGCCGATTAGTCGGCGTCTTTGCAGCCGACTAATCGGCTAGTCGGCTAGTCGGCCAAAGTCATGATAGGCACATCTCTTATATTATAATATGGCACTAGAGTTGAATGGAAGCTAGAATTTTGGAATAAAATTTCAAAAAATACTTTTACCCTTTACTAGGGCGAGGCCGCCAATTTTTGCTGATTTTGCAATTATTTTTCTCCGCCCTTTGTATTTTAAAAAGTATTTTGTTTATCTTATGCTCGAAAACTGATTCTAACGAAGAAAACAAAGTGCTCGAGCATGCATTAGAATTATTTGAGTTCCAACAATAGTTTAAAAATATATTTACAATTAAACAAAAAAGGTAAGAAAATAGCATCCGCCGTGGAAGAGGTGCACTTTAACTGTCGCTGTAGCAGTAGTATGACAGATTTGAAGATAAATCTGATATGTTATGAATACTTATATAAATGGCTATTACCTCATCTAATTCTTATAGTATTTTAAGATAATTTTCTTTATAAACTTTTTCAAATCAAATGAATCGTTAGAAAACATCAATTCTACCCCACATTTTAAACGTCATCAATAATACCGATTTATTGTTATCGTTGGGTGTTAGGGAAGGTAAAATCGGGAAGTGGCAACGCTGAGTTTTTACGTATTCTATGGAAAATCTCGTAATATTCGCCATTTTTCGACAGTTCACATTTGAACCTCAGTCGGGCTGTGTACACAGTTTTTTCAAAGGAAGTTTTTTTGTGACACAAATGTAAGTATTACTGTTTCACATAAAACGATCAATGCATCATGTGAGTAGTCAAAAGGGCCATGTTTGGGGCTATAATACAAACCGCATTGTGTATTATTTACAGAGATAAGTTTGATTTTCTCTACGCTATGATAGCCTCTAACGCTATCATTTTGGTGCTCCAAGCGCATATTTCTCAACACTATGATAGCGTAGAGAAATAAATTCCCTACAATTTAGGTGCTCCAACGTCACAAGCAGCATAGATTTTCTTTCTCTCGCAAATTTTTTCTGCGTCATATCAGCAAAAATTGGCGGCCTTACCCACTAAACAAAATAATATGCAGTGCAGCACTTAACATAATATCAATGTATAATAGTTACATTATATATTCATACTAATATTATAAATGCGAAAGTGTGTCTGTCTGTCCGTCTGTTTCCTCTTCACGCTGAACTGATTTTGTTGGGTATACAAACAAACAAACAAATATACTTTACTAGCGACCCGGTACGTGCTTCGCTACGTATAAAGTGAAATAATGTATATTAGTGATCGAAGGAAATAATACAAAAATCAGTTAGAACATCGATTCATTTCTTAAAAAATATATTACATAATAATTGCTAGCTATTTAAAAACTTAATCCAAAACATATGGATAAACAATATTTTTTGTTTTTCCATTTTGAGTGCGAATTACTTTCCACTTCCACTTACGTTCCACACACGTTCCAGAGTGGGTACTCCCAAACGGCTGGGGGTACCCACTCTGGAACAGGCAACATAAAGTTGCCAACGTGAAAAACATGATTCTTCCAAATTCACACCACAAATACGATCACAGGCATACGATCGAGAGCAATTTATAACAATTGAACTAACGTGTGGCAGCCATGCCACACGACGCGGTGCGGCGCCGCACCGGAGGCCATCTCGCCGGACTATACCGGCCACACGGTGAGTGCGGCGCCACAACGTTTTGCAGTAGGTACTGTAGCAGCGAAGGACTCGAGCTCCACCAATACATACACCCCTCCCCGCCTCATCTCGATTCCGGTCGGAATTCGGAGCGCACCGGACGGCGCCGTATGCCATACTATACATTTTTATATGTAGGAAACCGGAGCGGCACTGGTCAGGCACCGCGCCACCGCCGCACCGCATCATGTGGCATGGCACTTATGCTGATGGAAAAACTAGCTCACGAATAATTTCTCGTCTTGTATTAGAAATAATTGCACAACGTTGATCCAATTCACGATTTTCATCATCAATAAAATTGCAAAAATTGATGATCAGCGTCGGGTTACGGCAATAACGAACCAATTAATGATAAATCTGGCTCCGAATCTGTAACATGTATGCAATTTTTGGTCGTTGGATAAGAATTTTTAAAACTATCGAATACTTTATGATTAAGATTGTTATTTAAACATGGGACAATTCAGTTGAAAAAAATAATTAGTTCACTCTTTTTAGATAGTTATATAAGGCTTTCTGTTAAGACTTATGTGATCTGCTTAGTGACCTTGGATCCAGGATACACCTTCATAATACGAAAACTCATAATTTCAGCTGACTTCACTACCTCCACTTAGTAACCGTAACACTAAGCGTCAATTTATACTACTCGTAAGTCGAAGCGCATCGAAGCGACTCACTAATATTGAACATAATTGTTATGTTCAATATTAGTGAGTCGCTTCGAACAATTCAACGTTAACTCTAGAACGTAACGCACACAGTCACGTGACATTGGTGACCCTGATCTGGTAGTGATGATGATGGTGATGATGATGAATGTAATTTGCACAGTAGCATATGCTTTCAGTTCTTAAAGCAGCGCCCCAACCCCCAAACTTGTATCTATAAGGGGTTCGGCGTTCTGTTCAGTACTTTCGAACCATGGTATATCATGGTACAAAATCTTACTTTTGGTAACATATGCCTGGAATACTTCATACAAAAGCAAAATCAGCATTTATGTTTCCATTTAAATTTTGAGGAGTTCCCTCGATTACTCCTGGATCTCATCATCAGATCACCACTTATGAACATGGTACCAATCCACGATCATACCCTATACAACAAAACAAAAAATATTTCCCCGTCTAAAAAATCTAACCATTTATTGAATTCATTTGTCACAAAAAATGTGATAAATGAAGAACCACTTGACCGACTTTGTGCAAACTTCACATAAACCATCTACTAAATAGTCCGAACAAACCCTGAAAATTTGGTTTGGATAGGTGAGCCCGTTCTTGAGTTATAAAGTGACAACGAAAATTGCCACTTATTTTTATATTTATTGTGCACATATTGATAACATTACAAATACAAATAGGTACAATATAATTACATGAACTGCACACAAAGGCGGCCTTATTACTTTAAAGCAATATCTTCCAGGCAACCTTTAACACGTCTCTGAGATGAAGAACTTAGGAAAATGATGATGTGCAAAAGTATAACATTTTTGATAACAATTGGCTAATCATATTATTATAAATATTATATTCAGTAAATATTACAATAATCAATAATGAAATATAATAAATATTAAATGTTATATAAAACATACATACCTACTAGCATAATATATAATACATAAAAATACAAAATTACAATACTTACTATAAAAATATTATATATTATACAAAATAAGTGGTCGTAAAAAAGGAATATTGAAATGAAATTAATAATTATTGTTGACTGATGAATTAAAATAGTGATTATAAAGTAACGATTTAAAGTGATTTAACGTTTTCGCCTGCCTAATATGGGCAGATAAGGAGTTCCAAAGTACAATGGAATTAACAGTGAAGGAGGAATGAAAATATTTTGTTTGATGGATGAGAATGTTGAGGAGTTTTGAATGGGAGCGTAGATCTTGCCTATCATAATTGTGGAACACATAATTGTTTTTTAAATAACTAGGGTGATGGGAGTCGAATAAAATGTTTTATAGTAAGGAGAGTATGCGAAAATCACGGCGATAATGGATAGGGAGCCACTTCAACTTGAGACGGTATTCAGTGATATGGTCATATTTACGTAAGCCGAAAATGAACCTCAGTGAAAGATTTTGGAGGCGCTCAAGCTTATTAAGTTGATCTTCAGTTAGGTTGGTGTAGCAAGCATCAGCATAATCTAGAAGGGAGAGAAACAGGGACAGAAAACTACTTTGGTTTGGGTAGGAAGAACGTACCGGAGACGTTTTAGGGAATGCCAGGTAGAAAATACTTTTTTGCTAACATTTTGAAGTTGTGGCGACCAAGAAAAATTTTCATCGATTGCCACCCCGAGATTTTTTACAACCTTACTAAATGGGATGTTGATAAGGACGGGAGGTAAGGAATTATGGTCAATCCTGGAGACTAGCCGCGGGCTGCCGATTAGGTTTAATTGGGTTTTTGCGGGATTAATAAAATGTCCATAGTTCCTACTCCAGTCACAGATAGTCGACAAATCTTTATTCAAATTACTGATAGCTGTATGAAGATCGCTCAATTCTGACTGGATGTATACTTGTAGGTCATCTGCATATAAGTGATAAAAATAACTAATTGAAGCTATTATAGAATTAATGAATAAAGAGAATAAAAGTGGCGACAGTACTCCACCCTGCGGAACACCGCCCGAAATATTACTCCAGTCAGAAAGCTATCAGATAATTTAACACTTTGTCGTCTTCCTACTAGGTAGCTTCGAAGCAAATCAATTACCGATGGCGAAAGGTTACACGACGCAAGTCGGCTTAAAAGAATATCGTGATCAATAGAGCTAAAAGCATTACTAAAGTCTAGTAATGTGAGTAAAGTGAGCTTTTTTAGTAAAGTGATTTGAGTCCCGGGAAAGGACATATTATTACTTTTTACCTTTTATTTTTTATCGTTGGGGAAATGCATTTACGCATCCCCAGCGGTCTGGGGAGGGCTACCGGGGTATGTGGGGCTCCCTGGGTGCGGAGAGCCGCGCCCGGGCATACCCACTATATACAGCAGTATACCTGTTTCGAGAAGATGGCCGGTCTGGTATATTGAAACAAATATCATGAAATTTGACTTTTATATGTATTGACTTATGCTTTGTCAAAACATTTACAATGGCACATTCACATGTTAATATTATGGTAATTTCTTCAAATAAAATATGGTACTATTAATAATACAACAATAACAAAGTTGATTTGCATTCAAAATATTCAGGATCTGAATCTTGGTGTTTACCATTCATTGATGATAATCATCATACGTATTACGTACATACATAGCTATATATTATGTCAAATATGCCACAAAAGATTTTAGTTGCGTGTGTACGGTAAATTATACGGCTATTGCTGAACCAAAGATTTCCTTTGGTAGGATTGGTCCTTATTAGCCCAAGGATGGATTTAAGATGTGGAGCCACCGCGATTTTTGATGTATTTTTTTTTTAATTTTAGCAGCTTCTGCTCTGGGGGAAAATAGAGTCTCAATCTGTATAGAGGCATTAATTATGGTAATATTCCAAGTTCGGTACCATATTCGGATGACTTAAGAATGCTTAATTCATTTTAGGACTCATATTTGCAGAATAAAGATGTTAAACAACGTAAAAAGAAGAAGAATCATTATTTAAACGCGCTAATCTTAGTATGAGTCAATAATTACTCGTCCGATTTGAAAAAATATTTCAGTGTTAGATAGCCCATTTATCAAGGAAGGCTATAGGCTATATTTTATTACGTTAAGACTAATATAAGCGAAGAAATAGAGGAAAATGTGGAAAAAACGGGGGAAATTATTTGAAAGGGCTTATTTCACGAACTACTTGAGTAATTTTTCTGTTATTTGGCACAGATAAAAAGTAGAAATGTGAAGGATCATAGACTATTTATTGTGGACTAATTTATCTGTGAAATATCTAATTTACGCGGGCGAAGCAGCGCGGAACGTCTAGTAATATTATAAAGCTGAAGAGTTTGTTTGTTTGAATGTGCTAATCTCAGGAGCTACTCATCCGATTTGAAAGAATCTTTCAGTGTTTGATAGCCTTATTATCGAGAAAGGCTCTAGTAATATTATAAAGCTGAAGAGTTTGTTTGTTTGAATGTGCTTATCTCAGGAGCTACTCATCCGATTTGAAATAATCTTTCAGTGTTTGATAGCCTAATTATCGAGGAAGGCTATAGCCTATATTTTATCACGCTAAAACCAATAGGAGCAAAGATACAGAGGAAAATGTGAAAATAAAGCTGAAGAGTTTGTTGGTTAGTTTGTTTGTTTGAACGTACTAATCTCAAGAACTACTTGCTCGATTTGAAAAAATATTTCAGTGTTTGATAGCCTATTTATCGAGAAAGGCTATAAGCTATATTTTATCACGCTAAGACCAATAAGAGCAAAGATACAGAGGAAAATGTAAAAAAACGGGGAAAATTATTTGAAAGGGCTAATATCTCACAGACTACTGGAGCAATTTTTATGTTATTTGACACGAATATATAGTAGACGTAGTCTACTATATATTCGTGTCAAACAATGACTAAGACATGGGTTATTAATTTGTGAAAAATATACAGTTTCCGTGAAATTTCAGATTTACGCGGACGAAGCCGCGCGGAACGTCTAGTATTATTAATATGTTTATTGCTCCATTCATCACCATGTCTTTGGCATGCAGAATAATGCAGCTATCAGCCTCCTTATATTAATTAAGCCCTGTCAACAGTGTTTTCGTTGGCTGAAAATCATATATTCTGATTTTTTAATTTTATTTTTACTATCTTTTATCTAAATATTATTCCAAAATTGGCATTTAAACATTCGATTCAATCGAAAATGATACCAACTCGACTATATACCTAAATTCTACGCAGTTATTGACCTCATACCTTGTTAAAGCTAAAAAAAAACCCCTCCCCCACCTGCATGAGATATTCAGGTGGCTCCACATCGTAAACCCATCTTAGGGATATAAAGATCAATTCTACCAAAGGAAATCTTTGGTTCAGCAAAAGCCGTATTCCTCGTTTTTTTTGTCTTGTACGCACACGACTGTTTATTAACAGAGATGAAAAACAAGCATAGGTCAACAGATCGTAAGCAATACCTACCTAATAATAGCTCTATTTCTGCCCCTACTTCCTTTAATACTGTAATTGACTAGATGTTGCTTGTTATATTGTAATGTTTAGACTTTAGCCCAGGGGTTCCCAACCTTTTTCAGCCCGCGGTGCAGTTACACTTCGCAATACTTTGCCACGGCGCGGCGCCCTACTCTACCAGCTAGGAGGAGGTACATAGAATATAAACACCATTAATCCTTCAGGCCCCGCGCGAGCACCGGTGATCGCGACAACAATAGAATACAATAGCAATTCCTGGAAATTCCGACTGAAGTATTAATGATTATTGTTAGGTTATGCAGGTAAATAATAATGAACTAATATGTAATCATGTACATATTATATTTAATATTTTAATTTTATTTTATATTTGTGTTTTTGGATAATGATGGAGGATCGACTCACGGCGCCCCTGTTGCCTTTCCACGCCGCACCAGGGCACCGCGGCGCACACTTTGGGAACCCCTGCTGAGTTTAGCCTATTGACAATAAGAGTTGCCTATGTTTTTTTCCTAACCACAATTGATGACATGAGTGGATGATCTGCATAACATTTTACTACATAAGAGCAATTACAAATTTCTAGGGTTCCACAGACCGTACCCAAAGGGTAAAAACGGGACCCCTATTTCTAAGACTTCGTTGTCTGTCTCCAGGCTGTTACATCTCAAGAATCGCTACAGTTAGAGTTCTGAAATGTTCACAGATTGTGTATAATGTCATATCTATTGCCGCTATAACAAATACTGGAAACAAAATTAAATTACTTAATTATTTAAGGGGGGCCTCCCATACAACAAACGTGATGTTTTTGGCCCTTTCTGCTAGATATCAATAATGACAACAGGCAGGCAGTTGAAATTTTCACAGAATCCTCAATTTTATGTGTACTTTAATAATGAATAATAAAAATAAAATAAAAATTTAAGGGGGGGATCCCATACAAAAACACAACTTTTGGCCTATTTTTTTCTCTATAACGGTACGGAACCCTTCGTGCGCGAGTCCGACTCGCACTTAGCCGATTTTTGATTTCCCTTATAATTTAATAATCCTTGTAACTCACCTGTTTCATCATTTGGGTAATATTTATACATAGAATTTTGATTTCAAATCATCCCGGTCCTAAAGCCCCCATTTATAAATTTATAAGCTCCCTTTTATAATTTTATACAAAAAAAAAAAAAAGTTTTTACTTTTTTATATTATTACCTTTTTAATAATATATTGTGTGATGTAGATGGCCCCTTTTTACCAAATGCATTCTAGCATTTAGTGGCTCTTAGCAGCCATTAAGGGTACCTATCTTTAAGTTTCAGTAATTTTCATAAATATGCCATGTCATTATGTATTTGGTGGAGGGTAAAGTGATACAGGACTTTAACTTTAAATACACCAGAATTTAGTTTATCGCACGGGAACCGTAGATTTTTCGAGGATAAAAAGTATCCTATGTCCTTTCCCGGGACTCAAAATATCTCCATACCAAATGTCAACAAAATTGGTTCAGCGGTTTGTTCTTTCATCAAACTTCAACCAGTATTTTAGACCACACTAGGGAACTAAGTTTGTACAGAGAAAATGTAAATGTTACGCTCAAAGACCAAAAACGCTCAGTGAGCGAAATAAAAATGGCTCACAACTCGTTGTGGTCATAGTGAAACGGCCACGACGCGTTCTGGTAATCGAGAAAAGCCATGACGCGTTCTGAGCATTTAAAAACAGCCACGACACGTAAAAAGTCGGTCTTGCACCTGATCTCTCGCGAGTCATGTCGGTCTCCCGCTCCATTGGGTTATGACTTAAGAGAGTAAAAAATAGTACTCTTTTGCGCACACATGTAACTGGCCTGGTTTCATTGAAACCTCAAACCAAAGTGCTCTTATGTATTGCGCACACACTTAAGCACTATAAAATAAATCCTGCGTAACTGGCCTGGTTTCATTGAAAACTGAGTGCTCTTGTGTATTGCGCACACACTTGGGCACTATAAAATTACTCATGCGTATCTGGCCTGGTTTCAGAATGCGTCGTGGCCGTTTTCATAATAGGGCCACAACACAAATTCGCGTCGTGGTTGTTTTTAAATGCTCAGAACGCGTCATGGCTTTTCTAGATTACCAGAACGTGTCGTGGCCGTTTTCATTAGAGCCACAACGTGAAATTCGCGTCGTGGCCGTTTCGCTATGAGCCTTTTTTTCTCACTGCTTCAGCTCACTGACTGTTTTTGGTCTTTGAGCGTAACATAAACAAATAATTCCTGAAAATAATATCATTGTGCATTTTTTCATGCGGCTAATAACAATCCAAGATGTAAATATGACAAATTTATATTCAACATTGAATTTTGCATGTAAATTATAAACCTGATGATACAGATTTGATAAAGTATTATGCTTACTATCCATGATGTTAGTGTCTTTTTTACACATTTATCCTTAATCTTTTTAAACCAACCGTTGAACCAATATTGATGAAATTCGTGGAAAAAAAAAGTCGAGTTCAGATACTTAGCTTCCCAGCTTAGGTACAGGAAAGTTTTTGTGTGAATAATGTATGATTCCTGTAGAACAGATGAATGGAGTTCCAGGCAATGTCCAATACAACAAGTCTTGACTGTATGTTTTAGTGGAAAGAAGGTAATTTAGGGTGTAAAACTATCTATGTAATAAACCCTTAAACCTCTAGACACTTTGTTTTCAAGTTCATTTCATTTTAAGAATCCCAAAAATAAAATGGTTTCATCTGAGAATATCAAGTAAAGAGTAAAGACTGTTACATTTGTTTACATAATTTATCGTTTACATAAATGAAATGCAAGGTGCATTTTCATTTATAAATAACATTTCATTTTCATAAGCAATAAATTATGTAAACAGTCTATCTTTTCATCTCTATCATCTATCTTTTAATCAATATGTTTTATTGAGTAAAAAGAATTACAGAAATATATAGGTAGATAAAATGTAGTACGAAAACTCTTTGATTTACAGAAGAGGGCAGATGATAGTTACCTAGATATGGAAAATAACCATTTACATTTTTCGCGATAAACAAATTTCTGCGTGAATGAAGTTGTAGGCAAGGTATTTAAGAATTTAAGACATTTCAAAGTTGTTCTACTGAAACTAATGGTTTATTTTGCAGATAATTATGTACTAAAATTTGATGTGTTTAACTTACAAGTTCAACAAATTACAACATTCTTACCGTCTTGCAATCCCCATGGCACTTATTCCACTTTTTCTGCTAAGTAGTCTCAAGACGGATACAGGATTCATTTTGATGTTTACAAATTCTATTCTATTCAAATACTTTGTACAAACACAACTCGATGTCTCCTCACAAAATACAAATATTTTAGAAAGTTGCCAATAAACTCTATGGTGATGCACTAAAATTTAAAGGCGAGTATTTAAGTATGCCAATCGTCACTAAATTATGTTCGCTACGTTTACATGGTAGAATTTCTCAAAAGTAAAAGTTGAATTTTATGAAGCGACTAGAGATTTATGCTGGCGCCTGGCTACAGCTGATAGCTTCATGACATTGACACTGACAGTGACAGAAAATTGGACAATAGTTCAACTTCTTCTACATTTTGATAAAGAGCTATGTATATTGCCTTGGGACCAGGGCTTCATAACCTTATCGAATAACAGAAAAAATATCGTTACGTACCGTTATTTTCATAATGGTAGCCAGATAACGATATTTTTTTAACTATATCTAGTAAAATAACGTTATATTTACCGTTATTATTATAACGATATTTTTTCGGTAAGTATGTATAAACGAACAAATATCGTTATAATAATAACAGTAAATATAACGTTATTTTCTGGTATCAGGTATGCGATCGTACACGGTGCACCACATCTCAGTCGCAGCCCACTTTTTTTGCGAGATTTGTGCTTATCTACTTTTAGGAGTCTAATACATAGAGAAATAATAAAAATAATAGTTATTGTTTTGGACTGAAAATGGGCCGTAAAAAGCAGAACACTGTATACAGGGTGTAATAAGACCACTTCCGATAACTTTGGGGTATGATTATACTATATTTTCTGATTACAAAAATGTAATTTTTATTTATTTTTTAAAATTTGAATTTTTATTTTTTTCATATTTAATACCTTTCAAACATAATAATAAACCACATAGAAAAATAATTTAAAATATTTTTTAAAATTTTATTATTTTTACTCCAAATAAGCAATAAGAAGCGTGCCGCGCGCGGTCAACGATCTCGTGTTCGTACTATGTTTGTACAATCAGCTGTTAGCTACGGCCTACGCACGCTGTCGAAAGGTCGTATGCGACGAATGACGATACACTACGACAGAACACACAGAAACCCTAATGTATGTGGTTCAATTTTAAACGATAGCACAAAGGGAATCCTTTAATACGGCGCGCCTTAGTATTACCAACGCACACCAATGGCAAAAAGACCGCGCCGCAGGTCCCCGGCGGGCTCTGGCGGCGCGGCATGTCCGGGGCTGCCCACCGTGGATCACACCCACAAACCAGTTTACATACGTAAAGTATACGTGGGAGAGCCATGCTTCGGCACGAAATGGGCCGGCTCGACCGGAGAAATATCATGTTCTCAAAGAAAACCAGCGTGAAACAGCGTTTGCGCTGTGTTTCGCCGAATGAGTAAGTTTACCGGATGCCCAATCCCCTACCCTATTCCCTTCCCTATCCTCCCCTATTCCATTCCCTTCTCTACCCTCCCTTGTTACCCTATTCCCTCTTAAAAGGTTGGCAACGCACTTGCAGCTCTTCTGATGCTGCGAGTGTCCATGGGCGATGGAAGTTGCTTTCCATCAGGTGACCCGTTTGCTCGTTTGCCCCCTTATTTCATAAAAAAAAATGCAGTTACGCAGACGGTGCGGCAGCGCGGGGCAGCAGCTAGCTCTATTCTCTCTATCTCCACTAGAACGAACGTCCTGAACTGACTGCCTCCACCCGTCGTGTGCTTTGTGTACCTACGCGGCGAGGGCAGCTGCAGACATCGACGGGCAGACGCGATCTTTATTCCTTCGTGGACAAGAAGTCCGCCCCGCCCCGTCGTCTGCAAAACAACAGAGTCCGCCCGGCAGCCAGCGCACGGCGCACGTGCTGGCAATACAATTATTTACTCTACAAACCATAAATTAGTAATATTTGAACAAATATACTGAGTACTGAATTACTGACAGTTTCATTCTTATTAGACGTCATTTTTTCTATAATATACACCTACTGGTCACCAGACACGTCTAGAACTCTAGACTCTAGTTTAATTTTGTGCATACTGCATACTGAACTGACTGATTAAATTAAGTACTTATTTTACAAAAAGTATAGTCTGTCAAGAAAGTCATGACAGGCGGGAAAATTTTTCAATAAAATAAAAAATATGAGAACTTTAATAATTCGAGATAAAAATGTGCAAGGTGACAATATTTAAAATGTAATAAGCGTTCTCTGTGAAAATACAAAGAAAAAAATACAGCTTAAAAGCGTGATTACGTTTAGAAAATTTTCCCGCCTCTCATGACTTTCTTGACGGACTATAACGTTATCAAAGAACATATATTTACCGTTATAAATCCTATATAACGTTATAACATTAACCGTTATTAATATCAATTCTTAACGTTATTTTTAATATCGGGTAAATTTTTATAACGTTATCTATGCCCTTGAAGCAGTAACGTTATGAAAAAATAACGTTATTTGAAGCCCTGCTTGGGACTAAAATCTATAGTCTGGCATAAAAGCTTGTTTCTTTGGTCATCGCATAAAAGTGAAGAAATTAAAAAGTGGCAACATCGTAGTGTAATCCCTCTTTTCTTAGATTGATTTGAAAGGGATGACACTACGATGTTGCCACTTTTCAATTTCTTCACTTTTATGCCAGACTTATTATTGCGTTTTCGCATATTTTGGAACTGCCCCTGGGCAGGGCAGACAGGGCAGGCCGAATGGATACGGAAATAGCTGAACAATTTAACCGATGATCCACGAAGCACGTGAACAATTATATATTTTATGGTACTAGTGCAATACGTACCTAGTTTATGTTCGGCCATTTGTTCGGCTATTTTCGTATTCGTTCGGCCCGCCCTGCCTGCCCAGTGCCCTGCCCCTGTGGCCTGTTCTAGATGCCGAAAACGCTATACCAGGCCTGTCCCACTCGCGCCTGTAGGCATCGAACTGTAAGTACCCCCCTAGAGGGGCACTTCAGTAGGGACTCACAGGCGAGCGGTGACGCGCGCGCACGAGTTTTTAGTTAGTTGATCGTTGCATGCCTACCTGCGTACTTATTCATTCACTGTCACAGAATTGATAAATTAATCTGATCACAATGGACAATAAAAAAAGGGCAAAGAAATATTGCGCAGTGTTTAACTGTCTTAACACGGAATGTGAACCAAATTTAACTTTCTTTAAGCTCCCTAAGGACGATGAGAGTTAAGAACTTTTTTAAATTGTTTTATTATCATTTATTATAGATTTAAATTTTGTACAATTTATTATAGAGTCAAATTATTACGATTACTTATGATTTAAATAGTTTTAAATACTAGTTAAAATAGAATATATTAGTTGGGTTACCTTCGTAGATAATAAAGACAAAGATTAATAAAGGTATTTAATTGAAAAAAAAACACATTAATTAATAAGGTTAGGTATTAATTATTACTAACAGTAAGCACCGTAGGTTGGTGTCGCGTCTTTGCTATTATATTTCGTGATGCGTACTATTCGAAACCTCATTTGCTTACAAAAATAACTAAGTTATACAAACACTTTAAGTAGGTAATATAAGACCCGTTTCAATAATTAAGATACGGTACCTATCGAATCTAAGTACGCGTAACTAGTTACACGCGAATTTATGATAATTAAATCTACATAGTACTAAGATATAATATCTTAGATTATTTCGAGTTGAATAAAATGTAGTTAATTAAATTTAAAGATTATAATATTATTTTTAAAAACAGACAACCCTGATTTCTTCAGAAAAGGTACGAGTTATGCGATAGAAAGAGAGCGGAGATGTAGGCAAATATAATTGTAGGCACCTAGCACCGCGCGGTCGGAATTTGAACTTTATAGTATCGTGGCATGAGTCGTTAATTCTTTAAACGGGTTTCGTCAGTGGGAATTCTGTTGGTACAACTAATATATATTCTGTGGCTATACCTAAGTTTATTATGTAATATGTTGCATTATAAAAAGGTGGTTTTATTCAAACCTACACAGACCTAAAGTTTTTTTATAGGTTTGTGGCTAGTGAATGGTCTCTGGCAATCCTCATTGTCATCTAAGTAGGTACTTGTTGTACCTAACTTCTTTCCACAAAAATCAACGAGCCAAAAGAAACGATCCGTGAAATCGTATTGTATGTTTTAGTTTAGTGCATTATAAAGCAAAGGGTTGTTGGACGGATTGCCTTGTTCGTTCTTGTTACATCCTTAGTTTTATGGTTTTACTAGATATCCCGCGCGGCTTCGCCCGCGTAAAAAAGGAATTTTACGGAAACCGTACATTTTCCCGCAAAAAATTGCCTAGGTATGTCCCTTAATGTGGTCTACTCTATATCTATCCCAAATAACAAAAATTACTGCAGTAGTTCGTGAGTAAACACTTTCTAATAATTTTCCCCGTTTTTTTCTACATAATAATATTTTTTTAATAATAATAATAATAATAATAATTTTTGTTTGCAGAAAGATGTACAAAAGTTGTTAAGTTATTATTGTTTAGTTACATTTTCCTCTGTTTAGTCAATAGTCGGTCCTTAGTTTTAAGCGTGATAACCTAGCCTTTAACACTGATTTTTTTAATCGGACCATGTAGTTGCTGAGATTAGCGCGTTCAAGCAAACAAAGAAACAAACTCTTCAGCTTTATATTATCAGTTAATACTGAATATAGATTTTTTTAAATCACTTGAACTCGAGCCTCAATATAAAAGACTGTGAAAAGTACGAATAATAGGGTCTTAATAGGCTCGACATAATCATGGGACGATCCATGGTTATGGCAAAAATTTATATTGTTATACTGTGGTTATGGCATGGTATAATAATTATGGTAGTGATGATGATGAATGTAATGTGCGTAGAGCGTCAATATATATTCTGTGGTAGCGTATGCTTTCGGCAAGGGTTTCACGTAAAAATAGCGATCAACAATCTACTAGCAATAATCGCGCGAGCGATTGCTGGGTATAAAAACAATGGTGTCATGACTCATGTAATATAGCTATCGGTTGCAATCGCATTGTTTTGGCTGATACGTGATACGAAATTGCGATTTTGGAGTAATTATCGCGCAATAATTGCTATCGCATTGCTCTCACAAAAATATACGTGATACCGCTGCCGTTCTTAAAACAACGCCGAAACTCTCAAACTTGTATCTATAAAGAATCAGAAGTTCTCTCAGCACCTTCCGAACCATGGTTCGGATACCATGGTATACCTTGGTTCAAAATCTCACTTGTTGATAGCATGTTATGCTTAGAATACTTCTCATAAAACCGAAGTCACCACATGTTTCCATATAAATTTTTGAGGAGTTCCTTCGATTACTTATGGATCCCTTCATCATGTCACCACTTTTGTGAATATAGTACCTACCAAATTGGGATGATATAATATACACCAAAAGAAAAAATTTGAAAATCAGTTATCAAACAGCGGAGTAATCGTTGAACATAAAAAACTAATAATATATAACCCTCCCCCATTTTGAAAGTCGGTTAAAATTGTAAAGTTTCATTAAAATCCGTTCAGTAGTTTTTGCGTGAAAGAGTAACAAACATCCATACAGACATACATACATCCATACATCCACACATCCATTAAACATCCAGTCATATAAACTTTCGCCTTTATAATATTAGTTCCTACTAATATTATAATGGCGAAAGTTCTGAATGTTGGTAATTTTTTTTACAACAATTTAAAATAGGAAAATCACGAGAAAAGTCACAACTCACAACACACATTAATTTCAGGTATTTGCAGGCGACAAATCACACAACAAAGTTTTTAAATTTCCTATTATCATGCATAATATAACATGCGTGTTATTGACCATATTTGACCATATGCATGTTATAAAACAGCTAATAGTGAAATGCCAAGAATACGGAAGAGCATTATACATCGCTTTCGTGATTCGTCGACTACAGTAAAGCGATTCGATTCATCATGACAGGCTTTGGAAAGCTCTTATCCATCAAGGGGTCCCAAAAAAGTATATACGAATTATAAAAAACATATACACAGATAGTACAGCACAAATTAAACTAGAAACCACTGGAGAAGAGTTCCCAGTAATGAGAGGTGTAAAACAGGGAGACCCGTTGTCGCCGAAACTTTTCAGCGCCATACTGGAAGAAGCCTTCAGAAACTTAGAGTGGGACACCAAAGGCGTAAACGTAGATGGGAAAAAACTTAGCCACCTAAGGTTCGCAGATGACCTGGTCCTGGTAGCCGATAACAAAAATAATGACTAACAGAGAAGAAATTCCTATCATTGTGGACACTGAAAATATTGAATATGTCAACAGCTACACATATCTAGGACAAATTATATCCTTTAAAGACCAAACAGATATAGAAATAAATAAACGTTGCTTGGAAAAGATTTTGATCCCTAAAGGACAATGGGCATTGACACAAAAACACCTTGTCAAAAAGTAGTATGGTAGGAGTCACACAACATCGAAAAAGAACAACAGAAATTAGACACACAACAAAAGTAGAAGACTTAATAAAGAAGACAGACAGCTGAAATGGCGATGGACAGGACACATGACAAGGGAGAGGATAGAAAAATGGACAAAAAGAGTATCAGAATAGCAACCCAGAGACGGAAAGCGAAAAAGGTGAAGACCAATTATTAGACGGTTGCCCGACGACATAAAAAAGATAGCAGGAGTAATATGGATGAGAGTGGTTAGGAACAGAAATGAATGGAAAAGGCTGGAGGAGGCCTATGCGTCACAGGACACGCTGATTACTAATCTAGAACAAGACACTCCAACCTTATAAAACGAAAAATTGAATATCTAAAGTAATTCTTTCGAACACACATAACCTGTAACAGCTCGGGGAAAATGTGACTCGGAAATTGTCAATCTACCCACTTTTACACGCTCGAAGGGTTTAACTCGGTTTATTTAATAACTGACTTCAAGTTACAGTGATTCCAAAATAAGGAACGTCGTTTTAAAGTAATAGGTTCGCAAATACCTTTGGGTTATTTTATTTAAACATTTGTGCACATTATTATCTACGCTTTTCTATTGTGCTTTGTATTGTATAATAGGAGTAAAGCGTATTTTAAAATTATTTTTAAAATGCGCCATTTTAATAATGAGAGAAGTTAAATAGTCTGGTAACTCGTCCCACAAGATCTCGTAGGACGAGTGTTTAGATGTCATTCAAGTTTAAAATTTTTATTGACACATCATTATATATTTAAATAAATGTTTATTTCTCCATCCATAACCATAAAAAAACCGGTTGTCTGTAAAGTCGGTTTACTGACGATAGTTGAACGTGACAACGTGCCTGTTTGTCGCTCGTTCTGCGCTCTCGCTTGCACTTCAAGCCCTAAATGGAACGCCTCAGAGCGAGGTAACGCCGCATGAGTCATGTTTTTTCGTGCGTGCAGCCGGCTGCATCGAATTATAAGACGTTGTCACGTCAAAAAAAAAACGGTTGTTTGTAAAGTCGGTTTACTGACGATAGTTGAACGTGACAACGTGCCTCTTTGTCGCTCGTTCCGCGCTCTCGCTTGCAATTCAAGCCCTAAATGGAACGCCTCAGAGCGAGGTAACGCCGCATGAGTCATGTTTTTTGGTGCGTGCAGCCGGCTGCATGGCTGCATCGAATTATAAGACGTTGTCACGTCAAAAATACAATATCGTTGGTACCAGCAAAAAGGCTAATAAAAATTTCCTATTAAAATTATTATATCAACTACATCAACCATAATAATATCCGATATTTTAGCATAATTAATGTACTGATCGAAGCTGTGGTTGTTCGAAGTAAAAATAGAAGTATGAGAATCGGGGGCCCCAGGTCGTTTAAGTCGTCGTCAGTCGATTTCAAGTGTATTAAATAATACCTAGTCAATATAAAAAAAAACTACATATTTTTCTTTCTTATTTTTTTATTTCATTTTGTTTTTACCAAATACTACTTAATAATAATCAATAATCGTTAATTAATAAATCCTTAACCTAAGCGTTTACTATAAGATATTGATTTCGAGATATACTTACACCACTTTTTTGCATTCCTCCACTAACCATCAAAGTAACAATAAATACAACTAACGATAACAAAAGATAAAAAAATAGCCATAAAAAATTTCGGATAATATTGGGACTGGAAATTCATTTTACTTTTATTTTAATTAAGGTTATAGTTGCGTGTGTACGGTAAATTATACGGCTATTGCTGAACCAAAGATTTCCTTTGGTAGGATTGGTCCTTATGGCCCAAGGATGGATTTAAGATGTGGAGCCACCGCGATTTTTGATGTTAATTTTTTTTTAATTTTAGCAGCTTCTGGTTTGGAGGAAAATAGAGTCTCAATCTGTATAGAGGAATTAATTATGGTACTATTCCAAGTTCGGTACCATATTCGGATGACTTAAGAATGCTTAATTCATTTTAGGACTCATATTTGCACGATAAAGATGTTAAACAACAGAAAAAGAAGAAGAAGAAGAAGCATTATTTAAACGTGCTAATCTTAGTATGAGTCAGTAATTACTGATCCGATTTGAAAAATTCTTACAGTGTTAGATAGCCCATTTATCAAGGAAGGCTATAGGCTATATTTTATTACGATAAGACTAATATAAGCAAGAAATAGAGGAAAATGTGGAAAAAATGAGGGAAATTATTTGAAAGAGCTTATTTTACGAACTACTGGAGTAATTTTTCTGTTATTTGGCACAGATAAAAAGTAGGAACGTGAAGGATCATAGGCTATTTATTGTGGACTAATTTGTCTGTGAAATATCTAATTTACGCGGGCGAAGCAGCGTGGAACTTCTAGTAATATTATAAAGCTGAAGAATTTGTTCGTTTGAACGCACTAATCTCAGGAGCTACTCATCCGATTTGAAAGAATCTTTCGTGTTTGATAGCCTAATTATTGAGGAAGACTATAGCCTATATTTTATCACTCTAAGACCAATAGGAGCAAAGATACAGAGGAAAATGTGAAAATAAAGCTGAAGAGTTTCTTGGTTAGTTTGTTTGTTTGAGCGCGCTAATCGCAAGAACTACCGACCCGATTTTAAAAAGTCTTTCAGTATTTGATAGCCTGTTTATTGAGGAAGGCTATAAGCTGTATTTTATCACGCTAAGACCAATAAGAGCAAAGATACAGAGGAAAATGTAAAAAAACGGGGAAAACTATTTGAAAGGGCTAATATCTCACAGACTACTGGAGCAATTTTTATGTTATTTGACACGAATATAAAGTAGACTACGTGAGACATGAGTTATTAATTTGTGAAAAATATACGGCTTTCGTGAAATTTCAGATTTACGCGGACGAAACCGCGCGGAACGTCTAGTATTATTAATGTTTATTGCTCCATTCATCACCATGTCTTTGGCATGCAGAATAATGCGGCTATCAGCCTCCTTATATTAATTAAGCCCTGTCAACAGCGTTTTCGTTGGTTGAAAATCATATATTCTGATTTTTTTATTTTATTTTATTTTTACTATGTTTTATCTAAATATTATTCCGGAATTGGCATTCAAACGTTCGATTCAATCGAAAATGATACCAAACTCGATTATATACCTAAATCCACCGCAGTTATTGACCTCATACCTTGTTAAAGCTAAAAACCACCCCCTCCCCCACCTGCATAAAATATTCAGGTGGCTCCACATCGTAAACCCATCTTAGGGATTTAAAGATCAATCCTACCAAACGACACGACACGGCTAGACGACACCGACATGGATTGCTTTGGGCATCAAGTAGTCTAAATTCGTCACTGACCACATTACGGAAAAGCTAGAGTCTAGACCATTTATACAAATGCTCGCTAAAAGCATAGTAGAGCTATTTAGCTCTACAGTTAGAAAATTTGAACTTTCCGACGAACTCTACATTATTTTGTAATGTTTGTGCTAACTGCTATCTTTACACTAGCTTTTCCGAATTCCATCAAAAAGTTCTATAAAATCGATCGTTTTCATGATGATGTAGAATTGTAGAGCATTGCCTAATTTATAATTTCGATTTTCGGTTCACGCTTATTTAAATTAGCCAGCGGTCAGTGCGTTCATCGAACCGAGAATTGGGCTGAAGTTATTCGTTGGACGGACTTCTATTGTTAATTTCGGTGTGTATTAAACATAAAAAAAAGCTTAATTCTAAATTTTAAATTTACACTCCTCGCCTGAAAATATTGTCGAGGATTTTGAAGAATAAGTCGTGTGGTAGGCCCCTAGTGACTTGTTGTATCTGTGTCCTTAGTAAATCGTACGTAGCGTCCTCATATACGGAGTATGTGTGGGGCAGTTGTAACTCTTCGTATAACAGCTTGATTTTCTCCGCATCTTCAGAGTTTGAGCCGTAGCAGTCCTCCATTAGCTGCTTCTGTGCTTTGGTCGCCCTCTGCAAGGCGACCACGGCCAGCCAAGTACATTTGCCGTCTTGGATGTCTGTGCCGATTTTACCTATGACAGCTGGTTCTCCGAAGCAATCGAGGAAATCGTCCTGAAAAAAAAAAGAATTCCAATTTTAAACAATGTAAAAAATATGGGCATGGTAAAGGCCGAAGGGTACCAAAAGGATACTAATAAAAATTATGCAAAATGTCGAAAAACCATGATGACGTAGGTAGTTATTGAAAAAATTGACGTTCATGTACTGTATATTTTCAACTCTATTATATTTCCACATCTCTATATCAGTGGTTCTCTCTTACTCTCTAAATTTTCTCGCTCTTCCAGATAAAAGCTAATCTTTCTGGAGTAGAAAGCTGCAGTAGTATGAATAATTAAGTAGGTATGTAAGTACTTAAATAAGTGGGTACTTAAACTACTACGAAAAACAAATTTAGTTATCTATCAGTTGTTGCTAAGTTAAATATAATAATACATAAAATAAGTATAATATTTGTTACAATAGATAATATTATGTTATCAGTGCTATTTGGTCAGATATTATGTTACAACGTGTCTGCACTGATATGGTATCATAGCAATATAAATCCACGATTTCGGAATGATTTGAATACGCACTGCAATAAAATCAATACGCTTTACGCTTACGATTCTCAGATATGTCCGTTAATCGTTATTCTAACTATAATTATTGGAGTTTAGATTAAAGTTGTCAATTAAGTTACCACATAATTATTATAACTAGTGCAACAAAAACTACAAGTAGCTTTTTGGCGCGGCTTGCCCGCGTAAAATATCTAACATTCCATCCCCTTGGAAGAATAAAAAAAAAAAACTCTTTTGTGATTGCCTCTTAGAACACGTGTGCTTTTGATTTACTCTTTTATCTATGGTTTGGGTTGTGTGACGTGTGTTGATCAGAATGAGTCTTTGCCTTTTTTTTAATACGTATACTTCAAGCTTTACATACCTGTATCTGATAAAACTCTCCCATCTCGAGCAGTATGGTCTTCGCTTGTCTGTGTGTTTCTGGGTCATCCACACCAGTCATCAGCAGGGCCAGGCTGACGGGCATTTGGAAGGTGTAGTAGGAGGTCTTGTACTTGGTGATAGCCTCGTATTTCTCCATCGTGAATTGCGAGAGATCAGGCTTGTCGGCTTTCTTCATCAGCTTCTCCAGGTAATGACCAGTGGAGCACTTTAGAAGCATCTGTAAATTAAAAAAAGTCATGAAATGTCACCAGCTACGAGATTTTTGAATGAATGTATGAAACTGGACTGGAAACATTTTGAGAAAAGTAAGTACGGTAAGTACAGTGAGTGTGGCAAAGCGTGCCTAGCCGGCAAGAGCGCCATCCATACTTCCATGCGAATATTATAAATGCGAAAGTGTATCTGTCTGCCTGTCTGTCTGTCTGTCTGTTTGTCTGTCTGTCTGTCTGTCTGTCTGTTACCTCTTCACGTCCAAACCGCTGAACCGATTTTGCTGAAATTTGGCATGGAGATACTTTGAGTCCCGGGAAAAGACATAGGATACTTTTTGTCCCGGAAAAATGTACGGTTCCCTCACGATAAACGAGTTTTGGTGCAACGGAGTTGCGGGCGTCATCTAAAACCTATAGCTATAATTCCATACTGCTGAAGTGCTGATTGGAGATCTCCAAGCACCAGAATGTAATTACTTAAGTTACTGTACTGCCGGTTAAAATATTGGTACTATAAGTACAACATAAAAATGTTCGGAGTTTGATGCGGTAACATTAGTTTTTGTGTAGCAAATACAAAGGGGTCAAATATCGGTCTAATGTCAGTTTTAAACTTGCAAGAACGTATATTAGTAAACATAATATTAAATAGTTTTTAGGCGTCTGCGTCGAATTTCGCACTGAACAAAATTGCACACCGCAAATTCTAGTATATAAAGGCGAAAGAACCTTACCTCATTGAACATCTCAACCGCGTGTTTATAATACGGTTGGTGTGCGAAGTTCTTCTTGAGGGTCGAGAACAGTGCTGACAGGATCCAGGCGCCATCGTTGATGCCGGTTAATCCGACGTCTGAATGGCGATGCCAGCAGGGCACTCCGCGCCGCATCTCGCGGTCGTCCATTAGGTCACGGATGATGAGCTGATGGGCGTGGAACTGGAAGATATGACATTATTTTAGAGCAAACTATAATAGGTACCATAGAATAAATTGATTCATAGGCTGGAGCCTACGCCGCTTGGTCGGATTTTAAGTCATGAATCATGATCTGCCGGCTGGATTAAGGCCTGTATTCACTTTGATTAGTACGAGTGCAGGTGATTAGTGCAGATGATTAGTGATTAGAGAAAATAAAGGACTTGCACTAATCAGTCGCTGTCCACACAATATGCTTTCTCCTGATTACTAATCACCTGCATTTATCACTAATCAAAGTGAATACAGGCCCTTAGCACGCGTTCAGACCAAACTGACTATATACGCCGCCGAATGTGAGCAGGCTCACTGTGAGCCCCAGTGTGAACGTGAAAATATACGGTATCGAATGTCCGCGCCTACGCCTAACGTAATAGCGTATTGTCGGTTAGGTGTGAACGAAAA
The DNA here is from genome assembly GCA_905333045.1 of Lysandra bellargus. Lineage (NCBI taxonomy): Eukaryota > Metazoa > Arthropoda > Insecta > Lepidoptera > Lycaenidae > Lysandra > Lysandra bellargus. Next base: position 7,541,177 of record HG995356.1, read on the forward strand.
AGTTCACACAAAGTACAAACACAAAGTTGTATGGAAATACAATAAACTGCGTAACGTTCGCTCACATTCGGCGGCGCACAGTCGGTTTTATGTGAACACCTGTGCCTTAGAGATAACTTGACCATATTACGTAGGTCCGCATAATTTGGTCAATTTATAATTAATAATATCCAGTGATTGTGACTTACAATCCGTCTAAATGACGTAGGCTCCTGTTTATGTATCAATTTTGGTACATGACAAAATATTGTGACGACCAAGGCTTGGAGTTTGGGGGTTGTGTTTTAAGTATATTGTAGTCTGGGGTTTGGCATGCTGAAGTCTTTATGGTAAACTAACTTCCAAGGATTGTAGAACCTGGAACCCTTGTATAATGTATACAATACCAGAGGAGTAAGACTCTAGTGTTGTAAGTTTCTAAAGGTGGCGACATACGCTTACCTATCTATTCGTCTAATAATTAATAATATCGTCAGTGTTAAATTGTAACCATTGTGTATTCAGTAACTAGGTATATAGTAAGGCAATTCGTCTGTTCTTTTTATTCCGGTCTAATGCAACGTAATGGTCGATTCGGGTGACTAACGGGTTGATTTTAGTCGCGCAGCAAGTCACCAGTCAAATCGCCTGTCCAAGTCGAATCGCCAACCTATTTACACATTCTACAAAAATCGCCTGTGAAAAATCGTTTGTCGGCACTACGACAAACTATCAATTTGCAGCAAGCGATCGCTTGCGACTGAGCGTTTGCAGCACGGTCGATTTTAGTCACCAGCCGCATGCGGCCATTGGTCGCACGACTTTGGGGCTTGCGGCTTTAGCCGTGTGCGGCGTAGTCGAACTGCCACGTGCGGCTTTAGTCACCCGTGTAAATCGACCATAAGGTTGTAACTTGTACCCCGTACAGTATTTTATGATCGAGTTGCGAATAAATAACATCACAGTCGAAAATGTAACTGCCAAATTGTTTGTAGGTCAGTTAAAAAAAACTACGCATTAGTTCATAATATTGGTTATTATTAAGACTAGTGATTAGGTATTAAAATCGTGAAAATAGGATCTAGTGCACAATAGTATGTAATATTATGTAATTAAAGTCCTTGCGCGTTTTTATACCATATAAACATTCTTTACATTGAATTAAACATGAAATACCATTGTATCATAAATAAAAATTCAGAGCATAAATTTACTTAATTTATCTTTTACGTATCGCTATATCGTCGTCATAACTCATCATCATATTGCGGTAGAAAAAAAACAAGATTTTTAGTAGATGACGAGACGATTGTCCATTGTTTTAAGCCCTAATCACAAACAAAAAAGTTGCTGGAAGACTTTGATATAATTTATTATCACTTTATCAGCAACGCACGTGCAGTAATTGCTCTGCTCTATTATGGTATAATTATTATTATAATAATAATATAGATTCTAGGCTGACTCTAGAGTCTACGCTTATATGGAGCGACAATTACCACTGCTATCTATCTGTTCGTCATACACCCAGCTTCTGAAGTTTCTCTAGACTTGCGTATTTAATTGGCTAACGTCAAAATCTTAAATAATATTGTTGAATATATAAACGCCTGTCAAAAAACTTTTAAATCGAGCATAAATATCGCTCGTTTTTAAGAGCCTCCTCTCTTTTCTACTGCTCTCTTCACACTCACTTTTTCAGGTGAAAAAGGACGATCGCCAAGTTAGCGGGCAGATAGAGGTTTTCTGTTTTTAAAGGGTTTTTTATATTAAAGTAGTAAAAAGTAATTCCAACATTTTATAGACGACTTTCTCAACAGTACATTGTATTTTTTTCATACCGTTAAGACGTCAATACAATCCATAAAAAGGTGATATTCTAAACCTTTTACAGCAAAAATCACAAAACTGTCGCGGGTTTGAGTTGGATTATTTAAAGATACTTAAAAAAAAAAAAAAAAACTAGCTCCAACACTATATTATAATTGAAATGATCTTACATGTTGTGCATTAAAACTTATAGAAATACTGTATTTTAACTGTTAAATCACGTCTGTTAAATGAACGAAATCGGCAAAATTTCGTATACGGACTCTTAACAAAAAAGCTGAAGCACGCTGCAGGTAATCATCCAAAAAAATGTGTCAAAGTACCAAGATTGCGTAATCTAATAGGAGGGATCCATTAACCATCACAACGTTGATGTCTTTAAATTTTTAGTTTTTAGAGTTTCTTTAATATTTACTTGCGTCTATTGATTACCAGTAGCATGGCCACCAGTAGAAATGCGAAAGTGGTAGACAAACTGTGGAAATATACTTTAGGTGCCGTTCTGATCTTTTTTCGTTCTGAAAAATTCTATTAATCCTTCAGGCCCCGCGCGAGCACCGGTGATCGCGACAACAATAGAATACAATAGCAATTGCTGGAAATTCCGACTGAAGTATTAAAATGCCACTTTATGACAGACTATAGTCCTAAATTTTCAAATTATATCCTACTTTATGACGTATATTATAGTCTGTCATAAAGTGGCATTTTAATTGAATTTTTGTCGGTCGCGATTAGCCGCGGTAAAGATCGGAACGATTCCTTAAGTTTAAGTCCATTTTATCCATACTTTCGCATTTCCACTGGTGGCCATGCTAGGGCTACAGGATTGCATAATCCAATAGGAGGTTAAACTCACCATTTCAACACACCACCCCATCACGTTGGCCAAGTGCACTCTCTCCGGCGTCAGGTTCTGTGGTTTCTCCAGCATTTTGTAAGCGAGGACGGTGGCAAGGCCCCTATTCTTCTTCCCGTTTGGCACGTTGTATTGCAACATCTGCAACAAATGTTGCTTGTTAATTTTGTTAACGAAAATGATGTTGACGATAGATTTTTTTTTTTTACTTACGATAGGCCACTACTACGAGGTAGCAAATCTTCTTACAAAAGTTGTATGTAAATTGTAATCTAAGTGAACTCTTTACTTTTATGTATATTATTCGTGATATTATTATATCAAAAATACCCCAAACTACCCCAGAGGTCCCAAGCCTTACATTTGACCACGTCTTTTGCCTGGACGTTTTATTGTAGAACGTAGTCTAAATTCGACAGGAAAACTAGAAGTTAGAAGTAAGCAAAAAGTTATTGACTATTGCAAATTCTCAAGGTCTGCTTTGTTGTCAGATCAAGTTTAGCATAAATGAACAATGAGGAACAAAAACACGAATAAACTAATTTGGGCGTGGTGAACAGTTCCTACACAAAATTCGAACGAAGATTCGAACCATAAAAAATAATAAGTATGGAAAACAATATCAACACACGGAATCGATTTCAAACTACATAGGTAAGTATTTAAGTATTTCGGTACTTTAAAAAAAAAATATCTTATATATAAAACCGGCCAAGTGTGAGTTGGACTCGCCCATGAAGGGTTCCGCAGCAGCAATAAGAATTATTTCTATGAAATTATAAGGTTTTTGATTTATTTTAATATTTCATTTTTGATATAATGAAAGTTAAATTAAGGTTTATCATTTATAACGTATAAAAAAAACTACAGGCAAGATCCCGTTCGAACCAATTTTTATTGGTAGTTTTTATATTAATACTTCAGTCGGAATTTCCAGGAATTGCTATTGTATTCTATTGTTGTCGCGATTACCCGTGCTCGCGCGGGGCCTGAAGGATTAATGTACATCATATATTTTTTTAGAATTATAATGCCCCTACTTTAGAAGTTAGAGGGGAGGGGACACACATTTTTCCACTTTGGAAGAGTCTCTCTCGCAAAATATTCAGGTTAGAAAAAAATGGTTGTAGAAACCTCAATATGATTTTTGAAGACCTATCCATAGATACCCCACACGCATAGGCCAGATGAAAAAAAAATTTTTTGTTTCAGTTGTATCTATGGGGACCCCTAAAATTTTTAATAATTTTTCCATTTTTGTATCAAAATCTTAATGCGGTTCACAGACTACATCTACTTACCAAGTTTCAATAGTATAGCTCTTATAGTTTCGGTGAAAAGTGGCTGTGACAGACAGACAGACAGATAGACAGACAGACAGACAGACAGACATGACGAATTTAAACACATTTTAAGTGTCGTAAAATCACCGTAAAATTAATACTTTTCGGTACAATCACAAACAAAAGTGTTACAAAAATAACATAAGTCATACAATATGAGATAATATTGTACATTGATAAGTGTTGTGTTACATTTAATTTTAGAATCTAGTAGGTATCCTTTCCGTTATAAGTGTTATACAAACATGACCAATATTTTTCTTTGTTCATCATTCTTTGTCTCACTCGCACATGTTAAGTCTTTAATCACCGGTAGCTCCTGTTTCTATGCCAAAGGAACACGTGCTACGCTCGTGAATTTTGGCAAATAAAATTAATCAAGTCTACGATAACCTACAAAGGAAATTATCTATTGTTTTAGTATTTAGTAAATTGGCAACGTGATGATAATTTGATAAAAATTGGCCTTGCTACTTTAATCATTTGATGGCCTTGACAAAAGGACAATATGCTATCAATTCTTGAGATAAATTTTACGGATTAAAAATGGGAAAAATATTATAAATATTATTGGTAATATTGTATCAGTATTTCTAAAGGATGTGTTCTTCGATTAAAGAAGTTAACAAAATAAGGAAACAGAAAGGAAGAAGGCTAGCAAAAACGCATATTTATTATGTTAGTAAATATAATTTAAAGTAATTATAATAATTTCAGACAGGATGTTATGAGGATATAACAGTTTGCTATCAGTGTTTATTTAATAATGTTGCCAGGATATGGTAAGTACCTACATAATTATGTAGGAAACATAATTATAACATACCTAGGTAACATGGGAACGGTAAATAATAAAATTATTATGCTCTTATTATGTTTAGATTATTTTGGCAGGTACGTAGAAGATTCAAGTTTAAATTAAATTTTAAAAACTTACTACCGCACTCAGAGTTGAACATTAATTACTTATTCAAAATTTCGACATAAGCCCCATACTTAGGTACATTAACTGTCAAACTCTTCATTAAATTAAAGGTTAATCATAATTAAATGTCTCTGAGTGCCTTGAGAAGTAAAAACAGATTAAACTTGAGAGTGAACAAAATTTTTAAATAATGAAATTCAAGTTGCAATGGCAAACATTACGTAAACAATTATAGCAAAGTAAAGAAAGATCAAAGTAGCAATGACGCTACAATAGCTAGTAAAAAGAAAGGTTCAAAAAGGTAGCTACACAACATATTCAGAGATATTTTAATTCTCACAGGGCCACTATGCCAAAGGAAAGAACGACTACTATCATAGAACCCTAAGGTAAAATAATTCCAAATGGAAAACAAGGCTCATGCACAGAATGTATATTAGTTGTGCTCAAGACAGCTGAATAACCTGTTAAAACCGTTACTTAATGTAAAGTAATCAATAATGTATGGAATACTTTGTCTGTAAAATAAAAATATAATATAGTTAATTACGTAGAATACAACATCGATGACATGTAAATACTGTTGCAGTTTTAGTGAAATTACTATCAAAACAAAGATCCGATGATTACAGGCCACGCATAATTTGCATTTGATCTGATTTTCAATTCCAACTACGTATTATGAATTCATTTCAAAGCAACAAAATGGTAGACATTGTTCCAATTACAAATTTAAGTTACCAATAGCTATGTCCACATTATGCGCTTTCGTCTTCAATTTTCGTCATCTTATTTCATTCAACTTTCGTTTTGGCGCATTCAATAATAATTGTATGCGTCAAAGAACGCAACGCCAACTGTCATTTTTAATAACAAAGCGAAAGTTTTGGATACGGTCAGAGGGCATGCGTCGCGGGCATGCCTCACGTTCGCTGTTGACTGCGCTATAACGCATGCCCTTGACGAACAGAAAAAGGCACAGTGTGGACAAAGCTAATGAATGCCCGGTTTGTTCTTGACAGAAGTATATCTCATCAACAGTGTTGTGGATTGACTTTGACGCCAACCAATTAAAAGCCACATCAAATAGATAAATTTCTATCAAAAACGTTAGAAACCGAGCATAAGTTATCAATATTTCTATAATTTGCATGATAATATACAAAATAGCAGATGCTTCATATTGTAAAGGAATTAAAAAGCATATCACGCTGTCTCTACATGATGTCAGACCATATAAATTAAAATAATTACTTAGGTTGAATTATTGTGACCTCAGAATGACAGAAAATCCTAAGTTGCCAAATCACTAAAGTTCCACAAACAACCTCATTGTCTACAGTTACTGACGTACACAGAACGTACCTTGGCCAACCATTTGCTGGCTTCTGGCACGTCCAGGTGCTTGCCAGTTTCCGTGAGGTCCCTCACGATGTCCGGGAAGCAGGCCATGAACTCCCTGGACTGGTCTTTGGAGACTGACAGTCCACGGGCAGCCAGGGGCATTTCCTGGGGCGTGAGGGTCGACAGGAATCTAAGGGTAGACAAAGAATATCCTTAGAAATCCTGCACCTGTGTGGATGTGTTTCTTTGTGTGTGTATTTTGTTTGTGTACGTGATGTGCTTGAATGGATTATGGAGTTGCCATGTTGGTTTTTTAGATATTATAGTGAAATACTTCTGACGAGTTTATTATGAATTCTTTAATCACATTAACTTCTTCGATACTTAATGGTGTCTTTAATTTGACGTTTATCTTACAATTAAGATAAATCTACATAGTTCGTTTTTCCAAGCTTGTTTGCTAGTAATTACAATGTAGTAGCATAAAAAAAGTATTGTTTTTTCTAGATCCATGATAATGGCATTAACTTTCTCATTTCTGATTACTGATAGCACTGAATATAATAGCCATAAATATTTATGATAAGTAGTCATTCAAATGTGTCTTATTTTGTCATAATAATAGTACATATTTTTCCTCATAACACACCAACGATTGAGTCCTTGAGAATATATTATTTCCGTAAAAAATATATCTACCTATATTGCTTAATTTATACTGGGAACAAAACTTGCTTTTTATTGAATTAACGTTGACATGGTGTGATTGTGTAAGGTGCATACTTTGAACGGTTGCGCAAAGGTTCACTGACCTGTGATATTTCTGCAACTTCAGCAGTTTCTTCGGCAGTGCTTGTTCTTCTGGTAATTTCGTGTTCGATTGGTCCAGCCTCGGTGACATAGAATCGGAATTCGTAACACTTGTGGTCTTGCTAATCTGCCGGCGTAGCTCATTTCTGTACGCCTGCATGAGCTTCATGCATCTCTTTGTTGTAAACATCTTTTCGCTTTTGTCGACGACTGTACTTTATAAAATGTTCTTCGAAAAATACTTTGATACAAATACTTTGATTTCTTGAAAGTATTGAATGTTGTAAGGATACGCGCGTTCGCTTCGGGCTCCTATAACCAACTGATTCTTTGTAATGTTTTGCTTCTTGCTCGCAGTGAGTTCCTGCTACTCAAAATAAATATAGTGTTGTCAGCAATGTTTACATTCTTTATCGATATCGATATTGTTATCAGTTTATACTACCAGGATATACTATAGTAGTAGCTTGTAGTTGTTGACAAAGTTTGGATTGTTGTTGATTTTTGTACTTAACTTATTTTGACTGAAGTCTTGCAATTTACAATTTTCTGTGAAAGCTTACAGTTGCTGTAGTAATGTTTATTTTTTCAGTTCACTCGTTCATAAATTGGAGGACTGGCTTTGGAGTACTTACCCGGAGTTTCAAGACGTACCTATCGAGGAGTCATTTCTACCAGGCATAATAATATTAAGAATTAGACTGAGAACCAGCAAAATGTCGAAATTGCTAATGGTAATTACATATTTTTTCGTTTCCACAATCCTATTAATTATTATCATATCATGTATACTTAATATCAAAATTAAGGACTAACGCTCACCTAAGACATTACAATACAAAATATATTACTTTAAGCACAACGCCCTGTCTCCAGCAACTTTTTGTTTCCTCTCCTTCCAAAGGTTGTCTGGAAGAAATTGCTATTTAGTAATGTTAACGTGCAGCCGGGAATCAGTACAGCATGGTGATTGGTGACCCAAATAAAACACCACAAGTCTTCTAATCTTATATTCAGAACCTCCAAGGTAAAAGTGAAAGGTCAAGAAAAAATGGCGTCTTACATCTTACGTCTACTCTGATATTTACACGCCAGTTGTAGCGACCCCTAGTGGTATACCGCAGTAGCTCCTTTGTTTGTCGTATGTTTGTTGTTACTGTAACTGTGTGCACAATAAAGTATATTCATTCATTCATATAATATTTTATGTGCGTATGTGCATCTCTACCGTGTCTCAAGTGAGCACTAGCTACAAGTGGTCCTTGGTGTGTCGCTTGATAGCGGCCTATGTCTATAAATAAACCACTGTCAGCTTGTCAACAATATCGATGGATTCTCAGCGCATCACTAGCACAACAAGCCGGCCGGTCCCCTCTCGCGATGCCACGCACGCCACGAGCTCGACGTCACGTAGGCACCGGGCGTTAACTCTATACCCTTATCATTGGAATTTTAACCTTATATTGTCGTTTTAAAGTCCACTATTCATCAGCAATAGCCAAGTTCGAAACCAGCCGGGCGATTAACCTTAATATTAAATTTAAACTTTATGCGTCCTCGAATAAAGTCCACTATACGTTAACAACATCTTAGTTCGAAATCAGCCAAGCTTGTTTCAACTTTATCGCTATAGTGATGTCCCTCGCGGTCCCTGCGTGATAGGCAAGCGAATATCGACCTTATATCTATGGAGGTCCGCAAAACATATGAATTACGATAGGTCAACCGGTCTGTTACCAGTCCACCATAAGAAGGTTGCGTAACTGCGTGCTTAGTTAAAAGTTATACTAGTTAGGTTAGGCTCTTTTTATGTTTAGTCTAGATAGGTATATGTACTAGGAGTCCTATACAATAGGCATTGCATAGTCTAGGTTCTAAGGCCTATGTACTAAGCTATATGTAAGGCCACGAGTTTAGGCGGAACTTCATATTATTGTCAAAACTTATGTGAATTTTAGTACTAGATATACCTAGCCATTTCAGTACCAAAAACGCGTCAGTCGGTAGGTATATTCTAGTAAGTAATTTAAATAATCTGGAATCTAGTTTATTCAAGCTATAAATTAAAAGCTAGGATGTACAAAAATAGTCCGCGCTAGGACTGTTAGGACATTATACGTGACTGCAACGCGTTTCTGCCAAAAAACCTTATTTATGTCCTTTCTCTGTCTGTACTTTGTTTATTTTTCTGTATCTGGGTAAATAGGCCACTTGCATTCGATGATTTTGTTACCTTCTAACAGAAGTGAGATCTCATTAGAAGGATATACTTACCTATTTTATTATGATTTACTAGCTGTTGCCCGCGACTTCGTCCGCGTGGACTTTAGTTTATAGTTTTTCCCCTATTCATAAAAGTATATTGTGTGGGACAATGTACTTTTATGATATGATAGATGTTCCGCGCGGCTTCGCCCTCGTAATTTAGAAATGTCAAGGAAACCGTACATTTTTCTACAAAAAAAGAAACCTGTGTCGTTTCACGTGGTCTATTCTTCATGTGTGCCAAATTACATAAAAATTGCTAAAGTAGTTTCTTAACATCTCCGTTTTTGTGCGGCGTAATAAAATATAGCCTATAGCCTTTCTCGATAAATGGCCTATCTAACACTGAAAGAATTTTTCAAATCCGACCAGTAGTTCCTGAGATTAGCGCGTTCAAATAAGCCCTTTCAAATAATTTAGCCCGTTTTTTCAACATTTTCCTGTATTTCTTCGCTTCTATTAGCTATAGCGTAAAAAATATAGCCTATAGCCTTCCTCGATAAATAGGCTATCTAACACTGAAAGAATTTTTCTAATTGGATCAACAGTTCCTGAGATTAGCGCGTTCAAATAAGCCCTTTCAAATAATTTCCTCCCGTTTTTTCCTCATTTTCCACTATTTCTTCGCTCCTATTGGTCGTAGCGTAATAAAATATAGCCTATAGCCTTTCTCAATAAATGAACTATCTAACACTGAAAGAATTTTTCAAATCGGACCAGTAGTTCCTGAGATTAGCGCGTTCAAATAAGCCCTTTCAAATATATTTCCGTTCCGTTTTTTCAACATTTTCCTCTATTTCTTCGCTTTTATTAGTCTTAGCGTGATAAAATATAGCCTATAGCCTTCCTCTACAAAGGGGCTATCTAACACTGAAAGATTTTTTAAATCGGATCAGTAGTTCCTGAGATTAGCGCGTTCAAACAAACAAACAAACTCTTCCGCTTTATAATATTAGTATAGACTAGCTGTTGCCCGCGACTTCGTTCGCATTAGCATAGTAGATCACATCCCAAGTATTATTTATTGTACAAAAATATTCAATGTACAGAATTGACTTTCCTACGATTTTATTATATATAGATATTCCGCGCGGCTTCGCTTGCGTAATTTAGGAATTTCACGCAACCGTACATTTTACCGCAAAAAATAGCCTATATTCCTTCAAGTGGTATATTCTTTATGTTTGCCAAATAACATAAAAATTGCTCCAGTAGATCTTAAGATAATAAACAATTTCATATAATTTCCCCCGTTATTCCACATTTTTCTCTATTTCTTCACTCCAATTAGTTTTAGCGTTATAAAATATAGCCTATATATATTAGCCCTTCCTCGATAAATGGGCTATCTAACACTGAAATAATTTTTCAAATCGGACCAGTAGTTCCTGATATTAGCGCGTTCAAATAAGCCCTTTCATATTATAATTTCCCCCGTTTTTTCCACATTTTCCTCTATTTCTTCGCTCCTATTAGTCTTAGCGTGATAAAATATAGCCTATAGCCTTCCTCGATAAATGGGCTATCCAACAGTAAAGGAATTTTTCAAATCGGACCAGTAGTTCCTGAGATTAGCGCGTTTAAACAAACAAACTCTTCCCAATTATAATATTAGTATAGATGACTGCAATGTTTTCACGCTAGAGGCAGCACCCGCATAGAGTACAGTAAACAAAATCAATTTGTTCGACGTTTGACTTTTGAAAACTTTACTTGAGACTTGGGGCACAATAGACATACTTATCTTGTGTCTACTTTGCTTGGGGTAACAAATAACAATAAAGTCTACCTACCTACCTGTTCATTGAATTTTTTCGACCCTTTAGTAGGTAATAGATTTGTTGGGGCTGCTATTGTAGTATTTATAGCTAAAGTAGTTATTTAGCTAGTATAAGGTTATAATATCATCGGATATGTAGTTGTAGTATTTATACCTAAGATATAAGGTTATATCCTGTAACCTGTAGCTACCGTACTGAGTATAACATTAAACAATAATTTTTCAACTAAGTATCCATACTAATATTATAAATAATTATGCGAAAGTGTGTCTATCTGTTAGCTCTTCACGCTCAAACCGCTGAACCGATTTTGCTGAAATTTGGTAAGTATATGATACTTTGAGACCCGGAAAAGCCGAAAGGGACATAGGATACTCTTTACCCCGATAAAATCGACGGTTCCCGCGTGATTAACGAATTTTGGCGCAACGCAGGCTTCGCGGTCGTCTAGAACAATATTAATATAATTTAATTATTATTGTTATAAATCTGAATATTAGTAATTGACTGCTGGTATTTTATCAGAAACACTCTGATTTCTAAATCGTGAATATTTACATGTGGCATGCAAACCGTTTAAATAAACACATTGTATATTATTATTACTAGGTATGATGATTCCAAAAATTCAAAAAGCACACATAAAATGACATTTTATGAAAATGATTCCTAGCTAGATCGATCTATCGCCCCCGAAACTGAAACGAAATTTCATGAAAATCGTTGGAGAGGATTCCGAGATTCCAATTATATATATATATAAGAATTGCTCGTTTAAAGATATAAGATGATAACACGTAAACATTTTCTATATTTAGATTACTTATATTATTATTGAGTATTGATAATTGAATGTTGCCTGGAACTTTGTTGCGCGTTAACCGTGTATTTTCCTGAAATAAAAGCATTCCTATGTTCCTATCCTGGTGCTCTTCATTCTAGTTTTCACCAAAATCGGGTCAGCACGGCGACATACAAACAGATCGACATCCACACTTACGATGGAACCGTACCTACATCATTTTCCGGGATAAAAAATATCTCTGTAGAAAGCTAAATAGTTATCTTGTAGAAAAAGTTTTACGAGAAAACTAAAGAGGTACAATAATTATTATTCGAATTAAGTCATGATTGTGATCTCATTATTTGCAAGGGTGTTATTTACTGCGCGAAATGCCAAAAAACCGAGTGATTACAAAACTCACCAGTCACCAAGCAACTTGTATATTAATGCAGTCTGTCGCTGAGTCTGTCGCAACTTCTGCAGGAGAAAATTATTAGATATCGCTCTGTTTTTGCGAGTTTCTCAACACGTGACCGAGAATACGGACCCGTTGGCCGAGTTACTAATAGATCAATTATAGAGCTATTGTACAGCTCAAAGTGGCTATAGAATGTTATTCTAGATTCTAGAAGGTTCAATATAACTGTATTTTTAACCGACTTCAAAAAAAGGAGGTTATCAATTCGACGCGTATGTATGTAATATTTCCAGAACTGCCCAGTTTTTGTATGTGTTAATCTCGCTATCCCCAACCCGCGGCCCGCGGGCTGCATGCGGCCCGCCGAGACTATTTGTGGCCCGTGCGATGTTAAACCATTTTGAAATTCCTGCCCACCGTCAAAATAATGTAAAGTCGTCGTGAAAGTCGTGATTTTTTTGCTTTTAAATCGTTTTTTTAAGAACGTTATTTTTTAACCCTAAAAATTTTTTGTTGCGGCCCGCGACACCAAGACCAAAACATATTTGTGGCCCGCATGAAAAAAAGGTTGAGGACCACTGTGTTAATCTATGACAGCTTCTGAACAAATGTGCCAAATTTCAAAAGTGTATGTATGTATGTTTTTATGTTTGTGCACACATATCTCCGGAACCACAAGTCCGATTTTAGTGATTCTTTTTTTATTGTACTAGCTATTGTTCAACTTACGGAACACTGCAAGGTTCATCAAAATCGGTTCAGTAGATTTTGAGATAGGAAATTTTAACTCTTAATTACGTACAAAAATTTGAAGTCGGTTTTATCTTTTTAAAATACTATTATTATAAAAAGATATAAAACCGACTTCAAAATCGTACATAATTGAGAATTAAAACTCCATATCTCCAAAACTACTGAACCGATTTTGATGAAACTTGCACTGTTCCCTAAGTTGAACAATACCTATAAACTAGTACAACAAAAAAAGAATTACTGAAATCGGACTTGTAGTTCCGGAGATATGCGAACACAAACATAAAATACATACATACATACATACATACATACATACATACATACATACATACATACATACATACATACATACATACATACATACATACATACATACATACATACATACATACATACATACATACATACATACATACATACATACATACATACATACATACATACATACATACATACATACATACATACATACATACATACATACACTTTTGAAATTTAGCACATTTGTTCAGACGCTGATACAGACTAACATAAATATACACACCGGCGTATTTAGCGGAACACAAAAAAAAGGTCCATAATTAAAAAAATATGGTTTTATTTTAAAATCTACTTACTACACTTCTTTTTTTATTTAAAATTTCATTTGTTTTACTTAAAATGAGATCACATTATGAACAAAATTTGCGAGTAAAGGCTATTTGTGAAAAATGGTACATTTTTGAACTTTTCATGTAACCGGGAAAAGTGAAAATTATTATTAAAATAACAATTAATTAAATTTAAAAAAATGGTGATTAATATCGCGTATTTCCTCCACATACTCTTATTAAAGTTTCTAACCGTCTAGGCATACTGAGAATTATGTTATCGATGGTCTCCTGGGATAGTCTCCGCCATTCCTCAACTACGGCGATTCGCAGTTCACCCACGTTGGCAGGAGCTGGAATTCTTGACTTAACTTTTCTTTTCAGCAAGGCCCAAACGTGCTCTATTGGGTTCATATCCGGTGATCTCGCCGGCCACTCCATAACAGTGATATTCATATCATTAAGATAAGCTTGAGTTGCCCGAGCGGTATGCGGCCGAGCATTATCCTGCATTAAAACAAAATCGTCACCGATATATGGGGCAAACGGTACGACATTTTCTTCTAAAACTTCTCTGATATAGCGGTCCGTAGTCAGACTCCCTCTGTCAATCACTACCAAGTCTGTGCGAGCTCCCAAACAAATGCCCGCCCAAACCATTATTGATCCACCACCGTATGCAACTGTAGTTTCAAAATTTGTCTGAATGTAACGTTCTCCTTTGCGTCTGTATATTCTTTGCCTGCCGTAAATTTTAAGAGAATTCTGCACTCATCACTAAACAATACCTTACTCCATTGGTCCGCATTCCAAAGTCGATGTTCCTGAGCAAAAGTTAACCTATTTCTACGATGATTTACCTAGAGCCTTGGAGCCTTGGCGGGCACAAATGAACCCAAATCAGATTCTTCTAACCTTCTTCGTACCGTACGCTCACTTACGGTTACTCCCCGCACTGCTTCTAACTCATGTCGGGCTTGGACGGCCGTCAAACGGGGGTTCCTACGTACACGAAGCCGAATGAAACGATCATCCCTACTCGAAGTGCGTCTTTTTCTGCCTTGTCCTGCTCTTCTCACATAAGTGCCAGTCTCCCTGAATCGTTTGACACTGCGATGGACCGTTGAAATCGATCGACGAAGATGTCTGGCTATTTATCTGTATGTTAGAACAAATCTTCGCATTTCGAGTGCCCTGGCAATCTCCGTTGGGTCTAAGTCAGGCATAATTCATTCCTCAACTCCAAAAAGATACAAGATTAAAATTTTTTTGCAAAAAAACAATATTTGAATGAAAAATTGAAATAAAATTCAGAAGGGAGAAATACTCAAAGTTCGCTCTACATAAGGTATATTCGAATAAAATTAAAACAATTGCATAAAATGTGATAATCAATTGTTTTCCTAATTTGAAATATTTTTTTTAAATTAAATGACGTATAAACCAGCCAGCAACCTTATATGATACTTATATCAAACCTTTTTTTTATGTTCCGCTAAATATGCCGGTGTGTGTATACGAAAATTGTGCAGTTCTGGAAATATTACATACATCCGCGTCGAATTCATAACTTCTAAATGAAGCTACATGACTGAGACTAAAGAAATACCGCGGGAAATGAGTCCAGGCATTTTCGTCGAAAAAAAAAGGCCACATAATATTATGTAGTATTGTTAGTATTGGTAGAAAGCATAACATTAGTTAATGCTGAACTTTGGTAATGATAATGTAGATATTAACTAAAGATTATTCGTTTTGGAACATTGATATTAAATAAAATAGAATAAAGGAAATATGTGTACGATATAAAATAAGAAATAGAATAAAATAACTATAACTATACTATGTATAGGGATGGGATATATAACATAGTATAATTAGCTAGTATACCCCGGCTCACTTATAAAAATTTTACATAGCATCTCACAAATAATGAGTAATCGTTGAACATACATAAAAACAAATACGGCCGAACGCATTACCTCCTCCTTTTTGGAAGTCGGTCAAAATTTGTTAAGGGGAAGACAGCTGCCAATTCGACATCTTTGTGCAGTTTTCTAGACGTATGTATTTCATTGCCTGTCACAAAAAAATATATGTGATTTTTGATTATATTTGGAACAGCTTGTCGAATTTAAATGATAAAATTATATTCTCCTACCGGATGAAAAAAAATACCAAAGTCACATCTTTCAGGAACTTTAAACAGTTGTAACTAAAGTAATAATACAATCTATGCTTTAAAATTTTGTTTATTTGATACCTTTTACAAAATCCAAAGATTGTCGGATTTAATTTTCGGTTCTGACATCTAGATTTCCCATAATATTTATTTTTTCCTCTAACAAACGAAAGATGTATCCACGCTACGAGTGAACACTTCACATCTCTGTCTCTCTGGCATGAAAATCGATACAGGTGCGAGAGTGATGCGAGATCAAGGTCATTGGCAGTTGTCAGCGTCTTAATTATTATAGTTAAAATCCGTAATCACAAGTGATTATTTTTTTATATGACGTGTTGACAGAATAAACGGTGTGTCTTCTTCTTCTTCTTCTTTTGGCGTAAGCCTCCCCATTTAGGAGTTGCCAGCGTCAGAGTTGAGGCGAAAAATATGTACAGTTATACAATATCATTGGTTATAACGCAAACTGATTGCCAATTGTCATGCACTGGGCACGGATGAGTGATGACTTCATGCGACCATGCAAATACAAGATATAATAATAAAACAGAAAAAACCAGAACAAGCAAATATAAAGCAAAATATTGGTGTCTTAATAATTATATCACGCCCTCCCGTCAGACGCATTAAATGCGCGTTCAGACGTGTGCGTGTTCTGCGCGTGATCTGCTGAAAACACGCGCGCGGCACGCGCTGAATCCGAACCACTCCAAACCGAACCCACGCGCTTGCCGCGTACTGTTTTCCCATACGCTATAGTAGACCACACGTAGGTCTGGACGCGCTCTAAGGTGGGATTTCACCAAATACACATAAAACTTAGCTTTATAAAACTTAGTTTCCATTGAACGCGTTAATTCTGCGACGTAAATCTCGTGTTGTTTCGATTGGATTTCACTACCTTCTTTTGATCGCGATTATTAAATCTAAGTTTACGTGACGTCACGCAATTATTTTACATGTTTTCAGTATTTTCGTTCCGCCATGACAGGGCTTGAACGGGTTTTATGACGTGGAACTTCGGACTTTGGGCGTTCAGAAGATATAACTCGGATTTGCTGTGATCGCGTTCCATTTCTTTGGTGAAATATCCCCTAAAACTGTGTATTCCGAAATCAGATGGTATCAGGTATGCTTATACGCTGAACTTTGTCCTTCTCTATCAAGAAAGTTATAAACGTATAATTAAGCAAAGACTCAGTGCTACTGTGGTGCTACGTGGGTGCTACACTCCGAACTCTCTCAATGCTATAAGCCCTCACTCTGAGAGTATACAAACGTGAGTCGCATATAAATTATAGTATTATGTCGTATATCGTAGGTGGTTGTATTAGCGTAAGTCCCAGTTTATTGGCTAGTGCCGTCTTGACTCTTCTCTTGAGCCGCTATAATATTGCACTCGTGTGCCATTACTGCGACAAGAGTGACGTATTGTAATGACTAATGAGTAATGACATTTTAATCGTAGAGATCAACTACGATAACATGGCGCGCCCCTCCAAAATTCAAAACATTTGAAGTGCGTTGTCAAAACGTTTGAAGTGCGTTGTCTTGCGCGGTAGGCTAGTTATGATTAGTTCATCAACAAATCTTGGTAATAAGTGACATTTACTGAAATATTACGTGTACTGTGATTGGTTGAATACTTATTACATACAAACTCTTTCATAAGGATGTGACTACACACATTGAAACAGTCATTTGGAGGGGCGCGCCATAGTTGATCTCTAGTCGTAGGTGACTTTTCGATCTTTGCCACAAACGACCGCGAATGACTAACATTCAAATAAAATGCCACTTTACCAAGGTTGTAGGTTTTCATTTTTCTCTACGTAATTACAAAGCAGTGTCGGCATGGGTCGCTAGACCAATGTCGGTCGAAATTCGTAAACCTATACTTATTAGCGGTAATAAAGTGGCATTTTATTTGAATTTTTGCCGGTTGCGGTCGCTAGCGGCAGAGATAGGAAAGCCACCTTTATTCGTAATTGCACTGTCGTATATGGTCGTATACATCAGAACAAATCAACAGTACGGCGTCGATTCTAGACTTCCAGTTAACTGGGTTTTATTTTGGAACCTACCCATAATGTATGCAGCACGCTGCCGCCGAGTGACAAACCGCATATAAATGACATAATTAACTAAGTACCTGTCTACGTCGCGTTTGCAATTTTTGAATATTTTAATTTTTAATATAACTTTTTTAAGATAACATAATTTAATTTGCATTAGGTAAATATTTTCTACTCCTACTACTGCCAGAACTCCTCACAGTACTCTTCTGAGTATTTTATAATTTGAAGACCTATGTTATGAAGTACTACATTCTTGCAATAAATATATTTCACTCACTTCATTCATTCCTCTTTCTCGAAGGTCGGTAGATGATGCGCCTAGACTCTAGGCTCTCACCATCAAAGGAGCTATAAAAGTCACTTTATGTTCAATATTTAAGAGGAGAGAGAAGCAGATAGGACTGTATTACAGGAACCTTCGCTACTGATAATATTAATATTATTGATCATCAATTGTTTACGTGATCACAATATTATGATAACTGATAAACAAATGACCTACATACTGTTTAGTGATAATGATCGCACTTATTTTGTCAATCATTGCAACTAGGTATCTTGAATTATTTCGATACATATTTATAATATGACACCTACTGTACAATATCGATAAGAAGATTATATTTGGTTCCAAACAATCACACACCTACCACGTTCATCATGTTGCTACAAAAGAAATTGCTTTGATTTTACGAACTATGAAGAAAACATAGGTAGAACCATAAACGAATTATAGTGGCAAAACTCAGGGAGTACCACCAAAACTGAAAAAAGAAACGGCAGCAGACGTACATTTTCAGCGCGCGAAAGAAAAAGAAAGAGTTTATTTCTCAGTACTCCCTCCCTTTTATACGAATATCCGATCAGTGAACTTAGTCAAAATGCATTTGCTAGTTACGGCGTTGAATTTAGATGTCACAAGTGTGATATGAACAATGTCATGGCACTTGCGAATTGCGACGTATGCAAAACTGGATTTATATGCGTCGGCCCAAACGCCCGGTTTGGCGAGAGATCACAAGCAAAACTCGTAATTAGGCTGCCTTCACATGTCGCGAGTAGTGCGGCAGCCGCGCGACTCGTTTTAGTATAGAAGTCGCGCGGCTAATCTCGCGTTGTAGCCGCCAAACCGCGCGTTTAGGCGGACGAATATAAATGCAACCAAAACCCATCTTGCTCTGCTAATTTTTATTCATAAAAATGTCCCTGACTGTACTTTTGTTAATATTTTAGTTAGTACAATCAACAATGCCATAACCCGCCATTTTCGACCTTTGATTGGAGATAAATTAGTCATTGTTTTTGGATTAATTTTGCGAATTCTGTCCATTTTCATCCACCCAAGGTCAGGGTATAAAAGAATATTATAATTAGATTGTATCTGCACTGGCCGCGCGGCCATGTTGAAATGACGGACTCCTTTGTGCTGTGTTTCCGGAAAAGCGCACGGTTTGGGGTCACTGAGTTTATAGATATTAGTTAATTTGTCCAGACATTAATTTCTGTGAGTACTATATTTAAATACTAAGTATATGTCATATGCAAGTAATTCTGCTCTGTTTTCGCACGTAAGCAAACTATTTTATTGTATTGAAAAGTGTCTATTACTGAAAAGTGCATAATAAATTTCGATCAGAAAAATTCGCTTGTTTTTACAGTGTCTATAGTGTACACTGACCAATTTGATACACTCTCTACAGATCTACTCATATAGATAGATAATAGATCTACTCTTAATGTAGACCACATTAAGAGTAGATCTATTTATTTTGTAAGAGTTACGGCCGTTCTCAGAGATATTTAATGATTACTTAACTTTAATTTATAGATGATTTTCACATGAACTCCAGACATTTACTCTCATACTGTCAATTAAATTAATGTTAAATAATTGTTTAATGTCTTTGAGTGCGTCCGTAAAATTCCTGTTTCAAGAAAGACTACCGTAGCACTGCTACGTAGCTCGCAACTCGTAGCATCTTGGGCGCTTGACAGTTGACACCTCCTTAATAGAGTGATCATATTCAAGGATAATCCTACTACTACTCCTCAGTAAGGTGACCATATTTATGGATAATCCTACAACTACTCCTCAATAGGGTGACCATATTAAAGGATAATCCTACAACTACTCTTCAATAGGATAACCATATTAATTAAGGATAATAATCCTACAACTGCTCCTCAATAGAGTGACCATAATATTTGAGGATAATCCTACAACTATGTATAATTATGAGGTTTCGTGCACAGACTCATAATGATTCAGATTCGGTCAGATGTATGGAGAGCCAGCGGTGCGGAACCTTCGGTGACCATTGTCATTCCCCCCATATGTATTTTAACTGGACTATGGTGTTAGAATAATCACAATTCGATCTCAACAGTCCCGTGGTGCACTCGTGAAGTGAAAAGTGCTTGTGTTTCGGGATTGGCTCGAAGACGACAAGTAAGTGTTGTCACGATTAACTTTGCTAAGCTTGAACTTTCAGTTACTTAACTAAAATCGATAGTTTAAGATGGATAGACTTACATTTCTGGATGTTTAATAGTATTGTTTTAATATCTTATAAAAAAAATCGCTTTTGTTCTAAATCTAAATATTTATGAATCAAGTAATAGGTAAATAAGCGTAACTTTAAAAATATCAAGTGTCTTCAGAGCTTCAGATGCAGAGATTCAGACATTTTTTATGTAATTCCTAAAATTTATTGATGTGAGCACCAACAACAGCTGTGTGCATGTGCCTGTGCAGAATTTGCATGTGTGGATCATTATTATGCAATGTGTAATGGGCGTGCAGTATGTCCTATGACGTTTGAAGCATGTAATAGAAACAAAGGGATTTGTAGGGTCCGATGAAAACGCTAACGACGTTTTGTTGTTAGATAAACTAAATTAAATGCCTTTTTTTAAATACATTTTTGTCTGACTACGGCGAAGTAGAAGGGCAATAGTTTTAGAAGTCATTTAATAGATCTATCTAGGTATATTTAGCGAGACTCACAAATTTTTATTGCATTTTTATTTATACAAGGTGTAATGAAGCTAAGTGATAATATTTAAGGGTGTTTATTATATGGGTCCCGTGAATAGAGTTCGCTGTGAAACTAGCTGCGTTGAAAGAGTAACTTTTTTCACCTTTGTATGGAAAAATTCTTGACGCATGGGCGCTTGCCCATACAAGTCACAAAAAAATTTGCTCTTTCAGCGTTGTTACTTTCACACCTCAAAGTACTATAGTTTTGTTACACACCTTGTTTAAATAAAAATGAAACTCGCTAAAACTCGAGAGCAGCGAAACTGACTTGGTTGATAGTCTTGAAATATTCGTGGGAGTCCAGGGAAGGTTTATGGAAAGTGGGTCATCTAATTATTGTATAGAGTGTTAAAACTAATGATTCGATTAATTTAATAATGGTTTTAAAAGTTTCATTATTGTTTGCTATAGAGTATAGGCTGAATTGATAAATCTTAGCGGGCCCCTAGACGAGCAATTTTATTTGGCGATATCACGTATTGCGTAACTTATTATCACTAGCTATTTGACCGAATTTTGCTCGGTTTTCGATAAAACACGAATTAAAGGATATTTTCTAAAAATGATTCCTAGCTAGATCGATTTATCGCCCCCGAAGCCCCCTATATACTAAATTTCATGAAAATCGTTGGAGCCGATTCCGAGATTCCAATTATATATACTTATACAAGAATTGCTGGTTTATAGATATAAGATAGCTGATATTATTGACCATCCAGCCGCCTTCAATCTAATTATCAAATAAACTGGTCAATAAAATTGAAGCGTGATATTGCACAATACAATTGATCATCTAGGGGCCGGATTATAAACATCCTAGAATAATATTTTCAGCATAATATTGACCGACGTCGTCATGATTAGCACAGAGGCGTTTTTTCAGCTAACTTTAAATGTAAATTAACATAATCCTTACTAATAATATTATTAATACTAAAAGCGTGTCTATCCTTTTATTACCTCTTCACGTTTAATCCACTGAACCATAGACTGAACCGATGTTAATAAAAAATAACAGTTGGTAGATAAGAGATTTAGGCGCATCGAAGTTTTGAGTCACACCAAGACGTTTACCTTCTTGGTTCATTAGTCATTACTTACAGAAAAAAATAGTACTTATAGTTTCACGGTTTTGGCGGGAAATATGGCGCCTAAAATACCTGTACCTGAGTTTAAGTTGTTACAAAGATCTTAGCTCACAATCCATACTAATATTATAAATGCGAAAGTGTGTCGGTCTATCTTTCTGTCTGTATGTCTTTCTGTCTATCTGTCTTTCTGTCCTTTTTTTATGAAATAATGGGGCAAACGAGCAAACGGGTCACCCGATGGAAAGCAACTTCCGTCGCCCATGGACACTCGCAGCAACAGAAGAGCTGCAAGTGCGTTGCCGGCTTTTTAAGAGGAAATAGGGTAATTGGGGAGGATAGGGAAGGGAAGGGAAGGGAATAGGGTAGGGGATTGGGCCTCCGGTAAACTCACTCACTCGGCGAAATACAGCACAAGCGCTGTTTCACGCCTGTTTTCTGTGAGAACGTGGTATTTCTCCGGTCGAGCCGGCCCATTCGTGCCGAAGCATGGCTCTCCCACGTATATACGCGTGTCTATATGTCTTTCTGTCTATCTGTCTGTTTCCTCTTCATGCCCAAATCGCTGACGGTTTTTATGAAATTTGGTATACTTCGAGTGCCGGGAAAGGACATAATATGATACTTTTTATTCCGGAATTTACTGTTCCCGCGCGATAAACGAATTTTGGCGCAACGGAGCTGCGGGCGTCATCTAGTATACAGTATACTATATACTATATAGTCTAAAGAGTGTTGAGTGTTGAGTTGAGTGTAGTGTATACTTAATATTAATAATATTTTTAATGCGTATATTATACTAGATGACGCCGTTGCGGCAAAATTCGTATATCGCGCAGGAACCGTACATTTTTCCGGGATAAAAAGTATCCTATGTCCTTCCTCGGGACTCCAAGTATCTCCATACCGAATTTCAGCAAAATCGGTTCAGCGGTTTGGGCGTGAAGAGGTAACAGACATACAGACAGACAGACAGACTTTCACATTTATAATATTATAGTATGGATTGTTAATGCGTAAAACTTCCTAGTCTGGACAAAATTGATACATCTAATAAAAATACTAGAATAAGATTTTCTGCAAAATATTGACCGTCTACGTCATCATTAGCACGGCGCGGGGGCGTGTTTTCAGCTAACTCGAAATGTAAATATTTTTATATACTTTCCAATGTATTTACGGATCGTTCTGCTTTATTTTACCCTGAGAGGTACTTTATGCGGACGATATAAGGTTCACTTTTCCGAAGTAAAGAAAACTGTGGTTTGTAGTCTGTAGTTTGTAAAGCAAACATGATATTTACTTTGCTAGGTGCTAAATTGTTTCGTTATCAGAACTTTATAACATTATATATGTCACCGTAAGATTGTAAATACCGTTAGATTATAATCTATCTCGCAAGATTGTGAACGGTCGAAAGATTGTGAACCGCAACATACTGCTTACAATTTAACGTATTATTGTTCGGTAGATTGTAATCTATCGAAGTGAAACCGTTAGGTAAATCACAATCTTAAAATTGTCAACTGTCCAAAGGCTGTCCCTGATTGGTCTACTGTCCGTTATGTGTTCATAGAGTTAGGAATGAAATACAGGTGTCAGTCAAATAAAATAAATGCACTTCAAGAATTGTGACATCAAGTATTTATTTATTATTTAGTAGGTATAAATTCGACGGAGCCCCGCTTCGCGGGGCTTCTATTTCTGGGTGGTTCACAAAAAAATATAACCACGATGGCTAAGGCGGGAGCGTAGCGCAGCGAAGCTATGATCTAAATTCTAACCTAACCCAATCAAGTCGTATTGGGGCAACATTGCTATTAATTACCTATGAATTTAAATAATATACTGTTTTTATACATTAATGTGATATAAAATAAATAATATTAATTACGTATCATAATCATTAATAAATTATTAAATTACATGAATAGCATAAATTGTAATCTTTAAGGCGACGCCTTGATAATTTGGCTGTAGCGATGCCGATTTTTCTCAGCAATGACTAAAGCTAAGAAACTAAAGTTCATTGTCAGTATTCATCATGTCTTTGTCTTTGAATTGCCCATAGCATAACACGATTGGACAACTTTTATAACACAGAATTATCAATCGAAAAGACCTCTGTAAAAAAAGGGATTCCTATTTTTCCAACAGAGGAGAGTTATTTAAGGTTCCAAAATTTGTACATAAATTGGTTGAAGCATACACTTTAATATGTGCATAGCTTATATGAAATGTATTTATGGTTTTTAAATTACGCGACAAAAACCATTTTGTCACTTACGCCCTATCCATTTTTGCTGTTCTATTGCTTGTTTTCTATGAGAGGCCGGCCCAGCCTCTCATAGAAAACAAGCAATCTAAAACATATCCAACACGGTTTCTTACTTTAACGCGGCGTCACCTTAACGTACGACAACAAACGAATAAGGCGACACGGGGCATATACTGTTCAACCAATCAGCGCCCGAGGTGCGTTCCGTTTCACAATTTGACGGTTTTACTTCGATAGATTACAATCTACCGAATAATAATACGTTAAATTGTAAGCAGTATGTTGCGGTTCACAATCTTTCGACCGTTCACAATCTCGCGAGATAGATTATAATCTAACGGTATTTACAGTCTTACGGTGGCATATATAACATAATATAATAGTTTTACATATTATCGTATCTCACACCTCCATTATGACGTTTTCTGGGTTTTTATGTTTATTCTTTACTAAAAATAGTGATACTATAATATCACAGATTTATTAATAGTTACTATGTATACTTCGCTGCTATTGTATGCTAAGAAACTTTATCAAATTACTAACTACGACGTTGTTTGCAATTTCGTTTTCTTGTATAACAATTCGTCAATCGCGCAAGAACCGTACATTTGTGCGTAATAAAAAATATGCTAGATGTTCTTATTCGGGAATCAAAGTATCTCACACTCTTCATCTAAATGGCTAAGCGTTATGAGTGGTAACTGGCAATCTAGATAGACAGACAGACTCTCCTCGCATTTGAAATCATGAGTAGATGAAGCGGGAAAGCCAACAGTAAAATTATATATGTTTGAAAATAAATAATCAATTACACAAATATAAAAAAAAAAATATTAACATAACAGTTCATACAAACAAAATGCATCAAAACAACCTCCCAAAAACCCTAACAAAAACACTCCTTTTGCTCAACCAAGCAAGCCTATTCATCCAAAAGCCAGTCTATTTATCAATAGGCAAATAGTGAAATCTATTATTTGGCGATGGAAATGACTTTCCCACGACCGATCCTCTGCCAAGCCCAGGGTTTTCACAGTTCCGCACCATCGCCCATCAAAACCGTTAAGGTGAATGGGCTTCCGACATTCCTGGACTATTCACCACTTTCCTATAGTATAGTGGCATCCGTGGTGTAGTGGCTTAAAGGTTGGGCCTTCGCTCAGAAGTCCCAGATTTGATTTTCGCGTGGAACGTACAAAAAAGTTGCCGAGGTTACTACATTGAGAATGAATTATACTGAGTAAGGTTTTACTTGATATCTCGCTAGTCGTCGCTATTAAAGCAATAAAATAAGTATAATAAGTATTTTCGAAGACTTTTAGCCTAAACCAACAACAATTATATTTCTTCGCTTCATTCTTCGATATATAATTACTAACCAGTAGTACCTCTGTATCTGCTAGGCAATCGCGTTTTCTCAAAGACGTATGTGGGTAGTTGAAAAACTACCCGCACGCTCGGTTACTGGACGTTCCGGCATGTCCCATTCTTTGGTAACGCGAGGCAACGCGAGCACGAATACTTAGTAACCATGCCAAAGCGCTGCAGCTGGTTATAATTATTATTAAAATGATTGAGTCAGTGTTGGAAGTAACTAAAGTCAGTGTTATTTTAGCGTGTAGTAAGAAAATACATGTAAGTACTATTAAATACTTAAATAAATGGCAGGCACTACCGAGGCCTAGACGAGTCAAGTATATTCATTACTAACCGGCTTGTACTGCGACCGCGAGTCAATAAACGTACAATGTGTTGGGACTGCGAGTCTTTATACACGATCTATAATATTATGTATGCTTTATCCGTTCTATAAATAGAATTATAAAACTATATAATTGCCGGATTGGAGGAAACAACTGCAGGTGATTACTGCAATTATTTTAACTAACCGGCACGTACTGCGACTGTGAGTCAATAAGTACAGTGTGTTTGGACTTTGGACCGTGAGTCCTTTTACACAATCTATATTCTATAACATGCATCGGAATTGATTGCGGATCTCTGACGATGTTTTACCTATTCTATAAATAGAACTATATGTTTGTCCGATTGGGGGAAATAACTGCAAGTTAATTACTGCAAGTTTAATTATATATTAAGTTATTTTATAAACCGCCATAATGTGTGTATTGACTACGGGTCTCTAAGCACAATTTATATGCATCGGAATTGACTGACGATGCTTTATCTGTTCTATAAATAGAACTATACGTTGGCCGGTTTGGGGGTTAACAGCGAGTTATTTTATAAACCGCTATAATGTGTGGATTGACTGCGAGTCTCTAAACACAATCCTTATGCATCGGAATTGACCGCAGGTCTCTAACGATGTTTTATCTAAAAATAGAAGTACAATACTATGTTGGCTGGTTTGAGGGGATTAACTGCGAGTCAATTACAATTTAAAATATATATTGATATTTTTCAAATCAACATTATGTATGGATTGACTACGAGTCTCCAACAATGCTTAAAAATAAAAAAATTGCAACTACCGCGCGTTTTTCCCGCGCTCTTTGTTCTATAAATATAAGTACATAATTATTATTATTATTATATTAATATCTTTGCCGTTTTATAGAGAATAGCTATTTCGTTAGTATTTGTTCTCAGAGACAAATTAGTACATCCCATCAATCGGCTAGCAAACCCTTTCCGCTACCCGTCAAAAGGGGGGGGGGGGCAGAGCTGGTTACCGTCGGCTGGCGCCGCTAGTACTATACCGCTACAATCAACCTCTTTCTAGTTCGAAGAGCGTTGAGGCGACTAAACGCTCAACATCGCAGCCGTAGTGCTGACAGTTAATTTTATATATATTTTATAGATGTTACTATTATAATTATTGTAGGCTTTACACAGCTATCCCCAACCCGCGGCCCGCGGGCTGCATGCGGGCCACCCGGACTTTATTTGTAGCCCGCGTGATGTTTAATCATTTTGAAATTCACGCCCACGGGCAAAATATTATACAGTCAACGTGAAAGTCTTTTTTCACTTGTAAATCGTTAATTTTAAACTACGTTATTTTTTTAAACCTAAAAATGTTTGTTGCGGCCCGCGACACAAAGACCAAAATGTTGCGGCCCGCATGAAAAATAAAAAAATTAGGGAACTTCGTTCCAAAAACAAAAACAGGTTGGGGACCACTGGCTTAATTTAATATACATCATGACATCAATAAACTATTAGAATTTAAAACTATATCTTCGTGTACCCTTATCGAAGGTTACCTTATTTCAAAGATTTTCTTTTCCCCAAACAAAGCGGCGGAAAATATTGTATTATATTTTAAATACAATTATTGAATTATTTTAAATTTGAAACCACTTCGTAAGTTTATTTCAAAATTACATGTTAATTTGGAAAATCAACTTTTAAGGCTTTCAAGCCTATACCCAAAAGTGGATATCTAGCAAAAATAGATTTAAGAGCCTACTTCTTGTTTTCTATTAACTCACTAGTCGATCGAAAGATTTTAATTAACGGATTAAGAGCCTTAAGTCTTGGCATACAGACTATCAGATGCGCTTACATTTCATTTTTTTTCACAAAAAATATAAAGAAGGAAACTAGACCAGGCGTAGGCTTTATCTAGTTTATTAGACTAGACTTACCACGCTTTAACAATATCAGTATTCTAGGCGACAATTCTTTAGCCTCAGGCGCCCCCTTTTTGTTAACGTTTTATTGTTAATAGTGCCATGGGTGTATTAAACCCACAAAAATATGTAAATATTTAAGTCTTGACGTTTATAATATATGTTATTATAACATAACTAGCTGTCCCGGCAAACGTTGTTTTGCTATATAAAGTATTTCGCCCATAATATTATTATTTTATTGAAGTGACTATTCCTACTAAAGAGTATGTCACCATGGCAAAGTTCATGATTGCTATCCTGTCGCACAAACAATAGTCGCCGTCAGTCTCGAGTTGTAACAATTTACTATTATTTATTCAACAAATGAATATACTTATTAATATAAAGATAAAAGAGTAGATGTTGACCGATTCTCAACCCTAGCTCGCTAAGATTCACGAAAGTCGGTCGAGCCGTTTCAGAGGAGTTCAACCACGCACACCGTGACATGAGAATTTTATATATTAGATATATTATATAATAATATATGCCTAGTAAAAACGAAATAATATAGAACAGTTAAATCAATGTACTCGTAAGCTATCTCAACTGATATATATTTTGACACCTTCATATCCTGATTCCTGACCCCCGCCGCGGAATGCAACTAGTTTTAAGTGATTAAAATATTTAATACTAAATAAAATATGCAATGATAAACACGATAACAGAATCACGACGACCACAGAGCTGGACCCAGTTAAAGCAGTAGACTCCTTAAAATTTATTCTAAAATACTTTACTTCGACTTAGATTTTAGATGAATACTCTGTTTAATCTTATTAACTAAATAGACTTATTACAGAGATCTTCGTCCGCTCCATCGGAACCTTAGCCAAACAATTTGACAATGGCTGTAATACGAATCACGATATTATCTTCTACAGCCATCACTGTGCACTGTCATTGTTTATGAACAATGTTGACTTTATTGGTTGGTGACATTGGCTCAGATGAATGTGTGAAGACTGAAGCGTCTTTCGAAAGAAGCTTTCCGGTAAAAATACCTGTATAATAAATACATACCTGAGTAGTATAGTACCCGGGATCCACTTATAAATTATTTGTTTTTTCTTGCACTCTGTAGCAACTGAATACTGGTCATTGACTTAAAACTTTCTGCCTAATAAAACTCGGCAAAATAAAAAATTACGGTTTTAAATAGCCGGTATCGAAATTTATATTACAAAGACATCAACTCCCGGGCGTGATTGGATCGGTGATGTTATTAATTTATGTAATTCTTTTTTATTAAAAAAGAAGTTTCAAGTTATATTTAAGTTATTACGCCGTGCGATGGTTATTCAAGATTATATTAAATAGGATAAAGCAGGTGCTGTGCGAGATCGGCGCAGCGTCGACACGAGCGTCAACACGAGCATCGACACGAGTGTAGACACGGGGACTGAAACTGGACACGATTAATGACGATTAGTAAGACGACAGTCGAAAGGCAGGACTAGCGACTCCAATACTTTCGATATTTTTCTTAGCCATAATTTTATCGACGAACAAAGTTTCGCTGAATGATCCCAGTATGTTATCATTTAAATCACAAGCCATAGAGATTTCTTACGTTTCGTTTCTGACTATTATTATTATTTATTGTTAAATTCTTTCTCCAATATAATAATGATTACTATTCATAATGAATATATGGTATTTCGTAAAAAAAAATCTTTCTTTCGTTACTCTGAAAATCTACTGGTTAATAATTATATATCGAAGAATGAAGCGAATAAATATAATAAATGATCAAACGAACTTACCAAGTGAAGTTCGATCATTATTATATGAGTCGCTTCATTCGAAGATATAATCTCGCTCCCACCCAGTCTGCACGAAACTATGTTTGCTGCAGTACCCAAATAAAGAAAGAAAGATTTTTTGCATTATTTCTCTCTGAACATAATGTGACATGCCGGAACGTCCAGTAACCGAGCGTGCGGGTAGTTTTTCAACTACCCACATACGTCTTTGTAAAAATGCGATTGCCTAGCAGATACAGAGGTACTACTGGTTAATAATTATATATCTTCGGATGAAGCGACTCATATAATAATAATTGAACTTCACTTGGTAAGTTCGTTTGATCATTTATTAGTTTCTTATTTAATTTCTTATTTAATTTAATTACTTTCTTAACTTACTTAATACAACGACGTACTATATATATCTCATTTGCCGTTATTTTAATTTAAAAAATGTAAACACATATAGCCTCGATACTCACAAGTATAAGTATAAAGATTCAGTTCTTTTGTTTAGGCTTTTTCACAAGTTTCGCTACCGGTCGTAGACGGTGCTACGAAACGCTACGACGCTCTACGACTCAAGAAAAGCTTGTCTAGAAAAGTTTTGGATTCAAATTACTTTTTGATTTAGTTTCTGGCAGGTAAACAAACTGCTACTACCCACAGTAATTATATTTTCTAACTTTATTTGTCGGTCTAAAATCTATATGAAAATATTAAACACAATTTATCATATCCTCAAATATCACTTATGATACTTTTGTCACCTAGTTTCTTAAAATCGGATTGATAGTTTAGGCCCTGAATTATTAACATTTAGGTACTGCTAAAATATTCTACTCTTAGCTTCACAGCTGGCAAAGATACAGTAGTTTCTTATGATCTAGGCTACGCCGTTCTCTGCTTAAAGGAATCGCGAAGTCACAGGCTAGATCCAGTTAATACGATTTCACTACAGATAACTGTTTATTCCACGTCATTACCGCGGAGGCCGCACAAAACCCCGGAAGTCCACATCCGCTGTCCGTCGCTACAAATTTTGGAAACTCCGAAATTTTCATCGACCGCTTTTGTCATGATAATTGTGATTTAGGACTGGTGCCTCTCGCGCTACGTAGAGGCAGCGAAATGACGAATAAAATATGTTCTGTAAAATGGCAGTTTTTTTTCTGTCTTTTTGCGGGTTTTTTCGTGAATTTCTTCCTATGGGATATATGATATATCTCGAGCGGTAGGCATTACGTAGGATATAATGAGTTCCAAAAGTACTATAACCAGTTTAGATCAAAAGTCCAACTTCTCCCGATAAAAATGAAGTTTGTACAGTTTTTTAAGCTATGTCAGCTTTTTTAATCACGTATCGTTCTTTACCGCTACTTTGTTTTATTTTCACACCTAAAATTACTTAGGAAAAATACATAGAGAGTACAGACCGATATAATTATTGCACCTGTGACTTCAGTATTCCTATGATCAGTTCATCTGCTCATTGCTTTGACCGTAAAAGCTTATAAAGCACGGTACGAGTCACAAAACTTCATATTAAATGTTATCAGAGAAGTCAAGATTCCTAGGCAGATGTTACGCAGTTTGGTCGCGTTACGCCAAACTCAGCCAAAGACCTACCAAGCCGACAATTAACATTAAATTGATATGATCCGACCAAATGACGTTGGTCTGTCAACTGCCTAGGAATCAATTTCCTCCATGGTACCTAGTTTATGATTATGACCCATTTTGATTTTACGGTACTTTATGACTATAATTTAGTGGTTCATTAAGAACCCGTACTCTCTTTTCTACTGCTCTCTTCACACTCACGCCCGTCTTTCATATGCCAGGTGAAAAGGGGGACGATCGCCAAGTTAGCGAGCAGATAGAGGTTTTCTGTTTTTTAAAGGGTTTTTTTATATTAAAGTGGTAAAAAGTAATTCCAACATTTTATAGACGACTTTCTCAACAGTACAATGTATTTTTTTCATACCGTTAAGACGTCAATACGATCCATAAACAGGTGATATTCTAAACCTTTTACAGCAAAAATCACAAAACTGTCGCGGGTTTGAGTTGGATTATTTAAAGATACTTAAAAAAATAAAAAATCTAGCTCCAACATTAGATTATAATTGAAATGATCGTACATGTTGTGCATTAAAACTTATAGAAATACTGTATTTTAACTGCTAAATCACGTCTGTTAAATGAGCGAAATCGGCAAAATTTCGTATACGGACTCTTAAAGCTTATGACTAGTCTCGTGGTTAGGACTATGGTGTGATTAATGCTGAAAGCCTAACTGTAAATCCCCATAAAGCCTATATTGTAACAATCGAACGAAATAATCGCTTTTGTTCGAGCGACACCGAACGCCAATAATAACGGTGGTGTAGATAAAATCAATTTGTAATGTATCCGCCAATTATTATATATATTAACCTATTCATTATGTTGTAAAATGAGAGTGTAACCTTGTTTCTTCTCTCACCGATTGTGAGGAAAGAGCTTTTTGGGATTGTTAGGTACTTTGTCACACTCTAGAACGGTCCTGCATGTTGATAAGGTTAGAGGTACATAATTATCTCGCGACAGCAATTTTATTTATTTATTTTATTTTATTTTATTAGGAAAACTAACAGCATTTAACTATAACAGTGATAATACATATTAAGTAACGACATGCCAATAATAAGTTTTCACTTGTAAATAAATAATAAATTTGAACTAAAATTAACAAAGTCCTGACAAGACACATAACACATGATTTATGGAAATCTAAAAATTATTTAAAGTATAAATTATTTTAGGATGAGACTAGATGAGGATAGCAATGCAACTACTTTCTGTCTGTTATCTCTTGACGCCCAAGCCACTTAACCGATTTTGCTGAAATTAAGCATGGAGATACTTTGAGTCCCGGGAAAGGACATAGAATACTTTTTGTTCCGAAAAAATGTACGGTCGCCGCGTGATAATCGAGTTTTGGCGCAACGGAGTTGCGGGCATCATCTAGTTGTACAATAATTCGTCTAAGAAAAGCAAAAATCCCTATATTTAGCAATGGGAAATCCAACAAAACCCTTCAGCCCCTAGGCCTTTAGGTAAACAACGCATTTTTCCTCGACAAATGAGCAGACAACTAAAACGAGGACATAGTAAATCGGCAATAGTACATAGTCAATGTTGGTGTTAGTAGCCTCGCTCTCGATTGTTCACATGAAACGAGCGCAGCCAACCGAGCATTGTGCTCAAATTACTGCCACCATACAAATTGGCAGCGATTTACTAGGATGCTCGTTAGTTAGGCTCTATCAATTTATAGAACCTAGATTATAGAATTAAGTACGTCTAGTATGAACGACAATGGTAAAACGATCAGTACCATAGATGATGAGATATACTTAAATTAGCCAATATCAAGTTTTAGACGAAACTCAGATCAGCTACAAAATTAACTTTATACTAAACTGCCCGGATCGTAACGCGCATACAAAAGCGTTTTTATACGGTCGCTACAGTAACTTTAGAAGAAATATGTTGCTCTCCATAATGGTATATGATGGCCCAACATAAGCTATCACAAATGAACCTACTACGTCTACGACTAGACTGCCAATATGAACGATAACGATTGTGCATGCTGACAGCTTTGCAATCATAGTGTAAAGAGGAGTGTTTGGAATTAGCTTACTTCTCAAGAACACTTCTATGTCGCATTCTCTAGGCTCTAATGCTAGGTTTGGTCTTTTGTCCCCAGGTAGAGTGTTGCATATGCATAGCCGGCGGCTGGCGGCAGTACGATGAAGCCGCGGGGAGTGCACGTCATGCATGCCTTCACTGCGCTCACCATGCTCACTATGGCTAATGGTAATTGTAACTATGCTAAATATTGTTGTTGTAGTTGCTGAAATTTTGTATAGATATACTTTGAGTCCCAGGAAAGGACATAGGATACTTTTTATTCCGGAAAATGTACAGTTCAGGTAATAGAGTTGCGGGCGTCATCGTCATGAGATATACATAAACATGGAGGCATACGAAGTTGTTTCTTCTTATTTCCAAATATTCATCATTAGTACTTAATAATTATTGCGGATCGATCTGATGTTTCTTATGCTGGTTCTCCTCGCCGCTGTTACCAGATTTGTAGTAAGCGTTATAGGAAATAAAATAGTACCATGTTGGCTCAGAAATACTTAATAGCATTCAAAGAGTTCAGCAAAACAAAACTTTCGATCAAAATATGAAAATATCTATTACTGTTTGCTCTAAATAATGACATATGTAATTAATTGTACTGTCGGTTCTTGATGGAAATTCATGTTGAACACTAATAAAACACACTTTTCTTGCACTTTTTCCACTATATTAAGATATTATTATAACTTTTAACAATTTACACGACCGGTTTCGAAACAAATCACAATAACACCTGATGATGATTTGTTGACTGAGGAGTTATTATTTAGCACTAATAAAACACATTTTATTAGTGCTAAATAATAACTCCTCAGTCAAAGTATTCGAAAAATCTGTAATTCAAGTTATTTTACGATTTTATAAGAAACGAGCTTTTGCCCACGGCTTCGCTCGCGTTAAGAAGTAGTTATTATATACAAAAATTTAATCCCCTATTTGAACCCCTTGGGGTTGGAATTTATCAAAATCCTTTCTTAGCGGATGCCTACGTCATAACATCTCACCTGCATGCCAAATTTCAGCCCGATCTGTCCTGTGGTTTGGGTTGTGCGTTGATAGATCACCATGTCAGTCAGTCATCTTTGAGTTTTATATATAGAAGATCTTGATTTCAGCTCAAACAACATGCAACCAGGGTATGGGCAGAGTTATGTACGAGAGATTACCGAACCAACAGCTGCACGGGTTTGATGATGATGTTGTGAGTATTATAATTAAATCTCAAATTAAATTAATCAAATAATAATTGAAGCTGGGACTACGAATAATAAAAAGTAAGGAAAAGTAACTCCGTCAAAAAACATGCTCCAAAATACTTGTCAAAAAAGTGTAAAACGGTAATAGTATGGGAGTTACGTTTCCTTAGTTTTTATTATTCGTAGAGCTGGGATAATTCATAAATTATAATAATTTACTGCAAAGATGATTTGATGATGATGATGACTTTACCATACTACAATTATTACTGTCTATTATTATTTACTATTTTTTTTTTACCTAAAGCACAAATTCAATTTCAATGAATGAGCTATCTAGTATAAATTAGATTTCTAATTAAATCGTCTACGTGAAATAGGCTATTGAGGCTTCGCACAGTGGAGTCATTATTTTTAAACTATACAAGTTTAAAAAATTAAAGATATTTAAAAGCTTGAAAATTGCAAGAGCTCGACATTTTAAGAAGCACAATCAACTTCTATAAATGTCTATCTACAATCACATTTCCATTTCAGATACGCGAGACCGCACCCCCGTTCCGTGTTCTGGAGAAATGCCAAGACTTATGTCTCCGGGATCGATCTGGCAACAGCCTCGTTCGGACCTGCAACTCCATCGATTTCCAGCCTGGAGCCAGGATAGCTGCGTTCAGCCCGGAGCCCGAGTACGAGGAGTCCACATGCTACCTGACCAGGGAGCAGGCGGCTCCAGAGGGTATAGGAACCCTCATGATCGTACCGAACAGCGTGCACTTCAATGAGATCTGTTTGACATGTGAGTTGATATTATGACATTTAATATATTTTCATAAGGGCCTGTTTCACCACTTCCTGATAAGTCCCGGATAGGCTATCCACAACTTAACTTGACAGATAAAGTATGGAGATTGGAGAATCTGTCAAAAAAGATGTGGATAGCCTATCAAGCACTTTATCAGGAAGTGGTGAAACAGACCCTTAGGGCCTCTTTCACCGCTTCCTGATAAGGTGCCCGATAGGCTTATTTGATAGATTCTCCATACTATATGTGTCAAGTTAAGTGGTGGATAGCCTTATCAGGAAGCGGTGAAACAGGCCCTTAATCTCCTAGTAGGATTTTCACAATTATTTCTGTTTGATTCGAATTCGAAAACTTAACAAATTAAAACAAGCGAGGAACGCCCAAGTGTTTAATATTAAACAAGCAATTCTGTCAGTCTAATTTTGCTTTGTGAATCGGGGCTCAGGTACCGGTCACATTTAAATATGAGCACCATCATCCTGTATATTAAATCCGTGCTTTTTTACTACCTAAATATCAGCTATAAGACATTTTTACAATGCACGTCTTCAAAGAGATTACGTCGTAGCACCAGCGCGGCGGCGGAACGGCGTAGCTTGGCGTAGCCGTAGAAAGCGCTACGAATTTCTTAGTAAAATAATTATTTGTAAAAATTACACATTTTACTATCTTACATCACGTTGTAAAGTATTTTTATTGTTTGTTGACTAAACAACAATACTTCAGTAAATGACCACTTAAAGTGTTTGTGTACTTAAAGATTAATAAAATGTTAAAACAATGATAACACTTGATGTTAAGTTACAACAAACATGTTTTTTTTGACCGACTTCCAAAAAGGAGGAGGTAATATGTTCGGCTGTATGTATCTTTTTTTTTTTGTATGTTCAACGATTACTCAGCCGTTTGTGGTCCGATTTTCAAAATTATTTTTGTGTTGTGTTTAACTCGAATTTGGTACCATATTCACAAAAGTGGTGATCTGATGATGGAATCCTTGAGGAATCGAGGGGACTCCTTGAAATTTGTATGGAAACATATAGTGATTTCGATTTTTTCCGAAGCATTCGAGGTAAATGCTACCAAAAAGTAAGACTTCGCACCAGGTTTATACCTTGGATCTGAAGGTACCGAACAGAACTTTTGAATCCTTATAGGTACAGGTTCGGGGATTTCGGTGTTGTTTAAACAACTGAAAGCATAAGCTAATACATCAATTTGATTAATCATCATCATCACAACCATAATTATACCATGAGTCATCACACTAAGACCCAATTATTGGTACTTTTCGTGATATTTTGTATCGAAGCAGATGTTTTTGATGATGATTTCGCTGTTTGTAGACCGATTTTCAAAATTATCGTGTTGTTGTATAGGATGTATTCTTAATTTTGTATAACAATTACGATAGTGGTGAGCTGATGATGGGATCTCTGATCAATCGAGGGAAATCCTTGAAATTTATCAAAACAATTATAGTGGTTAAAATGTTGTTTCTAGTTAGTTAAACATATGTTACGAATAAGAGAAATTTCATACGAAGGTGTCTCTTGGTGCAAAGGCACTGAACAGAACTCCTGAACCTTTAAAGATAAAATTTTGGAACTTGCAGCATCGCTTAGATAACTGCAAGCATTTACCACAATTTCGCTTACAGTAACATAACGTGAATAGTTAACATTCGTATTGGGGTTTTACGCATAAAGCCTAATTTTATAGATACTTAACTAAAAAGAGTGAAATTATTATTTTTTAACAAAAAATTAAAACCGACTTCCAAGGTAAAAACAATACTAATATGAACTAAAAAGTATTAAATAACTCTTACTCTTTAATAGCACGCCTTTTTCAGAATTCGTCTAAATATCAACTATTTCTGTACATATACTACAGTCTTCATTACTTTGAAGTCGGTACCAGGCCCGAAAGTTTCAGATATTCTGACATTACTGAACTCGCGATTAAATTAGCTGGTACCGACTTCAAAATAATGAAGACTGTAGTATATGTACAGGAATAGTTGATATTTAGACGAATTCTGAAAAAGGCGTGCTATTAAAGAGTAAGAGTTATTTAATACTTTTTAGTTCATATTACTATTGTTTTTACCTTGGAAGTCGGTTTTAATTTTTTGTTAAAAAATAATAATTAATTTACAAAGGTACTAGTACGTGTTTATGATAAAAAAGGATGGTTCATGCGCGATATAGACGGTATAGTCGGTATACAAGGCAGCAGAACGAATGTCCACATTTTACTATGTAAAGAACTTTATACAGGGTGTTTCAAATATATTATTTCGATTATTATCCATAGAAACCATAGAAACTTTGTTAGTATGTATCTTTTTCCTACGGAAAATGATTTTTTTCGCGAATTTCTAAAAGTCGTAGAACAGAAGTTGTTCAGAAATCAGAATGACCCCCTGAGTCACACTCTTTCGGCTTAGTATACCTTATTTGATACACCCTGTGTACAGAACAGAATTAGAAATAGAAGGGTGCTAGTAAAAAATTCACTGTATTGTTAACTCTTAACTAATCAACATTTTGCAGCTAACAGACCAGAAAGAGAATGCCCCTCCCGTCGTTATGTCTTCGAACGTCACGCGCGGAAACGACTGAAGCTACCATCATCAGACCTGAAGGAAATCATGGTGGCCAACCGAACGGAGTGCGAGGACAAATGCCTGGGAGAGTTCAGCTTCGTATGCCGTTCTGCCACGTACGACTCTGCCTTAAGAACCTGCTCCCTGAGTCGGTTTACTAGAAGAACCCATCCGGAACTGTTGGAGGATGATCATAATGCTGATTACTTGGAAAATACTTGTTTGAATGGTAAGATGATAATTCCATATTTTAAAAAGGAAATAAAATCTGATAAGAGCATTTTCTTTAAATGGGCATGCTGTAGTTAGACCCTAAATTAACATATACTTCTAGTTCCTAGTTCCTACTACTTTTTTCCTTTGTATATAATATGGAACGTTATAATGAGCCACAAAAGCTATTCATAAGCTTTGTCCACACTAAGCCTTTTTTGTTCATTAAGGGCATGCATCATAGCGCAGTCAACAGCGCACGTGAGGCATGCCCGCGACGCGTGCCCTCTGACCGTATCCAAAACTTTCGTTTTATTCTTTAATGACAATGTTGGCGACTTGCGTTGCGTTCGTTGACGCATTCAATTATTGAATGCGCCAATACGAAAGTTGAATGACAGAAGATGACTGAAATTGAAGACGAAAGTGCACAGTGTGGACATAGCTATTTATCAATATTTTTCTTCCCTCCATCTCTTCTAAATTCAAAAGAAAACTATGGTAAGGCCATAGTTTTCTTAATAATTTTTTGCTTGTGAAAAGTCATTGTTATTTTTATTTGGGAGAAAACATAATTATTAACCAATGTCAAGATTTAAACTCTTTACTTAGTCGTGCTAAATTCTTAACTTTCATATTTCTTCTTAGCTGAAAGACGCTGCGACGGTCTAGCAGTGTTTATCAAAGAAGAGAACAAGAGATTGGGCGGGCCGTTTGAGGCTGACGTGTTCTCCAATATGACTCTAGAGGAGTGTCAGTCTATGTGTGTGCGGGCAGAAAAGTAAGTAGACAAAGTTTATTACGGTTAAAGTATAACTTCGTTATTGCATTCATCACCAGTTCTGATCTTTCGGTTCTGATCTGGACTTCGTATTTTTTTTGTTTAACGCTGTATTAATGCGGCCTCTCTAGGTTATTTACGTTTCTACGTTTTGAATGTCGATAGTATATTTACATAATGCTGTGAAATCATGGTGACAGTCATCCATCATGGGTCTACGTGATAAGGGACTTTTTTTTATTTTATTTGATTATCTTTGACCACTCTTTGGAAAACTCTCCAGTTGCATTTGAATATCATGTTATTAGAATTTATTCAAAACTTATTTCCAAACTATCCTTATGTATTACCACATTTCATATACTCGACAATCGACATAGCCTAAGCTAAATTACACAATATGTGGACCTAAGACCTGAGTCTTGATAGGGTTATACATCATCATTAAAAGGCTCAAGAATGCCTATCACAGCTAATTTAACTAAAGCCCAACAGTTATTTCCGCTTCCCCTGTTGAAATTTTTTCAGTTGTGATTCTTAAGTTCCATACTTCCAGATACTTCTGCCGATCCATCGAGCATGACGCCATGACGCGTCAGTGTGTGCTGTCAGAAGAGGACTCGGTGTCACAGAAAGATGACGTCACAGTCAGCGCGTCACCCACACACCACTTCTATGATCTTGTGTGCTTGGACAACCGTGAGTAGCAGCTAATGATGAAAGTTTTTATAAAATAAGAGGTAAACGACCCGGGTCACCTGATGGTAAGCAACTACCGTCGCCCATGGACACTTGCAACATTAGAAGAGCTGCAGCTGCATTGCCGGCCTAAGTTTCCAAGAAAAGATTTAGGCTGCGTTTCCACAGGAGCTGAGAAAGGATGCGTAGCAAAAAATGTTTATTAGAATCCAATAGAATGAAGAGCTACGCTGAGCAAGTTAATTGAAAAGAGGCAAATGGAGCGATTCCATTATCCATAGGCTATCAAAAACGCATTCTTTGCAACGCAGCTCGGTAGAAACATAGACTTATGTCTTGTTTATTAGGTTTTTGACAGTAGTTTATTTATTCACAGGCGCTTTTGTTTCTGGCGTCAAAATTCAAACTAAACAACAGCGCTGTTAATAAGATAAAAATCTCAGAAAACGGGTAATCGGTAATAGTTGAATATTTACTCACATAGTTCTATAAACATTAAAAAGTCATAAAGTAAAAAAGCGCATGTTTCAACTGCTACCTGTTACAAATTGTCTCATTTAAAAGTGCATTTTAATATGTTTGCAATATGAACTGACCCTTATTCATTGACTGCACCCTCTATCTCTTATACCCTCTTCACACGTTTCGAGGTTACATAAAGCGGAATTTCCATAATCAGTCTCTCACCGGGTGACAGCTCGCGGGACCGAGTACCCGGACAACAGCGTGACGTCACACCTGTTCTCGCCCGGCCGCCGCCCGGACACGGCCTTCCAGCGGTACCGGAACTCCCGGATAACCGGGGAATTCCACTCCGAGATCACAGGCCGGTCGCTCAGCGAGTGTTTAGATGAGTGTCTGCGCCAGACGAGTTTCCAGTGCAGGTTTGTTGAGTTTTATTATTGTGTACCCGGCGAATAGAGGCGGCAGCGGTCGTTGACCCCCGGTCAAAAAACTTGTCATATTGCATTTTCTATAATCGCGATTGACAATGAAGTGTCAGATGTTCCTGGTCTAAGGCTGGTATAAATAGTCAGTACTCAAGATGCATCTCGGTCTCAAGACACGGTTCAGGCTCTGTGATTGGTTGGCTGTCAAAATTGGGACCAATCACATAGCCATTTATACCAGCCCAAGTATCTAAACACACTATGCTGAATTCGGAAAACTTCGGCGTGGTGTGTTTAGACATTAAGGCGAGCATAAACCCCAATTTGTTATTCCGTGACTCCCGGTTTACCTAGTTCCAATAATATAATAACGAAATGTAAAAAATAAAATATAAAGCACAATATTTAAAATACTTTAAACCATAAACATTTTAATAAAACGTAATACTTTGGCTGTAATTAATTTACAAACTCACCTCGGACAAAAATCTATTTCATCGAAATATAAGTATTAACTAGGATAATCATACATTTTATTTGAATAAATAATTGTTAGTAAATCTATATTAAAATCTTCTGAACCGAACAATTTTGTTTCTAAATATTTATTTCCAAAGATATTTAAAAAAACATGAAAAATAGAGAAGATCCGCCCCTAGTAACTACAGTTTTATGCTAAGCTAAAATGATTCTTATTGCGATGCGTATACGCTTGGTCTTTGGTTGTGTGCAAGATTATCGTTTTGGATTGAGATTAACCCCCGCCTTAAGAGCGATATCGTATTTCGCATACTCTCAGTTTTAGTATATCACTACGAACTCATAAAAAGTTGGTAACTGAATACAGTGCGAGCATTTTTTATATAGCTCCTAGACTAAAAAGATCAATGACCGCTACCGTCTCGATTCGCCGGGTACACTTTAGTCCAACTACATATTTATACAGGGTGTAAACTACATATTTATACAGCATTGAAAGAGTAACATTTTTCTTACTTTTATAACTAGGCAAATTCAAGACGTTGGGGCGGTTGCCCCAAAATAAATCACAAAAAATGTGGCGCTGCTACTTTTACAGTGAACTCTATTATAAGTGACAAATAATATTATGTTACAATGAAGAAAGACTAGAAACTATACTAACCTAAACTTTTTGGCCTAATTAAAAGTAATATTTTGGAACCAGACCAATTCTGGTTACCAGAATGTTTAATGAATGAGTTAATAATGAAATTATAGTAGTAATTATCAAATTAT
The DNA here is from genome assembly GCA_905333045.1 of Lysandra bellargus. Classification (NCBI taxonomy): domain Eukaryota; kingdom Metazoa; phylum Arthropoda; class Insecta; order Lepidoptera; family Lycaenidae; genus Lysandra; species Lysandra bellargus. The sequence goes on from HG995356.1 coordinate 7,583,073, forward strand.
AATGAAATTTAATGAATGAAATTCACAAAATTTTTCCATAATTTATTTGGATTTTATGTTGATTTTCTTTCTGTCTTAGTCTAGCAAATGGTAGTTCTAAGCGACAGAAAGAGAAAGGGCGACGTAAAAAGGCGATTCCGTGCTGCCAGATGAGGTCCAACCCTAAAACCACCGAATCGCTCGCACACAAAATGAGCGTCATTTCAGACAACTTGAAGTATCAAAACATGAAAACAATGTAACTTGTACAATTACTTACACCGTGTTACGTGTATGACTTGTCTCAGTTGAACTTAAGAACTCAAGTCTCAACTGAGACTCTTGTCTCAGTTGAGGAATATAGTTGAGTTATATTACTGTATGATATACTAGACGTTCCGCGCGGCTTCGCCCGCGTAAATTAGATATTTCACAGACAAAGTAGTCCACAAAAAATAGCCTATGATCCTTCACGTGGTCTACTTCTTATCTGACCAAAATAACAGAAAAATTGCTCTAGTAGATCGTGAGATAAGCCCTTTCAAATAATTTCCCCCGTCTTTTTCCACATTTTCCTATATTTCCTCGTTCCTGTTAGTCATAGCGTAATAAAATATAGCCTATAGCCTTTCTCGATAAATGGGCTATCTAACACTGAAAGCATTTTTAAAATCAGACCAGTAGTTCCTGAGATTAGTGCGTTCAAGTTAGCCCTTTCAAATAATTTCCCCCCGTTTTTTCCACATTTTCCTATAAAGGATTCTCTAATTCTTCGCTCATATTAGTCTTAGCGTGATAAACATAGCCTATAGCCTTCCTTGATAAATGGAATATCTAACACTATCTAACACTGAAAGAATTTTTCAAATCGAACAAGTAGTTCCTGAGATTAGCGCGTTCAAAAAAACAAACAAAGTAACTAACAAACTCTTCCGCTTTATAATATTAGTATAGATTTCGTGTTAGGGTCAATTCAGACCACAACGCGACGCGTAGATGCATTTCTAAATTTGTATGGATTTGACAGATTGTAATTGCGTGAGACGTCATGCAAATCTTTAAATTCAATACAAATTAAGAAATGCATGGTCTACGCATCGCGTTGCGGTCTGAATTGACCCTTAACCACAAGTAGGACACATCACACAAGGCCGTCATCTAACAATTGTTATTATTGCCTTATCGCTAGGTCGTTGACCGATACCAGCACAACAACAAACGTGTTGTTGTAGATGACAGGTCAGTGGTATTTGTTGTAAGATTTTAGATGTTTAGCTTGAAGATAAAACTTAAAGAGGCATAAAAAATAGTTCGATGAGATGGGGATAGCTAAGGCTAAGAATTTTGTTGTAAAATTCATAGCAAAGAATAATGGGAATTTTGAAAGGGAAGAAAAATGAAAGCGCTATAAAAACCTAACAGTTAATTATATGACGTCATTCTAAATACTAGTCAACAATCTAAAACCATGACGGTGGTATTTAAACTCTCCAATGAATTTTAGAACGTTAGAAACCTCGGAGTCGCTAATTTTTGACTGACTTCATAGCCAGTTAATGTCCTGGCCCAGAGACCCTATTATAAAGTAAATTATTTGTTTTTAGATCTGCTGTGTACAGCGACCGTGCCAGGACTTGTCGGCTCAGTCGTTATAACCAGAAGGACGGAATGAGACTACTGTATGACCCCGACTTTGACTACTACGAGAATCTTATGCGTAAGTTATTTTTTTTTATTACTAGCGATGGGAGGAGAATCTATGTTGGAGCTTAATTCTAGCAACTCGAGTTGTAAGTCCATTCCCAGACTGATATTTACCTAGATTATATCCATCTTCAACAGCTACGTTATACCTTAATAAGAGAGATTGCATTGCAAGACGTTTAACACAGAATAAAGAAGACATTTCCCATAGTAAATTATTATAATTTTAAATAATATTTATATTACCATGATAAACAATTAAGTAGCTACTAACGTCAGCTTGCTTAGGCCCGTATTTTTGGTCAGTACTTAAGATGCGACCCGGTCTCAAGACGCGGTTCGGCTCTGTGATTGGTCCAAATTTTGACAGCCAACCAATCACAGAGCCCGAACCGTGTCTTGAGACCGAGATGCATCTTGAGTACCGACCAAAAATATGGGCCTTAGAATGGGCTCGTTCACCATATTATATTATTAAAAATATTATGTATTTCCACGAAAGGAAGACGAAGTGACAGATTGACAAAGGAAATATTATGCCAACTTATGTCCCCGAAATCTGTCAGTGTTTCTTTCGTATCTCTACAGTACAAATCATACAGAGTACGTAGTTGAGTAAATGATAAGAGACAGCCTTGGATCATCTTACGTCCAGGCGTTTGGTATTTATAAACGAGTTGTTTATAAACACTACACATACAGACCTCACTTCTTTATCACGTTTGTCCAAACGTGACTTTGGACACCAAGTGGCTAACAACCATAATACTGATGTGAGATTGGACAAAAATACCATCTCATTACAATATTATGATTTATGATAATAAGCAATATTTCGTAGGTTTACCTATAACTTTAAATGTATGTCTTCTTATTGTATGTAACATGATCCAGTGCATTACAAAAGAACTTGGTCCTACTCTACATAATATAGACCAGAGGGCCTTCCCTACGGAGAATCCGCAATTTACCGTATTTAGAGCCTTATAAACTCATAATTTGAAAGCTACAGAGTTATAATAAAAATACAGCAATAATCTTCAGTATCTGAACATTCCTTTTCACGTTTTAAATTTTCTGTTTTTGATTATTATACTCATGATATCAGCTTCCAAAGTAAAGCCAATTTATTAAAATTCAAGCATACATTTAGCATCTCCTTAGTATTTACAAATAACTTTTATTTGAAACACACGCCAATAGATCGACAATATCATAAACTACATATTTGGGTTTACATATTAGGTCAATTTTGAACTAAGATAAGTAAAAATTATTATTTTTAACAAAAAATTAAAACCGACTTTCAAGGTAAAAACAATAGTAATATGAACTAAAAAGTATTAAATAACTCTTACTCTTTAATAGTGCCTTTTTCAGAATTCGTCTAAATCTCAACTATTTGTGTACTGTATACTACAGTCTTCATTATTTTGAAGTCGGTATCAGCTAATTTTGGGACTGGTACCGACTTCAAAGTAATGAAGATTGTAGTATACAGTACAGAAATAGTTGATATTTAGACGAATTCTGAAAAAGGCACTATTAAAGAGTAAGAGTTATTTAATACTTTTTAGTTCATATTACTATTGTTTTTACCTTGGAAGTCGGTTTTAATTTTTTGTTAAAAATAATAATTTCAATCTTTTTAGTTAAGTATCTACAAAATTAGGCTTTATGCGTAAATAACCAATACGAATGTTAACTAATTAACTATTCACATTATGTCACTGTAAGCGAAATTGTGGTAAAATGTAAATGCTTGCAGTTATCAGCCAAGCGATGCTGCAATTTCCATACTTTTATCTTTAAAGATTCAGGAGTTCTGTTCAGTGCCTTTGGACCAAGAGACACCTTCGTTTAAAATTTCTCTTATTCGTAACATATGTTTAACTTACTAGAAATAACATTTTAACCACTATGAGTGTTTTGATAAAATTCAAGGATTTTCCTCGATTGCTCATAGATCCCATCATCAGCTCACCACTTTCGTAATTGTTATACAAAATTAAGATTATATCCTATACAACAAAACGAGAATTTTGAAAATCGGTCTACAAACAGCGAAATCATTATCAAAAACGTCTGCTTCGATGCAAAATATCACGAAAAGTACCAATAATTGGGTAATAGTGTGATGACCCATGGTATAATTATGGTTATGATGATGATGATTAATCAAATTGATGTATAAGCTTATGCTTTCAGTTGTTTAAACAACGCCGAAATCCCCGAACCTGTAGCTATAAGCATTCAAAAGTTCTGTTCGGTACCTTCGGATCCAGGGTATAACCTGGTGCGAAGTCTTACTTTTTGGTAGCATTTACCTCGAATGCTTCAGAAAAAACCGAAATCACTATATGTTTCCATACAAATTTCGAGAAGTCCCCTCGATTCCTCAAGGATTCCATCATCAGATCACCACTTTTATGAACATGGTACGAAATTCGAGTTAAACCCTATACAACACAAAAAGAATTTTGAAAATCGGACCACAAACGGCTGAGTAATCGTGGAACATACAAAAAAAAAGATACATACAGCCGAACATATTACCTCCTCCTTTTTGGAAGTCGGTCAAAAATATGGTTTTGTTGCGATCTCGGCAATGCGGCAAATGTATGGTCAAGGTCGTTTGCTCGGGGGACGGCCTTAAGAAAGCAGTAATAGTCTGTCAATGGGTATATAACATGTTACAAATTACAATATTATTATTATTTCAAACTGACTTATTAATATTTAATACTAGATGACGCCCGCAACTCCGTTGCACCAAAATTCATTATCGCGCGGGAACCGTACATTTTTCCGGGATAAAAAGTATTCTATGTCCTTTCCCGGGACTCAAAGTATCTCTATGCCAAATTTCAGCAAAATCGGTTCAGCGGTTTGAGCGTGAAGAGGTAACAGACAGACAGACAGACAGACACACTTTCGCATTATTAGTAATTATTTATTAGTAATTACATAATTATCTGATTAAGATTCGGGCGTCATCATTTTTATTACGAAGTTTGTACAATGAGGTGAAATCATTTGAAATTATTTTGGTATTTTATTACAAAATGAATAAAAATAAAATACTTTATCAGAAATATATTCAAAGAAACGAATTTTTTAAGTATGTCTGCAAACTTAATATGAGTGTAACTTAATAATATGCTTCTTATGTAGGTAGTTACTAGTTAGTAAGTAGTTTCTCATTGAGTCACTTAGCTGCTAGCTCACGACATTAAACCTAGTAGTAGGGGAGGTCGCGCTCAGTTTAAAAAGTCATTTCATACCGAGCGAAAATCGTTACAATAATAGTATTCCACTAATACATTACAGCTTTGATCGTCAGCCACTTCATAATGGGTGGAATAAAAATTGAGAGCATATCAAAGTTGTTGTTGGGAATCGTATTGAATTGACATTAAAAAGATCCCAATTCGCACCTAATAAAGGTTCATATCTAGATTATACACGTTTAGGTTCGGTAGGTGTTATTTTAGTATCAGTATATAACAACAGATGGCGCTTTTAAAGTAAAATGTATATAATTCTTCTTCACAAATATCATAACTTATATCGCTGGCTGACGGTGTTTCCACCATCGTATTAGTGACTGACGGTTTTCTTTATTATTTACAAAGTAGAAATATTCACCTGTATAAATTTTGTGCGGTATAAAATAACTTTATATTCAAAAAAATTTTTACATGTTCAGTAACGCAACTGACGTTGAATCCCCCGTCTGCAATACGGCTGACGGTGATTTTTTGGTTAAACATGACCTCAATAATCATCCATCAAAGTTTCATTCGGTATAAAATCACTTTTCGCAACTATTTTTTTTACAACTTTGAAATACTCTCAGTTAACATTCCACCACGGGTGCGGCGACTGACGCTGGTTATATTGATTGACAAATATTAAGCTACCGCTGGACAAAAATTTGGTCGGTATGAAATGACTTAGCGAACGCTAGCACTACCTCCCCTACTATAGTTCTAATGATAGCTATAAGAATGCGAGACGGCCTGCATGGTCAGTGCAATATTCACGATTGATGGATATCACCTTGTACAGCTTCTACAATGACTAAAGAATTGAGTACTAGAAGCTAGATTACTAGCTTAATCGTCTGCAAAACAGGACGACTTTCTTATACCTAATACATCACTTCTAAAACTGATAGTTGGCCGGATAGTTTGAGAAATTTATGTTTTACGAAAATTCATTAAAATATTTGTTATATTATGGGTACTTGGTAAAGTTGTATCCGATAATATCGACAATGATATATGGGATTTTATTCAACGCGTCGCAAATTTGCATGGTGCTAGCGATGTACCTATTTCTCTTTAGATTTTTATTTGACTTCCAAATTATAAATAATGTTTTTAAGTAAGTCACAGGTTACACGATCAAATTTTCATCAATCTGATCCATTAATCTGATTGACGGAATATTGATGGGTTTAAAAAGTTCATATAAAAAATACGATCAATCCATCAATCCGTGGCGTACACGATCAAATTTTCGTCAATATGTACCGGATTGATGGATCAGATTGATGAAAATTTGACCGTGTAACCGGCGACTTAACACATTTTTTAATTTTTAAATGGATTACAAAACCTTGCTGTACCCAAATTAATGAAACTGGTTTATTAGATCAACTAGTGAGTGGAGAGACGGAGGCAGGAAGTTCTAGCGGAGGCAAGACTGGTTCCTGGGGCTCGAATTCGTCAGGTTCTATAGACACATAGTTTTTTTTTTCTGTAGATTGTAGCGCCATTATAGTTTTTTAGTAGTGTTTTCTGTAGCTTTTGGTTCCATTGTAGTGTGTGCAGTAGAATTTTTGGTAGACTTTGTCGCTATTATTCTGTTTCTATGTCTTTTGTTTCCTGTAGTTTCATGTTTTTCTGCTATCTATATTTTAGTCTATAGTTTGTGTCTTCGTATTCCCTTTCCTAATAGTTGCAGATGTTTGATGCCAATTTTGTATATTTCAATGATTTCAGTAGCTGTATTGCGACGTGTATCTTTACAACGTACTTAGTGTTTTATGTGGTTTAAAAATTTTCTTTTTTGGCCGTCGGTATCTTTATTATTATTATTTAGGACAATTGAATGATATCTTTCAACTTTCTTTTGTAACCCTTCTTCTTTTATGAAGTAACCAAACTAGTTATTTTAGTAGAATATTTACCAATATCTTATTTAGATTTACATGTATCTATTCTATTTTATAGTGTGGATAAAACATTTAAGTATGTAACATCTCTTGTAGAAGTTTGTTTTTTTTAGACATGCAAGTAGGTGATTTTTTTTTGAAGTGGCCTTTTATTATGTGTTTCCTTTTATTACTTAGTATCTATTTTTACCTGATGATTTTTTATGTTTTTATGTTTTATATTCTATAAACGCATGTTGGTTCTTACTTCTTACTTCATATTATGTAATAACGTTGTTTCCTTAGTTTTAAGTGGGTAGTAATTAATTAATACTGTACTTAATCAGCTAATTATCTTAATTATCAACAATAGAGAATTATGTTAATTTTTAATTAGCCATGTATGTAGGTACCTGAAATTATTTATATCTTACATGGCCGTAATAAAAATTATAGTTTTTATTATGTAATTTTATATTAATAAAATACTTACCTACTGCTTAAATTTTAGATACGAAATTATTATCTGCATTTAATTTAAACTATTTGAAACATAAAATAATTAGACTGTTTTAATTAATTATAATAATATTTACTTGTGCCTCGAATTAACTATAAGGGTGGGTTTCACCAGAGGCGTGGTTAAAGTTAAAGTTAAGGTTAAAGATATGGTTATAGATAAATATGGCGTCCTTTAGCTTTAACTTTAACTTTGACCGGAGAAATTCACAGATATCTATTGCGTTTATTTTTTTATTGAAGCAACAGGTAACGGAATTGAGGGTATAAAAAATATAATTATGCGTAAAAATCGACAGGAAAAATATAACGATGTAAAACATAGTAAATTTTCACGAAAAATTTAGATATAAGTACATATGAGCGGTTATGGCTAAATATGGCGTCCTTGGACGCCATATTTAACTTTAACCAAAGATTTGACATTTTGCACTGTAGTTGTAGCTAAAGTTATAGTTAAAGTTACAGTTATAGTTAAAGTAAGTTGGTGCAACCCAACCTAAAGTCTATTTACCGAATACTTACCTATTTGAAAAGGTTGAATTTTAAGATTTTATTAACATTTTCTTGCATGTCACAGCTGTTATTAAAAACAAAATGTGCATGATTCTAACAAATAATTAGAATACAAGTATTTTTTATTTATTAGCATTTATTCAGAAGAACAAAGAATACAAGTATAATGTATATTAATTCAATACTAATAATATTTTAACATAGCCAATATTTTTAAAGGTGGTAGTAACAGCGACCGGGATCGGGATCGGGACCGGGACCGGGATCGGGACCGATATCCGCCGGGCGTGGATCACGACCGATATCCGGACGACGATCGGTACTACGACGACGATCGCTACAACCGGCCGGACCGGTATCCCGACGACAGATATCCGGCCGGCCCCGACGTGTACCCGGACGACCGGTATCCAGCAGACAGATATCCGGACGACAGATATCCTCCTGGCGTCGGCCTCGACAGATATCCGGAACGTTACCCGGATCGTTACCCTGCGGATTATCCGGTACCAGATCGGGTTCCGGTCGGAAGGTACCCAGTGGAGCGATACCCGATCGAAAGCGGACGCCCGTCGTACGATCCTCTTAACGATATCGGACGGTACCCATCCGACCGGTATCCGATCAGTAGATATCCGATTGACGTATACCCGGAGCGATATCCGGCAGATCGGTATCCGGCAGATCGGTATCCAGCAGACAGATATCCCGCAGATCGGTATCCAGCAGATCGGTATCCAGTAGACAGATATCCGACAGATCGGTATCCAGCAGACAGATATCCGACTCCTCCTAGAACTCGGCCGTGGAACAAATATCCTGACAGATACGATCAGGACCGGTTTTCCGGTGGCGGTATCCGGTATCCGTTCAGCAGATATCCGGTCGGGGTCAACCGGGACCCGGTTCCTCTAGGCGGTGATAGATATCCGGAGATGTATGATAAATATCCGCCGAACGGATCATCATACCCTGGTAAGAATACTTAACTTCTAACATCACATTTTTCACATTGTTGAACCGCCATAACATAAGCATAGTTGGGCGCTGTTTAGCATTTGTGTATTAACCCACAAAAAATCGTATTGAGTTATGAATGCATTTGTTCTTTAGATGATTTAAAACAAGATGAGTTCAAAATTCAAGAAATTTTTTTTTAAGCTAGTGCAAATAAATGCTTGACAGTGACCAGTTATTATAGGTTCAACTAAAATGATACTGCGCGGCTTATAAAGATTAAAATTATATTGAAAATAACAACAAACAAATAAAAAATTGTAAGTACATTAAATATGAATAACATCTTTAGTCTTCTCAAAGTACTTACATTATGGTCCTTCATAAGCAAGGTAGAGTCTGTAATATTTATTTTCAATCAGGTTACGGACGAGGTGGATACTATAACCCGGAGTATCCTACAGGAAGTCGGTATCCAACCACAGACCGCTTCCCCGATAGAGGCCCACGGCCGAATGGAGACAGGTAAATCGTAATTTAGACGTATAATTTAATAGTTAGTATAGAAAACCTTATTTCAGTTATGGTGCTCCCTCACCGGGAGCATTCCCGTGTAATATAACATTACAGATTCGACTTTGAGCATTCCATAGCAATTTGACTTCAATGTCACGTAGCATTGATGTTAAAAGTGGTATCAAGATACACATTGTATTATCGCAAGGTGCGCGTTGTTATGCTCGGCTCTCCTCCCTCACTGATGTAAAGCTCGACTCTGTAACGTTACATTACAAGCGAATGCTGCCGATGAGGGAGCACCTTTACTCGTTACTACCTTGGTTCACCTATTCATCCTACATAATAATAAGATTAATAAGTAACAAATCTAAGTAATAACTAATAATAATTAAGGTGACGCCGCGTTAAAGTAAGAAACCGTGTTGGACATGTTTTGGATTGCTTGTTTTCTATGAGAGGCCGGGCCGGCCTCTCATAGAAAACAAGCAATGGAACAGCAAAAAATGGAAAAGGATAAGCAACAAAATGGTTTTTGTCGCGTAATTTAAAAACCATAAATACATTTAATATAAGCTATGCACATATTAAAGTGTATGCTTCAACCAATTTATGTACAAATTTTGGAACCTTAAATCACTCTCCTCTGTTGGAAAAATAGGAATCCCTTTTTTTACAGAGGTCTTTTCGATTGATAATTCTGTGTTATGAAAGTTGTCCAATCGTGTTATGCTATGGGCAATTCAAAGACAAAGACATGATGAATACTGACAATTAACTTTAGTTTCTTAGCTTTAGTCATTGCTGAGAAAAATCGGCATCGCTACAGCCAAATTATCAAGGCGTCGCCTTAATACTTTATAGTGTGTATTGGGTTCCTTCCATATTATAGAGTTCACTGTGAAAGTGCAGCGCTAAAAGATTATCTATTTATTACTTAGTTTTATTACATTCTGTATAGCCGTAGTTTGCCTTATCATCTTTTTGCGCATTAAGTAAATTAGCTACACATACTTGAGTCACATAAAAATAGTCTTATCTACGTTTGTTTTTAACAACGCAATTCCTTAACTTTAAATTCAATCTTAGTTTTTTAACCAACTTCAAAAAAAAGGAGGTTATCAATTCGACGCGTATGTATGTAATATTTCCAGAGCTGCCCAATTTTCGTATACGTAACTCTACAGAGTGTAACAAAAACAAGTGATAATACTTTAGGGTGTGTACATGTTCCTTGTAGAGAGTTCACTGTGAAAGTAGCAGCACTGAAAGACCAAAAAATTTTTTCACTTTTGTATGTGCAAGGGCCCGAGCGTCACGAGTTTCCCCATACAAAAGTGAAAAAAATTTTTGGTCTTTCAGCGCTGCTACTTTCACAGTGAACTCTCTACAGGGAACACGTACACACCCTAAAGTATTATCACTTGTTTTTGTTACACCCTGTATATCAGCGTCTGAACAAATGTGCCAAATATCAAAAGTGTATGTATGTATGTAAGTATGTATGTATGTATGTTTTTATGTTTGTGTTCGGATATCTCTGGAATTACTATTCCGATTTCAGAAATTCTTTTTTTGTTGTACTAGGTATTGTTCAATTACTTAGGGAATACTGCAAGTTTCATCAAAATCGGTTCAGTAGTATTGGAGATAGGGAGATTTGATTCTCAATTACGTACAATTTTTAAATCGGTTTTATCTTTTTAAAATACAGTTATTAAGCAATCTATTATCCAGGTATCCCATTGAGCCAAGACCGACATTCGGCATCAGAAGACCTATCGACAGACCTGGGTACCAAGGAGACTATCTCCCGTCAGGGATTGACAGACCAATAATTGGTGAGTTACACAAAAACCCTTAATCAAACAAAATAAAATTCAAATTGAACGGGTTTTGGGAAGAAAAATGGTGCTAACTTGGAGTTATTCCGAAATTGCGAATAATATTGGTTACTTATTTGCTTACAATTTAAATCATGTTTCATCCATAAAATTCCATTTTATTTCATCCAATAGTATAATATTGTATACAATATTATGATACACAGTGTTTTATAATAGGTAATAGAACTACATAATAACTGCATATATTTATGATTTAGTGTTAGTTTCAGAAATGACTTTTAAAATCATTTCAGGTGGAGGAGGCTACGGTGGTTACCACGACGATCCCATTGGTCCCGGTCCAGTCACCGGACCAGTACACAGTCCTGTCGGTGGAGTTATCGGTGGTCCAATCGGAGGACCAATAGGCGGAAGACCACCCGTCGGCCAAAGACCATGGCAAGGCTCGAGATGCGAGGATGACAGTTTTAGACAGGTTGGCAGACAACGCATGCAGAGGCGTTTCGTTCGACGCTTTACTACCGCACAGTCTTTGGCCCACTGTCAAAGGGAGTGTATAGAAGCCAGAGATTTCATTTGCCGGTCGTTCAATTATAGGTAAGAATGAATATTTACGAATAAAGGGAGAAGGTTTCAAAGCTTCAAAAAATGAGTTTCACTAAAATCACGCTATGGATGTTTATGGACAAGAAGGAGCAAGCGACAGGTTATGTTTAAGAACTGCTTTTAAACTAGCAAGACATTTACAAAAAGAAATAGTTTTTTAAGAACACACTTAAGAACTTTGAATGCCATAGTTATTGGCGGTAGAAAAGGTTTTATGATCCATCCTCCCAACGATACAAAACTTGGTCATACTACATATCAACTTCTTTTTGGAAATGCCCCTTCTACTACTCTCTTCCCTCACCAGGGATGTACCATTTGGAGCGGAGCCGCGTGACAACTGTGAACTAAGTGACCGTGACACGCGCGAACTGGATGCCGCCAACCCTGCGCACTTCGACAACACCGCTAATGAGTACGACTTCTATGAGCGGGCGCTAGGACGGATCGCTGATGATTGCTTGGATGGTAAGAGCTATAGGCACTTTAGGCGGTAGGCTGAAAATAAGATGCGTCAGAATTAATGAACCTGACTGTGCCCACTGTCCACAGATTCTTACTAGGATATATAAGTAGAAGTAAATAAGAGACTAGGCGCTTAAATATTAACTGCTAACATTACCTAAGCATCAGGCAGCTTTTGTTCAGAGACTTAACCCACTTCTTAATTAGAGAACGACATTGACATAAATCACTTCAGTCTTCTTACTACACCGCCTGAATTACGCACTTAAGCTAAGCGTCTTGAAGTTACGTAAGTGAATGTGCAAAAGATGTTTGTGTGTGTGCACCGATAACCATCTAGGTAATGAAAATGTTCTCATATTCAGCTGGCATTAAGGTTAAGCCTCCAATTTCAGTGTCCCAAGTGTGCAATGAAGACGGTATGGAGTTCACCCTGCGGCTACCTGAAGGATTCTACGGGCGAATGTACACGTACGGCTTCTACGACCGCTGCTTCTTCCGCGGTAACGGAGGGGTTAACAACGTGTTGAGGATCACTGGAGCGCATGGGTATCCCGAGTGTGGGACACAGCGGGTAAGTTGTCTAATTGGTCTGTAACCGACTTCCAATATGGAAGATTATCTAAGATTTGTATAATATGGTTGTAAGGAATGTTGGAATCTCATTTTGTATCCATAGATGTGATAGGAGCAAATTTTTTTGTTTATTCATCTTCACAGTGCTTAATTTTCAATAAGCAAAAAACGATCTTACTGTTTGAAGCAGAATCTTCTAGACGACACGTGGGATAAACAGATAACTAAGGGATATAATACATCACTTAAGACAGCGGGGCGAGATGGTATAGCATAACTCTACGTGACTCTACCGTGTCGCCGCACACGGGCTACACGCGACAGCCACAAACACTGTTTTAAGCTAATGTATTGGTCGTAAAGTGAATCGTTGTAGCGTGTGGCGGCTACCGGCGTTAAAAAATGTATGAAAACTACAGGAAATATGCCGGTAGCGGTGTTTTGTGGTTGTGGTCGGTGGCCCATGTGTGGGAGTCCTAAGGCAGAAAGCAGGTTAAAAACTATTGTTCTTGTCGTCAAGAGTTGCCGTCTGCCGATGCTCTAAAGAACTCGAGTAGGACAAAATACACCATCTATTTGGCCCCACCAACTCTTTCACAAAAGTAAATCCATCTGATCACCAATATCTTTCAGTACGGCGACACAATGACGAACATCGTAGTGGTCCAATTCAGCGACAACGTGCAGACCTCCCGGGATAAGAGATTCAACCTGACCTGCCTCTTCCGGGGACCAGCCGAGGCTGTCGTCACCTCCAACTACATCGGCGCTGGGTGAGACTTAAAATACTAATGTGGCGTCTGAAAGACGTGCATGCGTTTGGTTTCCGATGCATGTAATATTATGGATCAGTCCATAATATGGACTATTCCAGAATGTGTTACAATATTTTCATTTTTTAAGATTTCATTATTTCCTGATATTTTTTTATATTATGTACGCTATGTGCATCATGCATGTGCCTCTTACATTCTTGCTACATCATCATAATTCAATTTGAAATCTACAAATCGCGAACATCTTTGAAAGAGAATTAGCTACTCTTTGACTTGCTGAATTTTCATAACATTTAACGAGTGCTATTTTGTGAGGCTTCAGGCTATTTAATTTCATCATTAATTGTGCTAAAAGAATGTTCAACAGAAAATGCTTGACCTTTCGCGTGTTTATCTGTGTGTTTTGAGTGTTTTTTTTTTAATTCCATCTTGCTGTTATTTGTGTTGTTTTCGGAATATTTAATTTATGTATTCGATTGGGGGAGAAATATATTGAGTGCTGTTATGACTAACAGCTACTAACCTCTAGATTTTGAATGAATTCTTCTTAAATAAGTAAATTCAGTTACTTTGCTACGACTCTATAAAATTATAGAAAATAAATATTATGTTGAGTCAGTATTTTAAATATGTTTTAATATGGAACATTCCATATTCAAATTCATTCAAAGTCTAAAGAATTTCCAAAACCAACTCGACTTTACATCTAACCGTAGACTTGGCGATTTGATTGACAGGTCGGGCAGTCCCATACCCATCGAGTATCTACCGGAAGAGAGTTCATTGAACTCCAAGGTTCGGCTGATGATTCTGTACCAGGGGCGGCCTACCACCACCATAGCGGTGGGCGACCCGCTCACGTTCAGGCTGGAGGCCCAGGACGGATATAACTACGCCACTGACATATTCGCCACTAATGTCATCGCGAGGGATCCCTATTCTGGACGCTCAGTGCAGCTTATTGATAGAGCCGGGTATGTCATATTCTCTTATTTCTCATAAAAAAGTTTCATGCATGTAGCGTAAGTAACGTTAGTCACTATTTAATATTATATTATACTAGATGACGCCCACAACTCCGTTGCGCCAAAACTCGTGTATCGCGCGGGAACTGTACATTTTTCCGGGGCAAAAAGTATCCTATGTCCTTTCCCGGGACTCAAAGTATCTCCATGCCAAATTTTAGCAAAATCGGTCCAGCGCTTTAAGCTTGGAGAGGTAACAGAAAGACAGACACACTTTTGCATTTATAATATTAGTAAGTATGGATATTTCTTTGAAAAAGCTTTAAACAAAAATGTAATGCTTGAATTTCGTGAAACCTTTTTTCAACCTACTACGGCTAAATTATTATTTCCTACTAAAGTAAAATAAAGGTTGCATATAGAAATTAGACATTCGTATTTCGTACATAGACACATCTCTACTAATTGTTTCTTTCACTCGATACTTGCGTAGCAAAACTTGGCTATCGCGCTTACATTGCGTGCCTACATGAACACAAAAGCAACATGGGTACCCGTTTTGTTGAAAAAGACAGAAAGGGATGAAGTCAATGTACGAATTTCTAAACACTTTTAAGCTATAGCATAGCGTTTGTCACGGGCTTTGGGCGCGACGGCCGAATCAATAAATTCCGTAACGAAATTAAACATACCATCCCCCAACTCCGAACGGCACAGCACGGCGGTTTCAGTTCGGTGGACTTCGGCACGGCGCGGTGTTTGTGTGCGTGCGACTATGACGTATGCGTCTCCCCAAATGGCATACGTATTTTTATTTACTCTTTAGTTAATAATAATAATAATAATAATAACGTTTATTCGACAATAAGACACCACATTACACTACAATAATAAATAACACGTTACAACACAATATCTAAAGAAAATTAAAACATCACATACGCAAAAGACACAAAATTATAAAACAAAAGAAATCAAAAGGGAGGAATTATTATTCATGAGACAGTATGCACAACATAAGGACGTAAACTATGGGGACATTCCCGACATCCCCATAGTGCAAGGGTCAGCTGTACGAGTAGTGCATTGTTATGTCCATTGTAGAAAAGGATACCACTCAGGCTTATTACCGTGGTGTTCACCACAGTGCCTGGTGTTATGTGGTTCCTAATAACAGTCATAGTTACTCTATCTCTTGCCAGGTGTCCCGTGGACCCGGACGTGTTCCCGGAACTGGACAAGGGACGTAACGGGGATTCCCTGGAGGCGAGATTCAACGCGTTCAAGATACCAGAGTCCAATTTCCTCGTGTTTGAAGCCACCGTCAGGACGTGCAGGGATGGATGTCAACCTGTAAGTGCAGGCTACTTAGTTTGAGAAGCTCTCAGTTTTTGACGCCCAACTTTTGTATTCGGAGCCACTGTGCTTAAGCGCTACATAAATTGGGTGGTATTCATGGGCGCCGGCAGGGGGCTGCCGAGATTCCCAAGGGGCAAGTGCACCACGCACTTGCCCCTTGGGAATCTCGGGATCAACAGGAATTATTGAAATAAAATGCCGTCTATTGGAAATTATTTTGCCATGCCGTGCCAAGATAGTTCTTAACTGTCACTGTTGTTCGTAAAGTAAAAAGAAAAAAAAAGAAAACCAAAATCTGCACCCCTTGGAAATTATTTCTGCCGGCGCCTATGGTGGTATTGTATTTTCAGTTTATCAATACAGTGTTCTGTGCAGCTCAGGATTTATGTATAGGCAGTATAGGCCATGGCCTATGGGCGGCGTCCTATGGCGTCCTAGGGGTGCGTCCTCGGATGGCGGCAGAGTTCGTACATAGGGGCGGCAAAATTAAAGTGGCTTATACTCAGAAAAAATATAAATCCGGCCCTGATACTACTTAGATTAAGAAACTGTTAGTTTTTGTATTTTGTAGATCATTTAAATTACTTGAGTATTATAAATGGCTGCTGTCTACTAGTTTCCAAGTTGAGGCTTATACGTGGGAGAGCCATGCTTCGGCACGAATGGGCCGGCTCGACCGGAGAAATACCACGTTCTCACAGAAAACCGGCGTGAAACAGCGCTTGCGCTGTGTTTCGCCGAGTGAGTGAGTTTACCGGAGCCCCAATCCCCTACCCTATTCCCTTCCTTTCCCTCCCCTATTCCCTTCCCTTCCCATCCCTACCCTCCCCTATTACCCTACTCCCTCTTAAAAGGCCGGCAACGAACTTGCAGCTCTTCTGATGCTGCGAGTGTCCATGGGCGACGGAAGTTGCTTTCCATCAGTCCGTTTGCTCGTTTGCCCCCTTATTTCATTAAAAAAAAGTTATTTAGTTTACTCTTAGTTATTGCAATTGTTGTGACCGTCTCAATTAAGATTTCTCTAATAACTAGACTTAATAGAAGTTTCCACTCATACACTATCAGCCTAAATATTCTAAACAGTGAAATATTTACATTTCACATACGTTATACTTTACAGCTCTTGTATTAGCTTGTTATTATTAACAGCGATTGTTCCGTATCAAATATTGCTAATTATATCTAATTTAAAACACATGATTGCATTATAAATATATAAAGTTAATAATTACTTAGTTTATTATTAACTTATTCGTTTGCGTCAACGCTTGTATAAATACTTAAATAATAATGCATGTGTTATCTCATAAGGGTTATCTATCTTACTTATATCTTTAAACGAGCAATTCTTGTATATTCTTGTATAATCTATATCATTATATAAAAGGCTTTGTCCTGAATGACATGAAAATGGAATCACGCTACGGCCGAAACCAGTAATTGTAGATACTTGAAATTTGGAGGGAGTATTCTTCGTATGACGTAGGCGTGCGATAAGAAGGAATTTTTAGAAATTCCTCTCCTAAGGGTGTGAAAAGGGGGGATAAAGTTAGTATGGTACAACTCGATTCCTTAGTCTGATCTGCTCGAAAATTCGCATCATTATTATTTGATGTATTTTATGGAAGATGTAATTCATAGTTTGTTGAAATTTATCCTTAAATGTCGTTAAAAAGCATGAACAGTTTACAGCGCTTTACAGCGTTTAGCAGCGGCTTGCAGCGACGCAGGGAGTTAGAGACGCGAATCATTGCTTTTTGCCACAAGAGACATAATCTGTGGCAAAACTTACCGGGGTATGTTATGGCTGTTTTACACGTAGCCTGCATGCAGGAGTAGCAATAAAATAATATTATCGTAATCAATTAGTTGTTAAATGTAAATATTAACTAGGTATATATTTGTAACAATTTATTGTTGTTATAATATTATTGTTTTCTTATACTTTTGTAGAATTTAGAAAGATTAATGTCTTGAACGGAGGGCTTATATTAAACATTCTGTTTTGTCATCATAATATTGTTAAAAAATATTTGGCGTTCGAAATTCAAAATTAATTATTCCTGTACGTTCAATTGGTGTTTTTTTTCATTGACATTTAATTTTATGCACATAAGATTATGTAAAATGCCAAAAATTTAAAAATATTTTTACAAATCTATTTAATTTATAATAATATATACATATTATTATCATAATATTATCAATAAAAGGCTTTGTCTTGAATGATGATATAATAATCATAATACTTACTTAATAATTTTCAGTATTATTATAATTATTATACATGGTGAGATATAAGTGTTTTAGGCGAAATCTAGGGCTAAAACAATTATTATAGTCCGTCAAGAAAGTCATGACAGGCGGGAAAATTTTCTAAACGTAAGAGAACGCTTATTACATTTTAAATATTGTCACCTTGCACATTTTTATCTCTAATTAATAAAGTTCTCATATTTTTTTTATTTTTTTAAAAAATTTCCCGCCTAATATAAAAATGCAATTACGATAAAGCCCGTCACAGACTTAGCTATAATATATATTAATATATTTATAGCAAGGCATATTATTCTATACTAAATCCACATGTCACAGAAATATATATTATAGCTGAGTGTGTGGTCACGCGAAAATTAGTATAGAAAATATATATTAATATGCTTAGCTATAAACATATTAATATATATTATAGCTAGGTCTGTGACGGGCTTAAAACCTAAACCACGGATCGTATCTAGACTGAAAATTTTGGGGAAGTGTTCTCCGTATGACGCAGACGTGCGATATGAGAAGGGATGTTTCGAAAAATCAAATTAATGTTATTATTAATTTCTATAATGATACTTGCTGTCCCGGCAAACGTTGTTTTGCCATATAAAGTATTATATTGAGGTGATTAATAAGTATGGCACCATGGCAACGTCCATCGCTAGCCCGTCGCACAAACAATGGTCGCCGACAGTCTCGAGTTGTAATAATTTACTATTATTTATTCAACAAATGCACTTATCAATATAAAAAGTAGTCAGTAGCCCAGAGGCCAGACATACTATTTCCTTAGTCTATGCAGTAGCCGATTCTCAGACCTACTGAATATTATGCATAATATAATATAAAAACCAGTGAAGCCGTTTCGGAGGAGTACCTACGGTAACTGACATTGTGACACGAGAATTTTATATATAATGTGTAACAAAACTAAGTGATAATACTTTAGGGTGTGTACGTGTTCCTTGTAGAGAGTTCACTGTGAAAGTAGCGCTGAAAGACGATTTTTTTTTTCACTTTTGTATGGGCAGGGGCCCGAGCGTCACAAGTTTCCCCATACAAAAGTGAAAAAAATTGGTCTTTCAGCGCTGCTACTTTCACAGTGAACTCTCTACAGTGTACGAGAAACACGTACACATCCTAACGTATTATCACTTAGTTTTGTTACATCCTGTATAAGATTATTATTTTACTAGCTGTCCCGGCAAACGTTGTTTTGCCATTTAAAGTATTTCTACTTCATCAGTTGATACAAAATTCTACCCCTCTTTGGTCCTCTTAGAGGGGTGGGGGGAAAAATTTTTATACACCAGATGTTAAGTTGGAAGAAGACAAATACTTATATCCGCGAAAACCGCATTCAAATCGGATCAGTAGTTTTCGTGTGATAGTGGAACAAACATACAGACAGACAGACAGACAGACAGACAAAAACTAACCACATTTTTGGCTTCTATAACGATGTAGTGACACCCCGCTTATTGTTTTTTTTTTTAATATTTATAGTGTACAGAATTTTCATTTCTACAATTATTATAATATGTATAAATGAGTAAATTATGTCTTGACTCTTGATTGAACTGACTGGCTGAAAAAAAATAGCATTCTAAATTCGAAATTCAAATTTTATGCATGACAGTGAAACTAATTTTTAACCGTCTTCCAAAAAACCAGGAGGTTATATGTTCGGCTGTGGATTTTTTTTTTGTATGTTCAACGATTACTCCGCCGATTGTGAACCGATTTTCGAAATTTTTGTTTTGTTGTATTAGGTTTCACTCCAATTTGGTACCATGTACACAAAAGTGGTGACCTGATGATGGGATCCATGAGTAATCGAGGGAACTCCTCGAAATTTATATGAAAACATATAGTGATTTGGTTTTATGAGAAGCATCCTAAGCATATGCTACCAAAACGCAAGATTTTGCACCGAGGTATACCATGGTTCCGAAGATACTAAGAGAACTCCGGATTCCTTATAGATACAAGTTTGGGGGTTTAGGCGCTGTTTTAAGAACTGAAAGCATATGCTACTATGCAAATTACATTAATCATCATCATTACCACATCAGGGTCACCAATGTCACCAAAATTGAACATAACAAATTCATCCTTAAGTCCAGAGCATAAGGCACACATTTGACATTACTTCTGAGAAGTAAGCTGCTTCGATAATTAAAACAAGTAACATGCATGTCTCACAACAACAACCTAATTTCAACCTTTTGCATTGCGCTTAGCGTTCATAGTACAATAACTGTCTGGCATCTCGCTTGCTATAATCTGCTAGGGCTGTCAAGCGAGCGGCGCGGCGGCGCGGCGGCGCGGCGGCGCGGCGCGGGGCCGGACCTACAGTCGGGGCATTTTAATAGGCCACATTTGACATCTGTCAGATTAATCTCCATAGTGAAGTGAACTGCGTAAAAACATCGACCAAAACGAATATTTATATTTGAATATTTATAATTTTATACGTTTGAAACAAACTCCTGTCCCATTATTACTTTTTCTTTTGCAAATTCAAGGAGCAAAATAATAAAAGTACATAATTTACAAAAAAAAAAAATGCATTTATTCGCTTGAATTATAAAAACTGTTGAATGTAGTATTATCATTATTCATTTCACATAAATATGTGTTACTTTTCACAGCGTGGTTATTAATTTATGGGGATATTTCGTTACAAGTAATCAATGCATCGATACTATTTATTCGCTTTCGATTTTTAGGGTAACTTCCCTAGAGTTTAAAAAGAAAAAAGGTCGGCTGACGTAACATTGTAACGACGTGCAATTATTAAGATCAGAATTTGTTTATTACGTTTAGAATTGTTTATCAGTAAAAGCAAATCGTTAAATAATTCGTATCGGTCATATTTACAATAAATATGTAATCGTAATTGAAAAAAGTTAATCAGTAAATTAATCATCGTTAAAAAAAAAAGAAAATCAATTGTGCAGTTATAACAAAACGAAAATATTAATTTTTTATGTACGTCGCTATAAAGTTACCAGGTACAATTTTGATGAACTGTCAAATGTGGCCTATTAAAATGTCCCGACTATAGCGACGTATTTACAACGGCTATACCGTTTGAGTCACGAGCCAGACTCTAATAGATGAGCTTTTGTTTATGTATATTACTCGACAATACCTATTCTATCTCAGTAAAAAAATTGACTCAAATGGATTAGCTTTTTGCCTTGATATTTTCAAATAAAAATGCACTTACAAAACCTAGTCGAGTAGAGGCTCACCGCCATAATATTTGTTTATCGCGAGCGTGCCATACAGCATACTTTTAATAAATTAATAAGACTGACTGTTACCAACTACGTTTAAATTGTAAAAATACTAAATTAATCGTGATAAAAATGATTATCTGCGTTTTGTATTTTACATTAGAACTACGCTAGAAAAAATATTATAGTTTTCTCAGCTATAAATGATCAGACAGATCAAAGATCAATTATTTATCTAAGATAGTTTTATAATTATATTTTGTACTCTCAACAAGTGTGTAGTTATGTACATACCTGTTTCTTACCTATTAATTTAAGTTCGTTAGTTAATTAAGTAGTATTTTTTGTCACTTAAATACAGAATAGAAACGAGTAAGTAATTTCATTACTGTGACATTAAAATAATAACAATTTTCATGTAACTATCCACCTACATATTTTTAAAGCTAACAATGATAATGTATTTATCATATCGGTATCAAATTGAATAGCATAATATGTTGCTGCAATGTTAGAAACAATTTAGCTAACAAAGTCTAGGCGATTTCGGTCATTTTCTGTACTAAAAAGGGTTTTGTCAAGTTTTTGTCTAACAAAAGCTAAGCCAGTTCAGTTTGCGCTTTCACTCTAATGATATTATAGCCTTTGTAAATTCGCGACCAGGCGCGCACTAGCGGCCGAGCCGCAGCAGCGCGCGGCGACGGCCATCGAGATAAATATATTAAGAGCCCGGGTTACCCTCGAAATTCTCATACATACGTAATACCAAAATCATTTTGTCATACGAAAGTATTTAACATGTTTGAGTTATTTTTCAGCTTAAAATAGTAATTACCTCGGTTCCTGAACAAAAATTAACTTCGAAATATTTAAACACTAAAAAAAATTTTTTTGTGTATACATTATTTTTTACTAAATTTACTACTAAATATTTAAACACTAAAAAATAGAGTAAAACACTAAAAAATATATAAATAAATAGTAAATTTACTACAAAATATTTAAATACTATAAAATATTTTTAGAGTTGAAATATTTTGTAGTAAATTTAATATTTATGTATATATTTTTAGTGTTTTACTCTATTTTTTAGTGTTTAAATATTTAGTAGTAAATTTAGTAAAAAAAAAATTACACACAAAAAAATTTTTTTTAGTGTTTAAATATTTTGAAATTAATTTTTGCACAGGAACCTAGGTAATTACTATTTGAAGCTGAAAAATAACTCAAACATGTTAAATATTTTCGTATGAGAAAATTATTTTGGTATTACGTATGTATGAGAATTTCGAGGGTAACCCAGGCTCTTAAGAGCCCGTCCTCTCTTTTCTACCGCTCTCTTCACACTCACGCCCGTCTTACATATGCCAGGTGAAAAAGGACGATCGCCAAGTTAGCGGGCAGATAGAGGTTTTCTGTTTTTAAAGGGTTTTTTTATATTGAAGTGGTAAAAAGTAATTCCAACATTGTATAGACGACTTTCTCAACAGTACATTGTATTTTTTTCATACCGTTAAGACGTCAATACGATCCATAAAAAGGTGATATTCTAAACCTTTTACAGCAAAAATCACAAAACTGTCGCGGGTTTGAGTTGGATTATTTAAAGATACTTAAAAAAATAAAAAAATCTAGCTCCAACAGTATATTATAATTGAATGTTGTGTATTAAAACTTATAGAAATACTGTATTTTAACTGTTAAATCACGTCTGTTAAATGAGCGAAATCGGCAATATTTCGTATACGGACTCTTAATATTATACCTTAGTATGCAACCGCCATAGACCTCGCGCACCTGGGACCCAATTCTCAGAACGTGAGAAAAGTTCATCTTCGAATAAAATACCGAATAATGAGATTTTTACGAGCGTAACACAGTTTGTCTATTTTCAAAACTTCACACTCAAAATATTTCGTTTTTTTTTTTTCGAAAGGGTCTAAGCTACTGGTCTGGTTAAGACCATGGTAGTTTAATCGTGGCTATAACTAGTCTATAAATATTTCGTGCAAAGATCGCTCGAGTCGAACGAGTGAGGCCGGTTATTAATAGATGTCCGAATTCGTATAACACCACAATGTGGCCGCTTGGGAGTTGAAGCGTTCGAGACCGGTCTCTGCACGATACTTATGATTTGTTGCTAATCTGTTGCTAATAGTTTGTATCCTTCGATCGTGGAGTCTTGGAAATATATTGTTATTCTATTGTGTCACGCTCACCGGTGAGCTTGTAATAAGATACGTAGAATAATATAATACAGGTGTATTATTCTACGTACCATCGAGGAAATTGATTCCTATGCATTAATTGATAGACCAACGTTATTTGGTCGAATATGTCAATTCAACCTATGCAATAATTGATAGACCAATGTTATTTGGTCGAATATGTCAATTCAATGTATCTATCGGCTGGGTTTGACGTAACGCATTCAAACTGCCTAGGTCCCTGATCTGCATAGAAATCAACTTCTTTGATAGTACGCGATAGTTTACTACTTACTAGGTAACTAAAAACTAAAAAGAGTGAAATTATTACTTTTAACAAAAAATTAAAACCGACTTTCAAGGTAAAAACAATTATAACACCCTTATAATATGAACTAAAAAGTATTAAATAATTTTTCCTATCGAATAGTGCCTTTTTCCGAATTCGGCTAAAACTCAACTATTTCTGTACTCAATCCTTCATAATTTTGAAGTCGGTGCCAGTTAAGTACAAATGTTTCAAATATTTTGGCAGACTGAAGACTCAGCTATATCTGGTATCTGGCTGTGGATATATATATATATATATATATATATATATATATATATATATATATATATATATATATATATCCACAGCCGAACATATAACCTCCTCGTTTTTTGGAAGTTGGTTAAAAAGTAGGTTAGGTTAGAAATTAGACCACAACACAGAGGGAGCCGATCGTGCTGCGGCAGCAGCCTACGACCGTTATAAAATAAAAGGGGGGCTAAAATAAAAACACAATCCAGAAAGTCCAAAAGTTGGTTAGGTTAGAACTGTGACTGTGCTGCGGCAGCAGCCGGCGACCGTCACAAAACACGCTATGCAAATTGCCGAGAATAAAACTTGATGTAGCCTCAGAATCCCGAAAATTTCAAAGGTGAGTAGCTCCAATACTGGGGGGTTTCTCAGTGTGGATTCGGTACGGGGGGTGTTTACCCCTCCTCCCCTCTCCCCCCTCACCGCCGCTCCCCATCAATTTTGGGATAGGCTTCCGAACCTTTACCGTTTTTTTAGTTATTGTTTGTTTCTCTATCTATAGGTATCTATTTATCAATGTCTATAGATATGTGATAGATATAATAAAATTGTAGAGGTAAAATTTTTGTACATCTATACTAATATTATAATTCTGCAGAGTTTGTTTGTTTGTTTGAACGCGCTAATCTTGGGAACTACAAGTCCGATTTGAAAAATTATTTTACTGTTGGATAGCCCATTTATCGAGGAAGACAATAGGCTATATTTTATAACGTTAAGATAATAGGAGCGAAGAAATAGAGGAAAATGTGGAAAAAACGGGGAAATTATATGAAACTAGATGACGCCCGCAACTCCGTTGCACCAAAATTCGTTTATCGCGCGGGAACCGTAATTTTTTCCGGGATAAAAAGTAACCTATGTCCTTTCCCGGGACTCAAAGTATCTCCATACCAAATTTCAGCAAAATCGGATCAGCGGTTTGAACGTAAAGAGGTAACAAAGACAGACAGAGACACACTTTCGCATTTACAATATTAGTATG
Organism: Lysandra bellargus; assembly: GCA_905333045.1. Lineage (NCBI taxonomy): Eukaryota > Metazoa > Arthropoda > Insecta > Lepidoptera > Lycaenidae > Lysandra > Lysandra bellargus. The sequence continues at coordinate 7,608,307 of HG995356.1, forward strand.
GATTGCTTATTATCATATGAACTACTGGAGCAATTTTTATGTTATGCGGCAAACATGAAGAATAGACCACGTGAAGGGACATAGGTTTTTTTTTTTAATCTTATTTATTTTATACTTACATCCTGAAGATTAAGTCGGCTTAAGAGTTACATTTTACAATTATATTATAACATACTTTAGGACATTAGGGTTAACATATTATGATTAAGGACTATTTTTATAGTATTCACATCTCAGGCTCGGAGAATGTGTAATATAATTTAAAAGATTGTTACTGTGTTTGTCAGTAAGCTCTGAGGCTAAGATTCGATGGAACAAAAAGAGGAGGTCCGCCGAAGAACACCCACTGTTTTTTGCGGAAAAATGTACGGCTGTGTGAAATTCCTAAATTACGCAAGCGAAGTCGCGCGGAATAATACTTGGGATGTGAGGGGATGCTAGCGCGGACGAAGTCGCGGACAACAGCTAGTATAAATATATAAATATTATATAATTGGAATCTCGGAATCGGCTACAGCGATTTTTATGCAATTTAGTATATACAGGGGGTTTCGGGGGCGATAAATCGATCTAGCTAGGAATCATTTTTAGAAAATGTACTTTTATTTGTGTTTTATCGAATAGCTAGTAATATGTAATGAGCAAGACGTTATAATTTTATCTCATACCTAATAGATAAAAATATTTGCATAATATTCAATAACAACAGTTTTGGCCTATATTTTCATTGAATGTTATCTAAAGGGTTCTGTTGATCGATTTACTTGTAATAGTTACCTCTATGCCAAATGGCACAAAGTGACAACAATAGTTTTGTAAGATGTTATACCAAATAAATTTATTTTCTTACTTTCTTTCTATACTATTATAGCTTAACGCCACCGTGGTCCAGTGGGTCCAGTGGTCTAGGCTAGGATGTGGCTTTGGCTCGGAGTTCGTGGGTTCGATTCCCACGTAGAAAACAAATTATTTTCAATTTTGGTTAGGACAAATGACAATGCAATAAATATTATTCGGTCATTTTCCGAAATGTAACTGAATCAATAACTAGATAGTTTTATGTTTAGCGCTTCTGATACGAATGTACTAACCTAACTTTTTACAGGCGTACTGTCCCAGCCACACAGGACGATCAGAGCCCTCCTTCGGCAGGAGGAGAAGAGACACCAATTCCACAGCAGTCAACGCCACAGAAGTTGCTGTCGAGGAGAAAACCACAAGCGAGGAACAGACGAACAAGAGCGAAGCGTCAGTTTACAAGCTGTCGTTTGAAGAAGCCAAAGTTGATAAATACTTGAAGGAGGAAGTGGAATCGCCGAGTCATGTGCGCAAGATGATCGAGGTAAGTACTAATCACTACAATATCATTCAAGCTAGAAAGTATGGGTTATGATCATTAAAATGAGTAAGTAAAATGTAACACTTCACTATCACGTGGGATCCGTACATTTTTCCGGGGTAAAGCTGAAATAAAACCGGCCAAGTACGAATTGGACTCCGGGGTTCCGCAGCAGCAATAAGGTTTATTTTTATAAAATTAAAAGGATTTTGATTTATTTTTATATTTTAGTTGATTTAATGAAAGTTAAATTAAGGTTTACCATTTATGACGTATAAATAAAACTACTTGTTAGATCTCGTTCAAACTAATTTTCGTTGGTAGTTTTTATAATAATGTACATCATATATTTTTTTTAGAATTATCATGATCATAAAAAATTCTTTCCCATGATTTAAAGTTTCTCTAGAGTCTAGACCAGTGGTTCTTAACCTTTTAGTTATGAGGGACCATTTTACCAAATGTTTATCTAGCCGGGGACCACCCGGTTGGTTTACCTAAACTAAGGGTTTTTTTTTCATAAAGAAAACAAGGACAACTTTATAATTAACACTCTTTTTTTATTAAGCAAAAATCTTAAAGTTACAGATTTTAATTATATGTGATTTTTGGACTGCATAGTCCATAGGTACACTTTACTAACTTCTGAATTCTCACATATTGACCAACCACTGCTCTAGACCCATCCAAATCAGTTTGAAGGTTTGAGCGTGAAGAGGTAACACACCGACAGACATACAAACAGACACACTTTAATTTATAATATTCGTATAATATTACAGGTGTTTGACAACCGGAACGAACTGATAGAAGAGAACGGGGCACCTGATTCCGAGCCGGTGGTGGCAGCGGTGGGAGTGTGCGTTTCGCCATACCACTACCGCGCGCTGCTGGTGGCGTTATGTGTGTTATTGTCATTGTTGCTGGCTATGTTGACCGCCGCGCTGTATATTTACAAGTAAGTTTTAAAAGTTTTAGAAGACTGTCTTTTAGAAGACTTTAAATTCTCAACTAAGAAGGTAGTCAAAAATTGGTGGCAGCGGTGGGAGCGTGCGTGATGCTAATAATACCACTATCGCGTGCCACTGGTGGCGTTCTGTCTACTACTGTCCCTACTGCTAGCCATGTTGACCGCCGCGCTGTATATTTACAAGTAAGTTAATACTCTTTTAGAAGACTTTTAAATTCAAAACTGAAGAGAAGGTAGTCATAAATTGATGGCAGCGGTGGGAGTGTGCGTGTCGCCCTACCACTACCGCGCGCTGCTGGTGGCGTTGTGTGTGCTACTGTCCCTCCTGCTGATGGCTTTGTTGACTGCAGCGCTGTATATATTTACAAGTAAGATACTCTTTGAGAAGACTTTTAAATTCACAACTAAGACGAAGGTAGTCAAAAATTGGTGGCATCGGTGGGAGTGTGCATAATGCCATACCACCACCGTGCGTTGTTTGTGGCGTTGGCGTTACTGTCCTTACTGCTGGCTATGTTGACCACCGCGCTGTATATTTACAAGTTAATAGTTTGTAAGACGAGTTGTCTTCTAAAAATTATGGAGACTGTAAGTAGTCTAAAAGTGGTACGGGGTACCAGCGGTGGGAGAGTGCGCAACGCTGTACAACTTCCGTTGTTAATGGGCCTCGGCTTTAAGAGCTACTGTACTTTGTTACTTTGTTACGTATTTGTAGCACTACTGTCTTTATTGCTGGCTATGTAGCCCACTACGTTGTTTACATGTTTTACTGTTGCATATTGTGTTGTACAGATAGTTTAACTGTCTGTAGGTATTCAAAAATTAATGGCACCATTACGTAAATTCATAATTTTTCCGTTACTTATAGACGTTACTGGCGAGTGCTGCAGAAGAACATAACAGCGTCGAGCCCCGTGCCGTCGTTGCGGCCTGCGGCGCCCGGCCCGCGCCCCATCCGCCCTTCACTGTTCTCCGCCTCGCATCTACATAAGCCCTTCTCACTGAGGTATTGATAAATAACTAAATATTAATAATATGATTTTGTACTACATAATTTTATAATACTTCTTGAATTGAATGACGTTGTGAAATCATCCATGTGTATATTCAGAGAAGTTGATTCCTAGGCAGATGGTTAGGACCTAAGTTTTTTGGTCGCGTTACGTCAAACCATGTCAAACGACTATATTATTGTACCTACCTAGTACATACGTCCGTCAACTGCTTAGGATTTAGGAATCAATATTTTCTTCGATAGTACAAAATATTTTTAATAATATTATGTTAGCTTAGCACGATAATTGCGATATAATATTTTACTAGCTGTTGCCCGCGACTTCGTCCGCGTGGACTTCAGTGTACTTACAGCGCGCGGTGTCAACAAAATTAGTGTCAAATTTTAAAGGTTTTTATTAAAACCCTGGTACCCCTTAAATCAAAATAGCCAAAAACAGCTGTGCAATTTCATAACTTTAGCTTTACCCATAAACTATTTATCATAGATTGGTCATGTGATGAGTAATCACTACATATATGAAGTACTGAGTAGTGAGTTTTACATTACCACCGTGTATAACAATCGAAAGTATCCTAAAGCATTGAGAATGCTACCACGTCTTATAGAAAGACTTATGAGCAAGCGATAGCGCGATGTAGGAGACGCACGGCGCCATCTATTATGAATATTTGGAACTAACTCAATTTGAACAAATTTACGCATTTTCACCCCCTTACAACCCCTTTTTCCAATTAAAAAGTAGCCTATGTCCTTTCTCAGGCTTTAGACTATCTGTGTACAAAATTTCATTATCGGTTCAGTAGTTTCGGCGTGAAAGCGAGACAGACAGACATACAGACAGACAGACAGAGATACTTTCGCATTTATAATATTAGTATAGATATAGATTAGTTATGTGGCTATCAGCGCCATCTATATGTGATTCATCGAAGACATGAGAAATAATATCGTGTATTAAAAATTGTAATATTAACTACACTTTGAACTATATTGCATTTAAACAGCACAATTAAAATATCAGTAACATAATTTTTGATTTAGCTAAAAACGTAGACTTTCTTGTACTTACACAATATAGAATGTAGATATAGTAAAACAATTAGGTACCTACTTAATACAAAAAAATTACACAAGCATCAATGCCAGGCTTGCCTTGCCTATTGCCTATACACTGTATCATGATATTTTCTAATGAAATTTGATATTACAGCGGCTTAGGAAGGACGTACGGTGACGTGGGCGAAGAAGTGGGTTCTTCCGGGAGACTCGCAAGTGCGTTTGACGACGGCAGCGAGCCGATATACACTGATCCATCCCTATTCGAACGCTCACGATCCCTCAGATCATTACACTCAATGGACTTGAAGCCGGAGCGACGTGAACATCGTTAATATTATAGTAGACAGAACTAAGGAGTACCTCGACTTCTAACGCGCGAATATACGCAAATTCGGCGTGAGTGTAAATTTCAACACTTTTCACAATGCTTAGTAACGCGTTAGTACGTATCGTACGCCGGCCTATATGACATACAACGTATAAACAAGATCTCTTCAGAGTCAGCCTACTCGTTAGTTCTGTTTACTCTGATAATACCTACGAATAATAAAAACTAAGGAAGAGTAACTCTGTCAAAAAACATGCTCCAAAATACTTGTCAAAAAAGTGTAGGTACCTTAGGTTCACTTTTCATACATTTGCAATATTTAGGTGACCTTGAGCGGTATAAAGGCTGACGTTACATGACAGTTCGAATGGAACCAAATTTAAAACTAAATATGGGAGTTACGTTTCCGGTTTTATTATTCGTAGGTTAATACCAAACTACCCTCACATTACTAAAGTTTAGCAAGTGACTGCCAAAATGCTCAGATTCGTCCATTTTTACAGCATTTTTCTAACTGAATAACAGTTTAATTAAGTTTATGTATTATTAAGTCAGTACTAATAAAGTATTTTACAGTGGGATTTGTTTTTTATTAAGTTTTAAGTGTGACTTTAGAAATGTGGGACTACATTCCTTTTTACATGTTTACATTACCAGGATGCACAAAGGTCTGATTTCTGAATCAGTGGTCCCCAACCTTTTTTTCATGCGGGCCACAAACATGTTTTGGTCTTGGTGTCGGTCGCGGGCGGCAACAAAAATTTTTTATGGTTAAAAAATAACATTCTTCAAAATTTACGATTTTAAAGTGAAAAAATTTAACGACTATCACGTAGACTTTACGTTATTTTGCCAGTGGTCGTGAATTTCAAATTTTTTTAACATCACTCAGGCCACAAATAAAGGATATTGTAAATTAATTTAAAATAAACTAAATAAACTTAAGTAATAATAAAACAAAACCTTGTTATTGGTCATTTATTAGAAGTATAATTCTAGTAATATTTCCTTAATAATAAAATATGTTTAATCTTAATAATAAAATATGTTTAAATCTTAATTCATAACATTATTAAATAGCTTAAATATGTAATACAATAACAATTGTTTATCTACATGTGGTAAGGCGCAGGGGTTGGTACACTCATTAACGGTGAATCCAGGTACTCCATCTCGCTAGTGCTCGGAGCTGGTTCGACTTGCGAATGCATCTTCTGGCGTAACATTTCATACAGCTTGTGTACAGATTCATTATGCTGAGTGCCCGGTTGGAGAGCTTTCATCAATGTATGTATTCTCGTCTCTGGCAACTTGTGATGAATATACCACAGCAATTTCAATAGATGCCTCGTAACATTGTCTTTAGACAGGCCAGCAAAGAAGAACTCATCAAATAAGACAGTACTGAAATCTTCACCCAGAAATTCATCAGGCAATTGTATTATTAGTGCAACTATTACATGCAAAAACGGGTCCTCATATGCACGTCCATCTTTACAGCTACCCAATATACTCAATATTCTCAATAAGGCACCTCGGTCTCTGAGTTTTGCAGCGTGAAGAGTGTAATACATAGCTAGTACTCCGCATACAGCACTTTCCCTCATATAAGCTTCACAGGCATCCGGAGGAGGGCCGGAATGTTCAATAGTTGTGATGGCTGACTCTCTCTCATCAGGAGGTAGTTTGTTATGCAGTGTTCTTACTTGATCGTCCACCATTAAGGACATTAGGGCTGGTAAATACTTTGTTATAACCTGGCTGTCTAGTTTAGGTTCCTTGAAATCTTGCGAGTCTATCATCTCCCAGGCACTTAAACCTAATGCTAACATTCTAAGCAACAATATTAATATAGTATTGTCTCTTGGAAGCCCCTCAGTATTTATCAAGTGTTGTAAAATCTTAATAGCTGAGGTAGCTAAGAAATTGACTGCATATGGATCACAAAGTGTCATTGACAGGTCACCCAAAACTTGTTCGTGCCCTTTCTTTACGCTGTCCAAGAATCCTTGGAGTTCTCTGGACCTTTTTATATCTACATTTCTCTCACGAATACAGGCGTCCAAGCACCATGTAAACTTGTGGCAGGGGTCCACAGATATAATTTCCTGAACCTCTAAGTCGTGGAGGGCCATTAAAAGCTCTGCTCTCAATGTGCAATAGTGTATGTTTCTTGTTCTAAGGAACAGAGTTCTCAAAAACTGTAAAACCATATCATACAGTTTAATACTTGTGCCAATCATGTGGGCCAATTTTGTAACTACTGCTCCTTGTCTTCTTACTTTAGGTGAAGGCAGGAAAAACTGATTTCCTGGGTTTTCATGGTCAAACAAAACATTTTCTTTCTCTCTTATGTATTGACTCAAAAGTGGAGACACCTCATCACCAAATAGAGATTGATTGTCTTGCCATATCTGTCTCTTTACTTCTGTGTCTGTGTCATTATACAAATCTCTATCGCGGACTAATACTTTTAAGTATTTATCGTCAATGTGAGGGGTATTTTTTAATATACTCATAATAACCGGTCTCAATGCTTTCACTTTGACTACAGGGAAGCTCTTTGATAATAACTCTTTGAGTTTCTTCTCGTGTTCTTTTGTGCTGTCTTTTCCACGTAATTCATTGATGTGGGAGATAAGTTTATCCCTCAATTCCTCCAACACTGAAGTGTGAAAATCTAAGCGGCGTACACCATGGAGATCTAGCAAAGGTAGCATAGGTCGCAGTGAAGGCAACAATATGCCATTTTCTAGCTGGAATTCCTCAATAGCTTTCAGAGGATCTGTACAACTTGTTAGAGCGTCACGAAGAAAAGATTGGCCCGGTACACCGACATCTTCTAAGCCGGTCCCAGGCAATTTACTGGACGAAGCCATTGCGATATTATTTTTGTACCACTATCGTGATATATAATAAGTAGAAAACAAAAGCTAACTAAAACATGTGAGATTTAATTTACAATTTATCAATAATAATATTTCCTAAAGCCAAATCCAATATTTTGAGTTTTGACATTTGCTTTTTGACGTGTTTTGACATGGTTTTGACGCATACGCAGACCGCGGTCCAGAGACAATTTACTAGGGATGGGCGTTGAATGAATGAACCGTTTTATTAAACTGTTTATTCAATGTAAATATTAGTCATGAACGGGTAAACTAGTTTAGCGTCTACTGATAAACTGGTTTATGCGTGAACGGTTGCCATGCCGGAACGGTGTGTGTGACAGAGACCGTTCGTCGCGACGCGACGACGCGATCGACGGATGGGTGGTGACTGGTGATATTTTAAATTAATTAAGTAAATGTAAAATTTCAGTAATTAATCTGCCTGCCTGCCAGTCCCAGCCTGGAAAAAAATATGTACTATGTAGGGAAGTGCATTTCCACCGCACTGAACAGATTAAACCGTCTCGTCGTTCGTCGTCATCACTCGTCACGTCGAAGTGCAAAACGACAACAAGTTTGTCAAAATAGATAATGCTGAAAGTCGTTTAGCAAAAAAACTACTTTGTTTGTCATAGTTTATTGTTCAGTTCAGTGTTCGTCGAAGACGAAAACTAGTTGGAAAAAAATCTGTTTTGTCATTGACTAGCTGTTTACGATGAACGATAAACGGTCTCGTTTCGTTGATCGAAAAAGCGTCGACGACCCACCATTACAATTTACAAATGTCAGCATTATTTTTTGCCAAATTAAATTCCACTACTGACACTGATCTCTATTAAACAAGTACTGTATAATAGAGGTCAGTGACTACACTAGTACATCATCAACTAGAACAGGGGTTCCCAATATTTTTTAGCCTGCGGCGCAGTTACATGTACAATATTTTGTCACTAGTCACTACTACACTAGTACATCATCAACTAGAACAGGGGTTCCCAATATTTTTTAGCCTGCGGCGCAGTTACATATTGTACAATATTTTGTCACGGCGCCCTACTCTACCTAGCTATTAGAAAAATATACATAAATAAATACCTTAATGATTATAGTTAGGTTAAGCTAGAGACATGATACTTACAACTAAGCAGGCTAAGTTGTAAACAAATATTTAATCATCTACCTGCTTTACATAATTAATATTATAATTTTATTTTATAATAATATTTGTGGTTTCGGATAATGATGGAGGATCGATTCGCGGCGCCCTCTTTCTTTTCCACGGCGCACCAGGGCGCCGCGGCGCACAGTTTGGGAACCCCTGAACTAGAATATTATTATAATATACCTACCATACCTGAACTTACAATAATTATATTATTAAATAAAATATAAATAAAATAAAAAAAACTCTTTATTCAAAAAACTAAACTGACTTCTGTAATAAGCTACAGAAGTCAGTTTACAAATTAAGTTACAAGTAGGTAACTGATTGGTGCAAAACCTTGCTATAATCTAGAATCTAGATTTTAGAAGTTGATGAGCAGTTGCTGTCGAAATTTAACAAAAAAATACAAATGAAAATAAAATTTCAATCTTATTGCTATGTTTTTTATTTCATTATGTTTCACCACTTCCTGATAAGTGCCGGATATTCTATCCACAACTTAACTTGACACCTGACAAAGTATGGAGAATCTGTCAAACAACTAGTGGATAGCCTATCAGGCACTTTATCAGGAAGTGGTGAAACAGGCCCTTAGTGTGTTTATTTTTTTTATTAGATTTTAAAAAAATATTTTAAAATAAAAAGTTCCCATTTCAGTATATTTTTATAAATCATACGATTATCACCATATCACAGCCATACGTATCCCTTTTTTTCATAAAAAAGCTGTAGATAATGATTAATAGGTTATTTTTGATGAGTTGAATACAGACTTTATACAGAATATTGAGACATTATGACATACAGATTTTATCTGATTTTATACAGATTTTAGCAGTTCCCAAATCCCACTACAGTTAAAAGGTTGAAACCATCTGGCAACACTGTGTTACGTAGTATGTATACACTATACAGTTAATAAGGGCCCATTCACTATCCTGCATTGCAGTCCTGCGGGGCTAAAATGGTCGCTTTGCTGAGTCATGATAATAATATGATTCAATTCTTTAAAACAGGGCTTCAAATAACGTTATTTTTTCATAACGTTATTGCTTCAAGGGCATAGATAACGTTATGAAAATTAAACCGATACTAGAAATAACGTTATAAATGTATTTAATAACGGTAAATGTTATAACGTTATATAGGATTTATAACGGTAAATATATGTTCTTTGATAACGTTATAGTCCGTCAAGAAAGTCATGACAGGCGGGAAAATTTTCTAAACGTAATCACGCTTTTAAGATGTATTTTTTCTTTGTATTTTCACAGAGAACGCTTATTACATTTTAAATGTGCATATACCGTGCACGATCGCATACCTGATACCAGAAAATAACGTTATATTTACCGTTATTATTATAAGGTTATTTTTTTGTTATGCCATAACGAAAAAATAACGTTTTAATAATAACGGTAAATATAACGTTATTTTACTAGATATCGTTATAAAAATAACGTTATCTGGCTACCATTATGAAAATAACGGTACGTAACGATATTTTTTCTGTTATTCGATAACGTTATGAAGCCCTGCTTTAAAATTGCAAAATGCAACTCTGCTTGCAATTCATTTTTGTATTTTTGTACTTATTTGACATTTCTCAGTTTGACAGTTTTGACAATTCATTTACCATTTTAGCCCCGCTGCTCAGACCAAATCCCTCCACCAACCCATGGCCCTATCAACCGTCATGGTTATACGGGCCAAATCATGGGAATGTACACCCTACTGTCCTGGGTCTTGCCCTTCAGGTGCACACTTCTTGATTCCCTACAAATTATTTAATCTTTTGCTATTTGTCCCTAAGTCCTTCTCCCCTTTCTGGGGCGGACGGCACAGAAACGGCTTCGGTGTCTTCCGATAACGCGTCCTGTATCTACTATCTCAGTTTCGTCATCATAATTGCCTCCTGTTTTCTCTCTCTTCTCTTTCCAACCTGCTTCTAATCCTATGCCATAGATGCGCGAATTCCTGCAGTCTTCTGAAGTTCGCCGCTGAGGAAACGAGGTCGCAGTAGTAGGCCGGACCCTCTCCGGGGACTTCGATACCATCCAAGAGTTCCCTACGCGCCTCGCCATACAGAGGGCACTCCCAGAGTGCGTGGTGTACGTCTTCTACCTCGGCTTCGCCGCAGTAGCATGACCCCACAGCGGCAAGAGTCATTCTGTGGAGTCTCCCTCTGAAACAGCCGTGACCGGTAAGCAACTGCGAAGTTTCATAGTCAGGCTCGACCCAAGTTGCCTTGGATCGGGCCACCACATCCGGGAAGAATCGATACAGCTCCCTCCCCTTGGTCGACGTGTCCCAACGCTCCTGCCATAGGGCATAAGCGGACTCAGTCTCTCTGAGTTTGGCACCCCGTAGCTCTTCTTTGGAAGTCGCGGACTGGCGCAGCACACCTAGTCTGCCAGCACGGATAACCTCGAGGTCGGCCGGAAGCACCCCGGCAAGAACCGCCAGGGCGTCGGTGCTCGTCGAGCGATACGCCTTAGTCAGAAGGATTAAAGCGGGTCTCTGGGTGCGCAAGAGCGCGCTCCGCACAACGTGCTGCTCAGACCAATAAAAAAAGATAGACAGAGCCATCCATGCTACGCGGTGAGGCAGGCAATAGGAAGCCGATACGGCCATAGGAAGCCGGCCGCCCGCCATTCCGGTTTCAACGAGTGACGGCGCATGTCGTTTTCATCTGTGTCAAGAAATATCAAAATATGCCGTCCTGCATCGTTAAATGGTGCAAAAACAATTCTTGTGCTCAAAAGAAACCTTGTGGGATTACGTTTCACAAGTAATTAGTTGAATATTTATGTATTACCACCGAAATAACGAATTTAATTTATTAGTTTTAAAAATTGTCTCGGAACACAGAACCTCAACCAGTGCTGCATGCTGGTCGCAAGATATTTTTCCCCATAATAGGGGAAAAATATTATTACGTGCCGTATTATCCTGACAAATGTTTATTTTTAACCTAAAATTCGTTATTCATTTAAAATCTATTAATATAAATAAAATTGGAGTGTCTGTTTGTAGTATTGAAAGATTTTTTCACTATTTGCATATTTATCTGTATACGATACATACTGCATACACCAAACAACATTCTTTACAATTTTTGTCTGTATGTATGTCTGTCTGTCTGTCTGACTGTCTGTTCTTAGTTGAAACACATAATTTATTAGATATTAATATTTAAGTATTTACTTTTTTCAGCAATTACTAATGAATGATGATTAACAATCTAGTTTGATAGCAACTTTTGTAGTCATTACTTAGTAGTTTAATAAGACTGCAACAGGATGGGAGTTTGACAATCTGAAACCCTGAGTTGGCAACATTATTTTTTTGCACACAAGCGCACGCCTAGCGTATTTATGCTAGGCGTGACGCACACATTGATCGACAGCGACTTCACGCTATTAACTGTAAATACTCCGTCTTTCTTTTTTTATTGGTCTGAGCCCCGCTGCTGCAGTCCGCCGTGCAGGCCTGCAACGGCTGCAACACCATTCACTATCCTGCATGGAGTCCGCCGGCTTATGCAGGATAGTGAATGGTGTTGCAGTTGTGTTGCAGGCCTGCACGGCGGACTGCAGCAGGACTGCAAGGCAGGATAGTGAATGGGCCTTTTTACACTTTATGCCGGCTGTACACTCTCGCCGAGACACAGCGAGGCGGCCCGAGTGTGAGTGTAAATGGGTGCGCTCGCCTCGTCTCGACTGTCTCGGACCCTCTCGGGCCGGTGTCGGTATTTTGCGCCCGAGACAAAGGGTCTCGCGAAGAAAGCGAGCGCATTACTGTACACTCTCGCGTTTTTCACTACTAGTCGCGCCGCTAGACAGTGCAGAACAGAAAAATAACAATAATAAACTTCATTATAAGTCATTGTCTGTGAGAAATAAAATTAAATATGAATATAGATCTTTGGATAACAATGATAACTTTCGATGCAATGGTGATCATTGATCGTAGATACGTTTTCGCCATTTTAGAAAAATAATGGTCCATCTTCTCTGAGTTCATAACTGCGATTGAACTAAGCGAGAATGTACATGATCGCACTCGGGCAAGGAGCTCTCGCACGAGACTCTCGCCCGAGAGCTCTCGGACAGAGCAGACAGAGTTGAGTAAGAACGTTAGTTCTTCTAAGTAGTCTGTGTGAGTAAGGTACTGTTGTCAAAACAGATTCGTTTAACATTATTATTAAATTCTAAAATCTATTGTTAAAATCTAAAATGTTGCATAATTTTATCCAAATAAATGTCAATTTCTAAAAACTGAATTATTATACTTATGTCATACTATATCGTCTCATGGGATTCGACCTGATAAAGCAAAAATTATGTGTATTCAAAATTATCCTAGACCGACGAATACTGATGAAGTCAGACGTTTTGTCGCTATGTGTAATTATTACAGAAAGTTCATAGAAAACTTTGCAGATATAACTAATTGTTTGAATAAATTATGTAGGAAAAATACTAAATTTAATTGGACGGAACAGTGCGAAAACTCATTTAAAATTTTGAAAAATGCTCTTATTTTACCACCCATTCTACAATATCCAGATTTTTCTAACGAATTCGTATTACAAACAGATGCTTCTGGAACAGCGATAGGTTCAGTACTTTGTAACAGTAATATGAAACCAGTAACTTAAGCTAGTAGACCTTTGAATAAAGCAGAGTTAAATTACCCTACTATTCAGAAAGAACTTCTTGCTATTGTCTGGAGTGTTAAATATTTTCGACCATATCTATACGGATGTAATTTTACTATAGTAACTGACCATAATCCACTAATTTATCTCTTTGGGATGAAGGATCCATCAAGTAGACTTTTAAAATTTCGGTTAGCATTAGAAGAGTATAATTTTAAAATATCTTATGTAAAAGGCATAGAAAATGTACTAGCAGATGCTTTGTCACGAATAGTTATAACGTCACAAGATTTAAAGGACATGAATGATAAAATAGTAGCAGTAACAACAAGAGCTCAAGCTAGAAAAATGAAAGAGATGAATGAACAAAAGGATGAAAGTGGTAATGATAGTGAGAAAAACGGTATACCAAGTATCAACCCTAACGATTGGCCTGATCAACCAAAAGTTGTGGAGATACTTAGAATACCGAAAGGATCAGTAGAGTTATGTTTGATTGAGGAAGAACTATTAAAGAAAATGAGAAAGAATAAAAGCATAGATCTCGAATCTGAATACTTCGCATTTATTGCTAATAAAAAGATATTATATGTAAATCTCGATTTTAAAGCACAATACACGCGGAACGTTTTTGTGTAAAAATTGAGAAAATTATGTGAAAAATTAGAAATAAAAGAGATTTGTATAATAGAAAGTGAAGATAACGCGTTATTCATTAAAAATATGATAGAAGAATGTTGTTTACAAAGATAGAACGAAACCTTTTGTTAAGGATAATTAATGTTTACTTTAAGAAAATTTAATAAGTTACTTATTGATAGTTAATATATAAATAGGAAAAAAATAATAAGTTGTAATTATATTATTATTTTTTCTTTATTTTGCCCCGGAGGTGTAGTGGTATAGTACCTATGTTATATTGTATTCGTATTAAACTTGTTACTTAGACATAATAAATTGTAACGTTGCACGTACATGGTCCTTAATTATTGTAATACTTCAGTTATAAATTTCTAAAAAAAAATGTAATTTATATTTTAATTTATCGCGAAACACTTGTATCGCTCACTGTACTCGCACCACGGACGGTCGTAAACGTAGCTGCACGAAGTCGGTCAACGGCCAATCGCCGTCGCGCGCGCCATTGTTCCGACATTCACTCTCGGGACTCGCTGGAGCGCGGACACGTCACATTAACTTTGTCTCCGTGAAGTCGTTACGTTCTAACACCGTATTTAAATATTATCAGTTAAATCAGTATTTGAGTTTTTAATAAATAAGTCCTAGTAACATTAATTACAGGCTTCGGAATTAATATTTTGATAATATAAGTGTCGTCTTGCACCCCGATAGGGTTCCGACCTTTGGATTGAGGTTGAAGAGCGTGTCTCCTAGCCCCTTGAACCTGTGTTGGAAGAGGCTGCCGTCCAGAACCCTCCCCAGGGCCATTCCAGTTTCCTCGCAGGCTGGACCTCCACATGGTTCCTGCTCTCGCCGGTGCCCTTGTTCCCCGTAAAACCAGGAGAGTAAAATAACTTCCTAAACCCAGATTAGGCACTTAGATCCCCGACCGTTATTTTCTTTTTATTATTATTTAAATAAATTGTAATATCTGCTGACGTTTTGTTTTTTTTATTAGACCTTTAAGGAAAAAACGCCACAAAATCATAAATTCAACCCAGACGGTCGTGTTATTTATTTGCACCAGCTCCCCACACCTCAGCAGCGACGAAGCCGCTCGTCCGCGCGGTGCAGCGACGAAGCCGCTCGTCCGCGCGGTGCAGCGACAAAACCGCTCGTCCGCGCGGTGCAGCGACCAAACCGCTCGTTCGCGCGGTGCAGCGACGAAACCGCTCGTTCGCGCGGTGCAGCGACGAAACCGCTCGTCCGCGCGGTGCAGCGACAAGACCGCTAGTCCGCGCGGTGCAGCGACCAAACCGCTCGTCCGCGCGGTGCAGCGACGAAACCGCTCGTTCGCGCGGTGCAGCGACGAAACCGCTCGTTCGCGCAGTGCAGCGACGAAACCGCTAGTCCGCGCGGTGCAGCGACGAAACCGCTAGTCCGCGCGGTGCAGCGACGAAACCGCTCGTTCGCGCGGTGCAGCGACGAAACCGCTCGTCCGCGCGGTGTTGCGACCAAGCCGCTCGTCCGCGAGGTGCAGCGACAAAACCGCTCATCCGCGCGGTGCAGCGACGAAACCGCTCGTTCGCGCGGTGCAGTGACCAAGCCGCTCGTCCGCGAGGTGCAGTGACAAAACCGCTCATCCGCGCGGTGCAGCGACCAAACCGCTCGTCCGCGCGGTGCAGCGACAAAACCGCTAGTCCGCGCGGTGCAGCGACCAAACCGCTCGTCCGCGCGGTGCAGCGACAAAACCGCTAGTCCGTGCGGTGCAGCGACCAAACCGCTCGTCCGCGCGGTGCAGCGACGAAGCCGCTCGTCCGCGCGGTGCAGCGACGAAGCTGCTCGTCCGCGCGGTGCAACAACGAAGCCGCTCGTCCGCGCGGTGCAGCGACGAAGCCGCTCGTCCGCGCGGTGCAGCGACGAAACCGCTCGTTCGCGTGGTGCAGCGACGAAACCGCTCGTCCGCGCGGTGTTCCGACCAAGCCGCTCGTCCGCGAGGTGCAGCGACAAAACCGCTCGTCCGCGCGGTGCAGCGACCAAACCGCTCGTCCGCGCGGTGCAGCGACAAAACTGCTAGTCCGCGCGGTGCAGCGACGAAACCGCTCGTTCGCGCGGTGCAGCGACGAAACCGCTCGTCCACGCGGTGCAGCGACAAAACCGCTAGTCCGCGCGGTGCAGCGACCAAACCGCTCGTCCGCGCGGTGCAGCGACGAAACCGCTCGTTCGCGCGGTGCAGCGACGAAACCGCTCGTTCGCGCGGTGCAGCGACGAAACCGCTCGTCCGCGCGGTGCAGCGACAAGACCGCTAGTCCGCGCGGTGCAGCGACCAAACCACTTGTCCGCGCGGTGCAGCGACAAAACCGCTAGTCCGCGCGGTGCAGCGACGAAACCACTCGTTCGCGCGGTGCAGCGACGAAACCGCTCTTTCGCGCGGTGCAGCGACGAAACCGCTCGTCCGCGCGGTGTTGCGACCAAGCCGCTCGTCCGCGAGGTGCAGCGACAAAACTGCTCGTCCACGCGGTGCAGCGACCAAACCGCTCGTCCGCGCGGTGCAGCGACAAAACCGCTAGTCCGCGCGGTGCAGCGACGAAACCGCTCGTTCGCGCGGTGCAGCGACGAAACCGCTCGTCCACGCGGTGCAGCGACAAAACCGCTAGTCCGCGCGGTGCAGCGACGAAACCGCTCGTTCGCGCGGTGCAGCGACGAAACCGCTCATTCGCGCGGTGCAGCGACGAAACCACTCGTCCGCGCGGTGCAGCGACGAAACCGCTCGTTCGCGCGGTGCAGCGACGAAACCGCTCGTTCGCGCGGTGCAGCGACGAAACCGCTCGTTCGCGCGGTTTTGCGACGAAACCGCTCGTCCGCGCGGTTTTGCGACGAAACCGCTCGTTCTCGCGGTGCAGCGACGAAACCGCTCGTTCGCGCGGTGCAGCGACGAAACCGCTCGTTCGCGCGGTGCAGCGACGAAACCGCTCATTCGCGCGGTGCAGCGACGAAACCACTCGTCCGCGCGGTGCAGCGACGAAACCGCTCGTTCGCGCGGTGCAGCGACGAAACCGCTCGTCCGCGCGGTGTTGCGACCAAGCCGCTCGTCCGCGGAGTGCAGCGACAAAACCGCTCATCCGCGCGGTGCAGCGACAAAACCGCTAGTCCACGCGGTGCAGCGACCAAACCGCTCGTTCGCGCGATGCAGCGACGAAACCGCTAATCCGCGCGGTGCAGCGACGAAACCGCTCAGTCGCGCGGCGCAGCGACGAAACCGCTCGTTCGCGCGGTGCAGCGACGAAACCGCTCGTTCGCGCGGTGCAGCGACCAAACCACTAGTCCGCGCGGTGCAGCGACCAAACCGCTCGTCCGCGCGGTGCAGCGACGAAACCACTCGTTCGCGCGGTGCAGCGACGAAACCGCTCGTCCGCGCGGTGTTGCGACCAAGCCGCTCGTCCACGAGGTGCAGCGACAAAACCGCTCATCCGCGCGGTGCAGCGACGAAACCGCTCGTTCGCGCGGTGCAGCGACCAAGCCGCTCGTTCGCGCGGTGCAGCGACCAAGCCGCTCGTCCGCGAGGTGCAGTGACAAAACCGCTCATCCGCGCGGTGCAGCGACCAAACCGCTCGTCCGCGCGGTGCAGCGACGAAACCGCTCGTTCGCGCGGTGCAGCGACGAAACCGCTCGTTCGCGTGGTGCAGCGACGAAACCGCTCGTACGCGCGGTGCAGCGACAAGGCCGCTAGTCCGCGCGGTGCAGCGACCAAACCTAGTAGAAAGCCTAGTAGAAAAAGCCCCAAAATAGCTAACTATAAAATAGTTAGAAATGACAGAACCCGATCCCAACTCGGAGGCACAATGATTTATTACAAAAAATCATTGCACTGTGTTCCCCTAGAATCCCTATCCCTAACTATATAATTTAGAAACTTCTATTTGTCACATTAGCATGACAGACCATCAACCCATCGTAATTGTATCTGCCTATTTAGCCAGCAAAATGCCCATAACTTCTAGCGAACTAGGATCACTATTTAACTTAGGCAACGCCGTCATCATTGCCGGCGACCTAAACTGCAAACACACAGAGTGGGGCAATGTCATCTCTAATACGAATGGCATTAAATCTAACCGCCCTAAGCGACTCCTTAAATTTTTCAATTTTAGTCCCTAACGACCCCACTCGCTACGACACTGCTAGCCGTAGTAACAACCTTATTCATAACCCTAGTGTTATTGATATTGCGTTAGTTAAAAACATTAACCTCAACATATCTTTGGAAACAATCCACGAGCTTAACTCGGACCACAGACCAGTTAAAATTGCGCTTGGCAATTCTAACCAACTCGCTGCTAGTACTAAAAAGATAATTGATTATAAATTACTAGCAGATAACCTAGAAAACCTTCAATCGAGTCACCTCGATCTCATTCCCGATTTCATAGAAAACTCTAAAGTAGCGTTTGAGGCCTCTCTCCACTTGACTGATCATCTGGTAGAGAACATCGAAAAATCTTCTAGGGAAATTCCAGCGATCCATGAGAATCGCTGGCCTCTCCCAGATGATATTAAAGAGTCCATCAGACTCCGTAGCGTGGCTAAACGCACGTACGATCGCTACCCATCGGAAGACTGGAGGAGGGCCCTCCGTCACTACGAGAGGGAAGTTAAATATAAAATCAAACAACACAAAGCCGAGAGGTGGGATCGACTTCTTAGCGAATTCGAACCGTCTCACACGGCCTACTGGCCGCTGGCGAAGTCCCTCAAAAAAGATACGGAGAGCGACATGCCTCCACTAAACAGACCAAATCGTCCTCCTGCACTGGAAGATATTGACAAAGCCGAATGCTTGGCCGACACCATAGAAAATCAGTGCCGACCTAGTACTCTCCCGACTGACCCCGATCATGTTAATCTAGTCAATACCGAGGTAGAAAGCCGACTCATGGCCCCACCATCAGAGCCCCTCAGGCCGGTGGATGCGGAGGAAATCAAAGATATTATAAAAGATTTGAATTCCAGAAAGGCCCCAGGCCTGGACGGTATCTCAAATAAAACCCTTAAATTACTACCTTCCACTATAATTGAATTACTCGTGAACATCTTTAACGCCCTTTTACTAGGATGTTCATTCCCAGATATCTGGAAAGTAGCTATAATAATAGGTATCCACAAACCGGGTAAACTCCGGACGGAATCAAGTAGTTACAGACTAATTAGTTTAATTAGTTGCCTCGGTAAAATTTACGAAAGAGTTATACTACGACGCCTAAAAGACGTCATAGTTGATAAAAAACTCTTACCTGATGAACTGAATGAATAGGAAACCGACTTGCGCTGTTTTCTTTGATGTCGCAAAAGCATTCGACAAAATTTGGCACAATGGGCTAATTTATAAACTTTTTAAACTTGGCATTCCCGATAGTCTTGTTATAATAATTAGTAACTACCTCAAAAACCGTAAATTTCGTTTTAGAGTTGAAGGCATTCTGTCTTCACTTAGAGATCTAGAGGCTGGAGTACCACAGGGCTCGGTTCTCTCCCCGACCCTCTACAATCTCTACACGTCCGATTTGCCCACCCACCCTCGAGTACAAAAAGCGCTATTCGCGGATGACACGGCCCTTTTCATTGCTCATCGCCAAATAGCTTTCGCGTCCAAAAAACTCCAAGAAGCAGTTACCGAACTCGGTAAATGGTTCGCTAAATGGAGAATTGAACTAAACCCCGACAAAAGTCACGCTATATTATTTAACGGACTAAAACGTAAAAAAATGCAACCTATTAGTCTGCACGGAAAATTAATTCCCGAAGTCACGGCTGTCAAATACTTAGGAGTAGTACTAAACAAGTCGATGTCATTCACGAACCATATATCGAATACCGTACGTAAAGCGAAATTCGTGTTATACAAATTATATCCTTTACTCAACGCGAGTAGCAAAATGTCCCTAAGACATAAGCTCACCTTATACAAAACATGTATAAGAACGATACTCACTTATGCGTGCGTCTCTTTCGCACACATAAGTGACAATCAGATGAACCAGTTGCAACGAGTTCAAAACCTGCGAAACATCGACTTGCATAGAGACTGCGAGCTTATCACTATCAAAGCCTATATCAAAGAACTCTCGGAGAGATTCTTTGAGAAAGGCAAAGTACATCCCAATCCGCTCATTCTTAAGGCTGTGGACTATGAACATGACGCACGGACATTCCGATACCCCTTCAGGCGGCCTAAGCATATCTTAGTCGACCCTGTAGACCCCATCACAAAATACGTAACGTACTGTGTACAGTTACGTAAACACAAATCACACTCACCCGCGTGGTTAGTACTGCACCGGGGACGACGCCGGCGCCTTCCCCGAGGACTTAACACGACCCGAACGACAAACAGACAGACCGACCGAAATCCGGTGCCGAGCTCGATCCCGGGTTCGAGTTCGCATGCGGATAGCATAGGAACACACCTAAATCATGACCGCGACCGCGACATTGTCGTAGAGAGCTCTACCAATTACTTTGACATTAGAACATACACGCGTATGTCACCCCAACGGACTCGGAGGGGGAGAGGGACGGCCCTCTTTTATGCAATAACATTAATAACTTGAGCTCATCTACCGCGATAACTCGTACGCAGCTAGTTTGTGCTATCGCGCGCGAGCAGCCTCACTCGTCAGAGAGTGAGTAAGGGGTCGGACCCCTTAAGAGCAGGGGGGATCCGTTTCCCCACGTCAGATGAAAATAGCTTATTTTCGTAGTTCTCCCCAATATTGCCCGATTAGAATGTCACACGTGTGACTTTAGGGGAGGGGGCCAGGCCTCCTCATTGTTTATCTCCAAACCAACTAGCAAGTAGCAACAGACTAGTTATAGCCACGATTAAACTACCATGGTCTTAACCAGACCAGTAGCTTAGACCCTTTCGAAAAAAAAAAAAGAGCCGACAGAGTTGAGTAAGAACGTTAATTCTTCTCTGTGTGAGTGGTACTGTTGTCAAAACAGATTCGTTTAACATTATTATTAAATTCTAAAATCTATTGTTAAAATCTAAAATGTTGCATAATTTTATTTGTAAAGATATATTTTGAAGCATGAAGAACTTGTTCCAAAATATTCATGTGAAAATAACACTGTTACAATTTCGTTTGTTAGGTTAGAAACAGTCACCAGAAAATTATTATTGAATTTTAGATAATTTCTACATTTCATAATAATTTATCAATCAAATTTTAACAATAAGCATGGCTGACAAACAAAAAACGTAAGTATTTTGCTTTATTCAGTTGATTATTGCATGTAGGTACTAATAAAAAACTGTCCTTATAATATATTTTTAGAATGTTATTATTCGTTACAGGCTTATTTGTGGTGACGTAAATGGAAATTTTAATGCACTCTTTAATCGTGTAGGTACTATTGTAAAAAAATCTGGAACTTTTGACATCCTTTTATGTGCTGGGAATTTCTTTGGTGAAGACAACTCGCAGCTAGATGCATACAAAATGGGAACCAAAAAAGGCATGTATATTTTAAATTAATTTTAACTTCTATGTGTGCTGTTACTGACTGAAAGGTGTAAGTACCATTATGTTGTGTTATGTCCTCAGCGTAGATGTCTAATATAGACTGCATTGGCATAGCATCTTGAAAAATATTCTTAACATAAATTGGGAGGTTAACTACTCTGAAATTATGAAATTGTAAGTGCACTTTGCAACAACACCTTGGCACTGGTATTATCTGATGTGAAGTTTTGCATCTCCTTATTGGGTCATTTGTGAATTTTAATACTCCGTAAAAATATTATCGGTTATACTATAAAAGATTTATACACCTATTGAACATTTGACTAGAGAAAAATTCAGTACAAAATGGTCTCAAAACAACTGTTCAATAGATGTTTAGTTTTTTGTGGTAAGACTGTATATGTTTATCTTGTTTTTATAAACAGTTCCAGTGACTACATACGTTTTTGGACCATCACAGCTTGACCACACTGAATATTACTGTGAGGAAGGTGGTGAGATTGTGCCAAACGTCATTTATATGGGTAAGTTTCTGATACACTTACATCAACACCTTACATTCCTTTCTTTTACACCTTACTAATATATATAGATCTACATTGCTGTGTGTATATGTTACGCTCAAAGACCAAAATCGCTCAATGAGCGAAAAAAAGGCTCACAATGCGTTGTGGTCACAGTGAAACAGCCATTATATTTGAATTACCACGTGTACTACAAAATATTTTTTCTTTTACAAAATCACTGCATATCAAGTTTTTCATTATTATTTGTAAAATATGCATAGTTCCATAATATCCATACTAATATTGTTACTGTCTGTCTGTCTGGCGCAAAGTGTTATTGTTTGTTATTGTTTTTTTTATATAAGGTAATCTGATCTTAATCCTTCAGGCCCCGCGCGAGCACCGGTGATCGCGACAACAATAGAATACAATAGCAATTCCTGGAAATTCTGACTGAAGTATTAATAAATAATAAGTATTTAGCTTTTTATTTATTTATATATAATTTAAATGTAATACTACTAGTTGATGCCCGCAACTATGTTGCGCCAGACAGACAGACAGTAATAATAATAGTACAGATAGTATGGAAGTATGGATATTTTATAAATAATAATGATAAACACGTTATGCAGTGATTTAGTAAAAGAAAAAATATTTTGTACCTAGTACACGTGGTAATTCAAATATAATCTTCCATACCTATGGACAATTAATCAATCAAGAACAGATCAAGAAAAACGAATAGCATATCAGCCACGACACGAATTTCGCGTTATGGACTTTTTGCGATTGCCAGAATTTCGCGTCGTGGCTGTTTCACTGTGACCACAACGCGTTGTGAGCCTTTTTTTCGCTCATTGAGCGATTTCGGTCTTTGAGCCTAACATATACATATGTTGAAGTAAAAAGTATTATATAACTAGCTGTCCCAGTGAACATTGTGTCACTCAAAAACCTTCCCTGGACTTCAAGGATTATTTTAAGGCTAAAATTAGCAGAATCGGTTCAGCCTTTATCAAGTTATAGCGTTGGAACTAACACAATTGGAAATTAATTTATATAATATAGAATATAGATAATATTAAAGTATGTATAAAGTATCACGTTTTTGTATGTCTTATTGTCACTTTTATAATGTTGCAGATTATAAAAAAACTTTGTTACTTTAGCTATCTGTATACTGTAGATCTTTTTATTAGTAATTTTTTACAGACTCCATGGTCTAGTGGTATAGAGCGTGGCTCTTGACTCTGAGGTCGTGGGTTCGATTCCCGCGTTGGAAACATGTTATTTCCAAGTTTGGTTAGGACACTGCTAGCTGATCATCTGATTGACTGACAAGATGATCCATGCGTCGGATGGGCATATAAAAAGTCAGTCCTGCGCCTGATTTATTGCCAATCGTGTCGTCCGTCCCACTGGGTTATGAGACTAAAGGTATAGAGCAGGGGTCACCAATTAGTTTCGCTTGGGGTCCATTTTAAGAAAAAAAAATGACCTTCGCGGTCCACACATTAAAAAAATATATATTTTTTAAACAAAGTTAATTATGGATATTACAAAGATTGCTAATTATCTGGTTGAATTTTGAAGTTAAATTGGTGCAAGCTATTGACATTAAACGAAGCTCATCTTCAAAAATGCTTGGTCGGTGGTCGCACACAAGGAGTCTGCGGTCCGGATGCGGACCGCGGTCTGCCATTTGGTGACCCCTGGTATAGAGATTAGAGAGTGCCCTTGTGTACTACGCACACACTTGGGCACTATAAAATTACTCCTGTGTAGCTGGCCTGGTTTCAATGAAACTGGCCACAGTCACCAAAACCGGTGTGGAAGCTATTATATTATTATTAGTAATTTTCTTATGCTATTATTTGTATTGTCTAATGTACACAGTACAGGGTGGTCATTTCTTTCCACTTTTGTTCTTACCTTTGAAAGTATTTTAATCTATGAAATATTGTATTATTTAGAAAGTTAATATCCAGCATAATAAAAATAAAAATCTTGAATTACATATGTAGGTTAGACTATCAATTTCTCTTCAATCTGATCCATCAATCTGTTCTAAAAATTTCATATTAAAAACACGATCAATCCGTGGATTAGACGATCAAATTTTCGTCAATCTTTACCAGATTAATGGATCAGATGACCATCTAAATTCTAACCTACGTCAATGTTAAATAATGGCTTATGACTACTTATGAGTATGTTCTTCAAAGTTGGCTGTGTTATATTTCAGGCAAAAGAGGGATATTCACAACCAGTGCCGACGTCAAAATAGCATACCTTAGTGGCTTATCCCGGAGAGAGATGGGCAAAGATGTAAATATGTGTACATTTGAGCCGAGCGACTGTAGTGCAGTCAGAGACGCGTGTTTCCGAGGGCAGAGTGAGTTCAGAGGTGTTGATATCCTCATCACAACACTCTGGCCATCAGGGATACAGGAGGATGAGAATCAGAAGGTAATATTAACTGACAGAAATTGCCGTTTGGCGTTAAAGATACGTGTCTCCACTGTGAATCGGAGTGTACAGAGCGGATGGGTTTGTTGCTTTGCCTGCCCATCGGCATTTCGTAAATGACGAAGCTCCGTCCTCTCCGTACGCTCCGATTCCGATCCAGTGGACGCGTAGCCTTTATTGTGAGGGCACATTGCTACACTGAGCAGCAGTGTGCCAAATCATATTTAACTTGACTGATTGTGTGCCAAACAATACCTAATACTATTGAAAACATCCTATAAAAAACCTGAAATCAGGCAATAATAAATTGATTTCATAGACTCATTGTGTGTTGCTCATGTTAAAATATGAGATACAAATAAATACTACTGATTTTCAGGTGGATATAGAACAGGACAGACTATCAGATCTTTTATCATGGTTATCAATACACATAAAACCCAGATATCATTTTGTGCCATCACCGGAAAAATATTATGAAAGACAACCTTACAGGTAACTAAAACTTTACAGTATCTTTATTTTGACCATTCAGTGTCCATTGTCTTTCTCTGTCGTATAACTTTTTCAATATGAGTCATATTGAAAAAGTGTGTCACATTATGTGATACACTTTTTGTGTCAAGACAAGTGAACCGTATCATTGGCTGTGTAAATATATTTGTTACCAACAAATTGTTAGTCTATATATTATTATTTTTGTTTGTGTTAACTACATTGGCATTTATTTTTGGTATGAATCAATAAAAAAAAGAATACCATAAGTTGTATGCAGTAATTTTTACATTTCATCTATAAACTTTCAGAAATCAAAGTGTAAATCAAGATTATAAAGAATGTGCGACGCGGTTTATAGCATTAGCGCCCGTTGGTAATAAGAGTAAGGAGAAATGGATATACGCTTGTTCCCTACAACCCATCACTAAGATGAGGATCATGGATCTACTCACTAGTACGACAGATGAAACTGTGTGTCCGTATAACCCAGACTTACTGAAGCAACACCAACCTGGGAAAGTTGTGAAGGTGAGAAAAGAAAAAATAGAATTTTAACAATGCTTTAAGATGACAGTTTTTTTGTTAACTTCTCGGCAATATTTTTCAAATTAGAAGTAATTTTACAGAAGTTAATTAATTTCATAACTTGTAAGTGCATTAAAATATAATTTAATGTTCACATTAACAAATTATATAACTTTGCCTTGATGCAAAATAACGTCTATTGGGTAGCAATGCAAAAAAAATATTTTGATATGATATAAAACAATACTTTACATAATATTTACTTCCAGGTAACCGGGAACGGCCAGTTCTTCTTCAATATGGATGCAAATGATGACGACCAAGGAAAGAGAAAAAGAAAAGGTGATAATCCCGAGAGAAAGAGACGGGAAATTGATCCAGGTAGAAGTTAATTTATTTTCTCATTCATCTTTATTATTGTACTACTTGCAAATAAATAGGTTTAGTCCTTGTTTGATATGTTAGAAAAGCTGCTTTCCCAGGGCCATAACTAAAAGCATACATGTAATGAGTCAATATAAAATTTGTGACTCATTTCACGGTTTTCATTGCCTATTCTAAATGCGTAAATTTACCTTTTCCTCAAAGGCCCTTCCGCGTTATATAAAGCATCTAGTTTTATAATATAAAGACAAACAGTCAAATTCTTTGACGACCTCTGTGGCTCAGTGGTTGAGCGCGTTGTCAGCGCTCATGCCGGGGGTCGCGGATTCGATTCCCGCCGACGGAACAAAAAGTTTTCAATGTTCTTGGGTCATTAATGTGTATTAAAATATGTGTATCATATAATAAAAATCTTAAATATATTGTTACGGATACGGGCAGTTGTTTACCTGCGCGCGACAGTTGCGCGTACTTTCTAGAAAAGTGCAACCCTTGTTTATGTGAATCGCGTGTTTACGTAAACAATCCAAAATAGAACGCTCCAGAATTCGACGCGGGCCATATAAAAGGTAAACAAGCCGGCAGTCAACTCAGTTCGATCTGAGCGATCATCAAGGCGACTTCAAAGTGAGAACAATAGTGAGTGATTGTGATAGTGAACTAACGACTCGGCTACGACCTAGGATAGTGATAGTGCTCAGTGATTTGGATCTAGTGCTTAGTGTTTGGACTTAGTGATTTGTGTGAGCTGGTGTTTGTGAATAAAGTCTTCAAGAGAGTCACCAGGTCTTTCTCTCCGAATCCTCGAACAATAGCACGTAACAATATGTATAGTATAAAAGTATTAAATATATTTCCGTTGTCTGGTACCTGTCACGTCCTTCAGGTACTTAGCACGGGGCCAGACGGACGTGGTGTGAAGCGTCCATAGATATTATTTATACTGATAAATTTTTCAGATTCGTGTTGGTTTTGCCTGTCGTCGCCGTCAGTGGAGAAACATCTAGTAATATGCGTGGGCACGCACTGCTACCTCGCACTGCCTAAGGGTCCGCTCACACCTTACCACGTCCTCATACTGCCGATAGCACATCACCAGGCGCAGACTAAGGTATGCTCGAAGTACCATTGAATAAATTCATAAGCAGTTGACACTTGACGGACCTATGTCGTTTGGTCGGACTATGTCAATTCAATGTAATTCGTGATAATTCGGCTGGGTTTGACATAACGCGTCCAATTTACGTAGGTCCTATGAACCAACTTCTCTGATAATATCGTCAGCCATTTTTAACAAGTCATATTCTGTCCATTCTCCAGAGAATTCTCCAGAGAAACAGGACCAGGCCTGTTAGAGCTTAGATCTCTACTCCAAAGGTCGTAGATACGATCTTACATAGAACAACAATTAAATATTTTCAAAATTTACTACGTCCTATATGTTTAACATAAAATTTGATCCGTGCTTCGCATATAAATGTGCTGGAGCTCTAACCAATCGTGTCGGGTATCAGTCTAAGTGGCTTATACAGTGTGTAATAAAAACAAATGATGATACTTTAGGGTGTACTTGTACGTTTTCCTTGTAGAGAGTTCACTGTGAAAGTAGCAGCGCTGAAAGACGATTTTTTTTCACTTTTGTATGTGTAATGGCCCGAGCTTCATGAGTTTCCCCATCATCTTTCAGCGCTGCTACTTTCACAGTGAACTCTCTACAAGGAACACGTACACACCCTAAAGTATCATCACTTATTTTTGTTACACCCTGTAGAGTCAAGGGGGAATGAAAGAGACACTGCTTACTAGACATTGTGTTATTTAAAGTTTACACAAATAATGTTTCTAAATTCAAATAATATGGAAATTACATTTCCAGGCACCAGACGAAGTGGTTAAAGAGATAAAGCGCTTCAAAGACGCGTTGAAACAGTTCTACAACTCTATGAACAAGTGCGCGGTGTTCTTCGAGCGAAACTACCGCACGTCGCATATGCAGATACAGTGTGTGCCGTTACCGCGACCTGTCGAGACGCAGATATTGGAGGTGTTCCAGGTATGATTTAATATAGACTGAGATGCGTCATAGGTATAGAGCTAATACAAAAGCTAAACTGAGGAAGGTCTGGCCATCACAGGCTCTTAGTCCAGTAGGAGTATGCTCCATATTAATCTTCCCGGAATGCCTCCATGGTCCCGTGGTTCAGAGCACGGCTCTTGACTCGGAGGTCGTGGGTTCGATTCCCGCGTTGGAAACATGTTATTTCCAAGTTTGGTTAGGACTATGCAGGCTGATCACCTGATTGTCTGACAAGTAAGATGATCCATGCGTCGGATGGGCATGTTAAAAGTCTCTACCGACTTTTCATGTTGCCAGTCGTGTTGGTCATCCGTCCCATTGTGTTATGAGAGTAAAAGGAATAGAGAGTGCTCTTGTGTACTACGCACACACTTGGGCACTATAAAATTACTCCTGCGTAACTGGCCTTGGTTTCAATGAAATCGGCTACCGTTACCGAAACCGGTGTGGGAGTTATTTATTTTTTCCGGAACTATGTACACATACTGTGTCCATGAGCCATTGCAAACTACATACTTTTAATCGTAAAAAAGATATGGATTGGCTTATACCATTTATTTAGATCATACAATTTCAGTTCAGTTTTGATAGAAAATATATTGTAATATTCCGGGAAAAGTTACTCAAAGCATGTAATGTAATTTAAAAGTTTAAAGTTTAAGTATTGAAACTTAAAAATTGTAATAATAAATATTAAAACTTTACAGTAATTTTGGGTAACCTTGAATTGCGGTTTAACAATATTATGTATTCAAAGTTAAACCACAATTCAAAGTTACCCAAAATAAGCGTACTTCAATTTTCTGTTTTTAATTAGTAGTTAACTCCTGTCCTGATACTGTCAAACAGGCAGT
This sequence comes from Lysandra bellargus, assembly GCA_905333045.1. NCBI lineage: Eukaryota > Metazoa > Arthropoda > Insecta > Lepidoptera > Lycaenidae > Lysandra > Lysandra bellargus. Next base: position 7,637,203 of record HG995356.1, read on the forward strand.
GTTGTCTGAAATAAAAATTAAGCCTAAAATAAACCTCATGTTTGCAGGATGAAGCAGGTATAAACAGCATTAACCTGGAGCTGCTGCCGCCGTATACTGACATAGCGCAGACCGCGCTGCCCGGCGCGCCATACTTCACCGCGGAGCTGCCGACAGGCGAACTGCTGTACACGCGACCCAAGCAGCACTTCCCGCTACAGTTCGCCAGGTACTGAGTACTGACTTGCATTAAAGACGTACGCACACTGACATACATGCGTTAACGCACACGTATACAGTATGCTTACTTGCTGGGCACTGACGTAAACACGTACGCACGCATTCGTATAGATAAGTGATAAAATAGCTTCACTAGCGATAAAGCCACCTTGCATACTTTGAATTTGCATTTAACACTAAGATTATATTTTCAGTTTTTACATTTTGAGCACAATAAAGCGTATTATATTTATTAACTTATCAAGCTCCGTACAAGCACCGGTGATCGCGACAACAATAGAGTACAATAACATTTCCGAGAATCCCCGATCGAAGGATTAATTAACGCTAACGCACACGTACACATACTTACGAGCTGGCCCAAACACGTACGCACGCACGCACGCCCGTATACCACATGCACGCACGTCCGTATACCGCATGCACGCACTTATGCTCGCACGCTACACGCAAATACACAACACGCAGACAAGTTCACAAGCACACATATCCAATATGCTCATATTTTATATTAATATGGACGCCATAACGTAACGATACTAGCTTTAATTACCCAAAATAAAAAACAGCAAAACCTAGTTATTTCAGTAATCTCATTTAAATATTGTATTTTTGTGGTAAAAATTATCCTACGTACTTACCTACAAATTACATTGAAAAATTTTGTTTTAAAAAAGTAGCCAACACGATGTCGTCTTTAAAATTGTGTTAGTCTGATGTAAAATCTATGATCAATTCCATTTCCCAGGGACGTACTATCCAGCCCACCGCTGCTAAACTGTGAAGACAAGGCGGACTGGCGCCAATGTCTCTTATCCAAAGAGGAGGAATTACAACACGTGGCCGACTTCCGACAACGGTTTCGACCGTACGACTTTACAGCGGACGACAGCGGGAGCGACAGCGAATAAGAGCGATATCGGACCGATAATGAGAAAGGCAGGTATAGAAAACATGTTTTGTATATATGGCCCTTGTGACAAATCTCATACATTTTTTACATCTAAGGGTCAATTCAGACCGCAACCAGAGTAGACATAACTAAGGAGTACCTCGACTTCAAACAAATAGGCGAAGTTGTTGGGCGCGAGTGTTATTTTCAACATGTTTCACAATGCATTAGTACGGCGCGCGCAGGCCGATATGGCATACTACGTCAAACGTATAAACGAGATCTCTTCTGAATCGGCTTACTCGTTAGTTTACTTTGCCGCATCACGACGCGTAGATGCATTTCTAGTATTGAATTGACAGATTTGCACGACGTCTCACGCAATTGGAATCTGTCTGTGCAAATACATCTACGCGTCGCGTTGCGGTCTGAAATCTGAATTGACACTGACTTCGCGAAAGAGGCGAATGCATTTTGACTACACTTTCTGATGTATCGTAATATTGTCTTATATATCTTACTTTATCGGTCTTATTATCGGTCGGATCGCTTGATGTAAATTGTAAACTGTAAGGGTTAGTTATACCGAGACGCGACGAAGCATAAAGATGCGGTAATAATATAATCGTAACGCACGAATTGGCTGCCGTGTTGCAATCGTCTCCTTGTGAACTGACCCCATTTCATGATATGCTCAAAATCGATCTAGGCAAGAGAACAAATACACGTTTTATCAAGTAAATGATTTTTTATTTCCGTTCACATCATACTGTTTCTAATACTTAACTCGTTCTGTTTTATAAAAACATATCTGTAACAACATGAACTTACAATAGTCATGTATATCTAACGAAATATTATAAAATGATATGGTACATTGACTAGAAATAGAAATAATAATGGTATGCATTACTTTGATTATCGACTTTATTTTTACGATCCGAAGATTTTTTTCCGGTTACGCTTAAAAAAAATTACCACTATACAGACTTGAAGCATATTTTTACTAAAAACTGGTACGAATAAGTGATATAAAATTTTAATAAAAGAATCAAGAATAATTTCGCTACTTTAAGTAAATTATAAACAAAGTATTGCACACTATACGATGAGATTTCTTCCGATGGTAGTTGATGACATGAATTTTCGTTAAAGTATCGTTGTTTTTGTAAAATTTTCGGTATTTTAAGGTTTTAGGTCATCGAAATTCTTTTGGCTCACCACGCAAAGATAGGTTGTATGGGAAAGGGTTTTTTCCATTTGGGTGACAACTGACAACGCATAAATGTATAAAAAGGAATATTGATAATTAGCTAAAACGTAAACGTGGTTATAAAGAATGTAACTTTGCTTGATCATAGTAAAACAGAAAGTCCACCGTTGCACAGTGTCGCCACCTTTATTGACAGTGGCGTTACACGGAAACTTTAGTGTAAAAAACTGTCAAAGTGTGCATGACACCCAAAAATTAATCACTTTGGCGCCAACGAAAATAATATTCTGTCTCAATTGTCTACTTGTTATAGAAGGGACAGAAATATGTTTGGCGCTAAATACATTCAACAAGTGCTCGAATTTAAAACAAATTTGATCTATAAGGTATTCGCTAACATCCACTAAATGATTAACTTTTAACTACTGGTATTTGTGACTAGATTATATAAAATAGATCTCAATTAAATATAGGGCAGTCTTGGTTGGAATTACGAAAGAGAGTCAACGTAAATGATTGTAAATTAATATAAAACACAGGTATCGACATACAAAACATTCGTCCCACTAAATTATAACTAGGTACGGTGGGCAAAACTTACGGTGTGCCTCACAATATTGCTTGCACAAGCATTGAAGAAAGCAATCGAGTATATTTTTACTATTGTACATGTAGCAGAGGGTATACAAAAAAAAATCCAATAGCTATAAAAGTACACGCGCAAGAAATATACAGGGTGAAACAAAACAAAGTGATACTTTAGGGTTTGTATGTGTCCCTTTTATAGAATTCACTGTGAAAGCAGCAGCGCTGAATGAGAGAATTTTCTATTGTGATTTGTATGGGCAAGCACCCAAGCGTCATGCATATTCCCATATAAAGTAAAAAAAAAAAACTTTCAACGCTGCTACTTTCACAGCGAGCTCTACACAGGGGACCCACACCCTACCTAAAGTATTATCACTTAGTTCTGTTACACCCTGTATATTTTGATGGTACACCGAGAGATTGGCCAACCGTACACGATACAGTTAACTTTCTGCCGTATTTACCAAACTATAGGTAAGTGTATTGTCTTGTGTTACCATTTACTGAGGATTATGTAGCTAACACGATTACTTTACAATAGATACATAACTTATGTTAATGCATGCTACAGACCACCCGACCTACCCTCATAGTGCTACCGATTCTTACATCTATGAACATTTTCTGTGAGCCTAGTACCCGCACCTTGGCAAAATATTATTTTATTTTTTTCAACTGAGTTGTCATGATTAAAGTGGGGTTGCAACCTGTCATATTTATTTTGAAAATGAGAGAAATTTCCAAAAGATCGTTTCGATCGAGATTTCTGGTAAGGATTCGAGGGCCCCCTGAGCTTGAGGGCCCCGAGGCACTGCCCCGCCTAGCCCCTTGGTAGCTACGCCGCTGAACAATAATCAAATTAAATATTAATACTTTAGTATTTAAAATAATAATATTATGTAACGTAGATGGGTGAAATGCAGAATGAATGTACCTTGTCTATGTCCGACCATTAGTTGGAAATTGAAAAATAATAAAATATATTTAATAAATCTTACATAAATTTAATAAAATATATTTAAAATATCTATTTCTTTGTATTCCATAAAACTTTATGGTAAAATACCCTTACATTACATTGTAATAGGTTTCATTTCAGTTATTATGAATTTATTATGAATTCGACATATTTTAAATCTACCATCATATTTTTTTAGTTTCGTAACATCAGGTTGAGTAACGACGTTTATGCTGAAAATATACATTATTCTGGTTAAATGCCGCTTCAAAATTGTGAACACTGATAGTCGTATGTCAGTATCAAACATACTTCAATGTACAGCCGTTTTGTTTTGCAATATTCACGAATTTTACGCAGTGCCGATTTTTGTGCAAAAAATTATCAGTCTTACTTACGCCCATCTGTGTCATTATTGGTAAGTTTATTTAACTGTTCTTTATTAATTTCTTTTGGAAGTAAGATAAATATGCTTCTAACACGATTAACTCTCGATTTCGTGAGTGGTATCAACACGAGATTATTTTGAAGTTAGATTTTCTCAGATTTTGTTATCAGTTTCGTTCCGTTTCGTTACTTAGTTTCGTTGCGTTTCGTAACTCAGTTTTGTTATTCTTCTGTTACGTTACTGAACTGAGAACCTAAGGCCTAGTTCATAAGGGTCAGACAAACCCACAGTCATCGTTTTTTAAGCTTTATGCAGTCATCGAAAAAAGTTACATTAATCATACCCAAAGTTAACGTCATTTGACCTTTTTATTATTTTAAGTTTATTTATTTGTTAAAGATACATTTTAGAGAATGCTAATTTTAGCTATCCTACCTAATTAACAAATGGTGCCGCTGTCTAATGCCGAAAGGCAGAAGAGGTATAGAGAACGCCTGAAACAAAATAATCCAGAAAAGTTTGAAGAGAAAAGTAAAGTGAAGCAAAATAATATGAATTATTTTTATGAAGAAATGTTTACTTTGTTTAACAATGGTCGTTTAAAAAAAAAACCATTAGAGCTATGATTAGGATTTATACTTTTTGTTATTTTGTTGATTTTTATTACATTTTACTTAAAAACAATTATTTAAAAAATTGTTTTACTATATTGGTACCACGGATTTAAAAAAAATATTTTTTTTTTAAATCCGTGATTGGTATCTATACCTATACTCTGTTACAAACAAAAAACCTATATAATACAATATAGTTTATTGCATTCTGAAATCAATACATAAAATAACTAGCATGAGTCTTAAAATATAAGAAAAATATAATGTAATACTGCACTGCATAAGTCTAACATTTAATTTCGCAAAATGTTTATCTTATAGGACATAGGTAATCCATTTTATGAAATGATTTTAATTTGTATATTCATGTAAGTAAAGTATTATAATATAGTCCTCAGTTTTTTAGGACATATGGTCTACGCCTTACTTATCAGTTTCGATAAAATTTCGTTACGGGTTTTTACACGTCAGTTTACTTACAATTTCGTTACGGTACATCTATTCTGCATTTCACCCAGATGTACAATTCAACAAGTTATTTTAAATGTTATTTTGCCAAGCTGTCGTTACTATGAAATATTTAATTATATTTTAAAGCCTATATTATTATATTACGACAAATACGTTTCAGACGCATTTGACCAATATTTTAGTAGTTTGACAGTTCAATTATAAATTGACAGTCTGGAACAAAACTGTCAAAGTGTACTTACCTACTCTTTTGCTCAAATGCATTTTGTATCAAACGGCACTAACAAATTTATTTATTATTTTAGATAACCAAGCCGGTCGGGAGTCGACTAGCCTGTCATACATAATAATTATAATTAATGGCTAAAATAACATTATTTTAGATTTTACAGCCTTGGTTTTGTAAAATTGAAACGAGCGTCATGATTCGTTAATATGACGAAATCAATATGACATTTTTCATTCACTAAAAATATTTTTGGGTACATTTTTGTTACCGTACGTAGACCAACCTTGAATTAAAATAATAATAAAAAAAATCAATCGATATTCCTAAACCGTTGGTGACAAATATTGCGATATGATTATTAAAATTTTAAACGTTTACACTTTACCATAACATTATTTTACATCGTTATCAAATATTTAACTGTCAGATTGTCTTACTAGCATAGTTATATTTTTATTTACATTGCACTATATTTTTTGGCTACTTGGTATATCCCCTCAACTGTCCATAAAAAAAAAAACAATATGGCGCATCTGTCCACGTCAACGTGGGTGGTCGCCCGCGATGACGTCATCATGATGTTATGATTAAAATGACAATATATTTAAAAATATGTATCAAAGACATTTGTTTTTATAAATCTGTAGTTTATTAGCTACCTAATGATTATAATTTATTGTACCTTTACCTACACATAAATTGCTAATTCTAAGTCCAAAGTGTAGGGGGAGAGCGCGCGATATGGCTGACGATATCTATAAACAGATTACTTAATTTCTACCCATAATCTTTGTCTGAAACACAAGTAATGAATAGAAAACTGCTTATTACTTATTCTTCTATGATGCAAACACAAGATATTATACAATAGCACTTAATACACACTTCAAAATAGTAACAATAACATACGGGTCGTCACCATAAGCACCACTTAAACACCACTTGTAAACAATGTCTCAGCTTACACCGAATCGTACTCATGTTCCGGCGGGAACATGTTGGACATGTGTTGGTATATTCTATCCTTGTCTTACTCTCCGTATGTTTTGCAAGTTTGAGCAGGATAGACACAGTTTTTAAAAGTAATTTCTGCAAATAAAATAAGGCGGCAAAAATCGGCCAGTAGCTGGCGTTGGACAGACGCGCACATCTAGTAAAAACGCCAGGAGATGGCGCGTGGACAGTCAAGAGGATAGGTTTATCAGGGTTTTATACGCAAACAAAATGCAAAGGTGTGAGAAGGAAGGGGATATGTTTTAGCATGAAACATAATACCAACCTTTATCATATTCTGTGTGATAACGGCCATAGCATAAATATCAAAAAACATGTGCAGTGAGTAACTAAAAATAAAACTTTGCTAGCACTAGATACTCAAGTCTAGAGTATTAATGCACACTATTGTTGCAATAGATAGCGCTAATATTTTCAAACGAAAACGACACATTATAAACTTTACAACATTTAAACAATACATTATAAATGGATATAACTTTTACGATTACATCCATAACTAGTCTTAAGACTTTGGTCAATAAGGCATTAAGTTTAAAATATATATATTTATTTTAATTATTGTTCTTCTTAAATCTTATGTTCGTTAATGCACATTAATTACAAAAATATTTACACAAAGTTAAATACTATGGAAAGTGCCAAAACATTTTTTTAGCTTTCAAAAGGTATGCAAGATAAATTACCTTCCCTAGTAAGTAACTTCTCAGAAGCCAATCAATTTAAACAATCTCGCTTCTTTTTATCCATTAATTAATATAACATTAGACATCAACTGTTTAAAACTTTAAAGACAAGTTAGTTACAAATACAGTTAGCTACAAAATAGTTCTAGTATGTGGAACTAAGAATACTTTGCAATATCTATCTACAGTCATAGTATTTACAAGACTAGATTATTTTGGCAACGTATATGTGGTCATATTTTTTGCAAGTATAGTCACCTATTTTTTTTCAATAATATCTAGAAACATTTCATACTTTGTGCACATCTTCAATCTTGTTAAACATTTAAAATTGCACATCATATTGTCTTTTATCTTGTTTTACATCGTGTTTTCATTACATAAATGATTAATTATTAAATTTTCACAAGTTTCTAACTTTCATAATATTGCAATAAAGCTTTTGCTGTAAGATTCAGTCCAAGTGTTATGTAAAATAATATTGGCATATAAGTTCCAATTTTGGCCACATACATTTTTTTTTTTATTTAATGCTTAACTTTCTTCCTTAAGATAATACCTATAGGATTGATGCTTGATATTAAGTTGAGAAGACAAATTTAATTGAATATTTAGAATTAACAATAGATCAAAGATTTAAAAGTCTGACAAGTAGTGTAAATTCTTAAATAGAGTTTTAAATCTTACATTTCCGATTTCATTATCAGTGCTTCAGATGTAAAAGTACTAAGTAATTATAATCTTAATAATATTGTGGTTTAAAAGAGGATTTTGCAAAATAGTCTAAAATTGTAAGTAACAAGTATTTTACTGTATAGTTTTACGGTAAAAATAGAGCAACGTTGTGTATAGCTGGCAGTGTAGTAACAGGCTTAGTTTTGATATTTTCCATTTTACTGTTAATTATAATGTCGTAAAATGAAATCTAAAATCAATAGAAAATGTTGAAATCAGTACTTCTCGGAAGGTATCATGTTTTTGGTTACTTGTAGATATCAAAGCCTTGTATTATTTTGTGACACTTTCTGTTGTCTGCCTCAGTCCGCAGTCTGTTCAAGTGCGGTCGCTGTTCGAGCTGTGATTGATCCGATGAAGCTTCGTCCTGCGGCTGCATGAAAACAGAAAATACGTGAAATACACTCGCTACGTAGAACCTACATGAATATCATCGGAAAGGGAAAACACAAGCGCACTCAGTTAGAAGGCTTAAGGTGCAGTGTTTTCGAGAAAATTCCAAACGTAAATCGCAATAAGATTAATGAGGGTTTTCAATATTTCATTTGCTACTAGATGGAGCTATGTAGTCGTAGGGTCTTTCGTGTCAAATAGGCATTATGACAGCTATAAAGTGACATAAGACAGTTGACACCCTAAGGCTACATAGCGGCTGGTGGTAAACGGAATATCAAACCCTCATTCATCAAATCTTCTACGCTTCTACAATAAACCGTTAAACATTCGAAGCTGCATTCAAATAACCACTGCAACTCGGGAGCGAGGGTAACAGAAGCTGACAAGACATGACACTCCCTTGGCCCATGCATTACCTCTGCTACACGTTAATCTGGAAGGCCTCCCGCTTGTCGGGCGCGCGCCGCTTGCGCCGCTCCTCGCTGTCGTCTGAAAACCGCGACGGCGGATGGATGTGCTCGTGGAACGACGGGTAGTTCGATATACTGGACCCACAAATACATACGGGTTACACCCATCGATACCTTAACCTAGGTCTGATGGATGCAGGGATCACGCGAGGACAGAGGTGGGGAATATCAAGCGTTATAAATGTTAGTACATAAGATAGGGGTGTAATATGAGGTATTTATTAAAGAGTCTAGAAATAGGCAAGGAGTTTGATATTATAAGTGTACAAGTAGGGGACTTATGATATTTATGTAAAGATATTATTTTAAATTAAAATATTAAAGGGATTATGTATATCTTCGATGACAAAAGAATGTGATATTAAATAATTGGCTCACAAGATCAATGTTCATTCTTTTTTCATCAAATACAGGCTAACTCTTTATATAATTTTAAATAATAAATATAATTTTGTATAATCCATTATTACAAGGCAATACTACAATAAAATGTATTTTATATTAATTTTCTAAATTATAAACATGGGGTCTACCGGGATTGCATAAATAGATAAAAGGTACATCTCCTATTGACTCCTCCGAATTCCATCCGCTTATTTTACTTTCTTATAACTACGCCTTTAACTTTCTACTTATAATACGTACCTAAAAGTGGTCTCGTCGTTATGGCTGCTGTATCCGCTGGAGGATCGCACGTGTCTCTTGCCGAGGGCCCCGGCCTTGCCTTTCCTCGACGGGAACGCCTTACGCACAACCCCACCGACGGAATTCTCCGACGACGAAGAGGACTCCTCCCGCTCCACGCTCGGATCTGTGTAGATTAACGCTTCATAAAACAATAATCTGTCTCTTTACGGAGCCAAATGCTCGATTTGTAATTTTTTTTAAATGGAACACAATATATTGACAGTTTGTGACAAAAAATTGACAGTTTGTTACAAACTATTTATAGTATTGCTGGCTACGAATAATAAAAACTAAGGAAGAGTAACTCCGTCAAAAAACATGCTCCAAAATACTTGTGTACCTTAGGTACACATTTTAATACATTTGCAATATTTGGGTGGCCTTGAGCGATATAAAGGCTGACGTTACATGACAGTTCGAAAGGAACCAAATTTTAAACGGTAATAGTATGGGAGTTACGTTTCCTTAGTTTTTATTATTCGTAGATTGTTGGTAAGGAATTATTTTTACAAAGTAATCGTATATGACAAACTTAAGGAAAGTGTTATATTTCAGTATATTGTTTCATATTTTTAAGACATGTATGGGAAAACAATAAAACCTTAAAAATCTAACCTTTCCTGGATTTTACCGTACATTGTTACTTTAGAAAAATTGTTTATAATAAGCAACACTAGCGAATGATGCAATAATACAGGGTGTTTTATTTTTTCCTAAGAAATAAAAAAAAACATCCTTTATTATTACACCATGCGGTAGTATAGCTAATTATGAACAATTTATCCTAAGTGATAATTAACGAAAAAATCAGGCAAAGGTTCGACATTCAGCATTTTATTGTTTTCTCATACATATTTCTTTGAAATATGAAGCAATATGTTGAAATACAACACTTTCCTTGAGTTTGCCATATATAACTTTTGAGAAATTATTCCTTACTAGCAATACTACAAATTAATTCAATAATAAAGGATGCTATTTTTCATTTTCGGAAAAAATAAAACACCTGTATTATTGCACCATCCACTAATGTTGCTTATTATAATCAATTTTTCCAAAGTAAGAATGTACGGTAAAATCCAGGAATGGTTAGATTTTTAAGGTTTTATTGTTTTCCCATACATTTCTTAAAAATATGAAACAATAATCTGAAATATAACACTTTCCTTAAGTTTGTCATATACAATTACTTTCCAGAAATGATTCCTTATCAGCAATACTATAAATTGATGCAATAATACAGGGTGTTTTTTTGTGATTTTTTCTTACCTTCTACCCTCATTAACTTTTTTCTCCCATGGTTAAGAGATTTTTCGTCATACAATAAAATGTTCAACTTTTCAAGCCCAAGCATTTGATAAATGTCTCAACGTGCTACAGCTTGGGTACGGGTCCCATACAAAAATGCCCCAGGTTCTTTTAATACTTCAGTCGGAATTTCCAGGAATTGCTATTGTATTCTATTGTTGTCGCGATCACCGGTGCTCGCGCGGGGCCTGAAGGATTAAAAAAATTTTGGTGCTACAAAATATGATTTAAAATCTCCAATGGTAACTAAGTACCTATACTAAAAGGGTAACTATAGGAAAAGGGTTTTACAAGCAGCGGGGTGCGCAGGGCGGAGTCTCTGGGGCTCGCTGTCGGAGCGGGGGGCTGACGCGTCGTCGCTCGCGTCGTCCTCGTACTCTGTAATGGGCAGGTGCAGCGTTAGTATCTTCTTCACCTCCGAGTCCGTCGAGCCCAGGTTGTCCGACTCTGCAAATCACGATCACACTGTATATCTGCGCACCATCGTCGACAGTATGTAAGCGGCTATTAAGGCCGAGAGTCAAGTTTTTTACTTAGACTTTTAAATTGACTGTTTCTAATTTAACAAGTTTTAGCCGAAGCATTTTTTTAAACTGTCAATTTGTAACAAACTGTCAAGTTACAAAAAATAGTAGGGAAAGTGATTTTGAATTAGGTAACTTGAGTCCCAGTAAACAAGACTAGGCGATTGCTAAATATTTTATAATGTTTCGCCTAGATCTATCGAACTATAACAATAGATACAGATCTATTGTTATTTTTATGATTCCAAAAATGAAAATTAGACGCCATCTTGTGACTGTAAAAGAGGAAATGTTAGAACTGTCATTTTTGAAATCAAAACGGTTAAAGCCGCTTATGTACTGTCGATTTTCAATTTAAAGTATAGCTCGATGAATACTTGAAATCAAGAATATGACGAAATCAAAATCACAGTAAATGTGCACAGTTCTTAAAGACAATTAATAGTAAAATTATGACTTAATTAAATTAGTAGTATGATATTAGAGGCGACGCACAACTTTGGAGACAGTCAAATAATAGCAAAAAGACAGAAATTTAAATATGCAAATAATACAAAAGAATAATTACCACGTATGCAGGTGCACATGTTAAAAATAAAGAAGAAATAAAATAATATTTTACTAGGATGAATGTTGAAGGCCGATCACACGTTTAAAAACAAATTGGCAATGTGGCAGGCCTTTAAAAATGGAATGATTTTTGAATTTCGAGTCGGATAAGCGCCATCTACACTGTAAACAACACGTGCGACTTTCAACTTTCGAACGTTTTCAATAAGTAAGTATTCAGATTTATTTCTGAAAGAAGTATTTTATGAAACATTAAGTTGTTAACAGAATAGACGCGAAAGTACACATAATGACTGACGATGTATTAAGTAGCGATGAACATTATGTGCACGCTTACCTTAATAAATTACAACACCAGTTACGCTTCCCTCAGGTTGCATAAAAGGCGATTATTTTGTCAAATTCAATATACAATACATGGATAAACTTAATCTTAGGTGCAATCTACGTAAATAAAACTAATGTATCTAACTACGTTATTCCAATGTGATTGAACAACAGAAAACGTACCTTGACTCTCGGAGTGCGGGTCCCGAAGACGGTTTCCTTTTCTGCGCACTTTCGTGTACTCTGGCTCTTTACCCTGTTTAGAAACAAAATGATTTTTGTGTTAATAAATATTAAATAATCATTTATTTAAATTAAATCACCAATTTATTCTAAATAACAGTGCTACAAGGATGGCGTGGCCACAATAAGAACAACGCAGTGTAACGTTATTTGACTGATAACATCCGCTAATATTATCCACTTGTGTCAGTGATAACTGATAATTAACTGCCGCAGTTAAATGAAGAGCTTGACAGATAGGTACATAATGTATGGGGCTCATGTCAAATTTTTCATTTAATTACAGACTATATTTAGCTAGCTGCCGTCGACGCGTGCCGCGGACTACCGTCGACTGCCGTCGACAAGTGCCGTTCGTCTGTAAGAGCGCTAAGCACCCACCTTGTATTTATCATTCTGCTTGAGATCGTGGTAGACAAAGGAGCCGCGCACGGAGTGGTAGGGGCCACTGTACACGTTACCGCTGTAGCTGCTCTCGCTGTACGTCGGTTTAGTCAGTTGGAACGTCGCGTAGGGGCAGATGTCCTCGATGTATTCTGAAATCGAGTAGAGATAGGTTGAAAATATACAAGAAAGTTGGGACCAAAGTGCTTAGTCAAATTGCATTATTGGTTTCGATAGCGAAGTTAGCTGTCAAAATTATAATATGGGATTTGATAACGCATTCCAAGCGCTATGATTTTTTAAATGAATATTACAGTGCGACAACGTTTTAAATGAACGTGGGCGGGGAGTGAGCGGGGGACGCTGCAGGTAAAGGGAGAACTGTCAAAAATGGCGTTTCTTTAAAATCTTTAAGATGGCGGCGTTAGTTCGTTTTTTCGCCACGTTCATTTAGATGCTTCTCGCACTCTTCGTATCGCTAAAATAAAAAATAAATGAATTACCATTGGATGCATGTTTATAGTGATGCGTGGGCGCGGGATGCTGCGCGCGCGCCGCTAAATATTGCTGGTCGCGGTTGGCTTTGTTCTGCAGCTGCGCGACTGTCGGCGACTCCCCCGCTGCCGCTGTGGTCGCGGTCGCAGTGCCGCCGCCCTCTGAAACGTTAAAGCGTTTGTTATTATTAAAAAGATAATATTATGTTTACTGGGTAGTTTCATTCTGCTAAATAGTTTTGATATTATGCTTTTGAAGCAGTCTCGATGGTGGTATAAACTTACAATAGGCCTAGACAAGTGGCAAGCGATTGTCGTAAACGCCAACAAAATGTATGGGATGACTTCATAGAATTATGACCTTTTTGAATGGTATTGATATCGTTGGATGATGTCAAATCGCATACATTTTGTTGGCGTTTACGATAATCGCTTGCCACGTCTTGTCTAGTAGGGAAGGATATTGTGGCGCATGGCAAATACTGTGTGCGTCCCCCCAGAAAGCCCAATCGAGCTAGGTGTATTTTCAATATATCAGAATTTAGAGCAAAAATAGAGCACCTCTACAGTCAAGTAAAAAAATTGGAGCATTAATACGAACGACGCTGCGAGCTAAAAACCGTGGGCTTGCTGACGTCCTGTCCCGTCAGCACGCCCAAGCTAGATCTCGGGAACCGTTCAGAGTACTATCGTGTATTGTGGTTCAAATTTTCGAGCAAAATTGGAGCACTCTGCTCCCGTGAAATCAACTTCGAAACTAGAATGTGAAAGGAGTTAGACGTGATTAACCGGTGGGCTTGCTGGCGTCCTGTCCCGTCAGCAAGCCCACGCAGATCTCTGAAACGGTAGTGATTTGGATTATGATTAAAAACTCTACAATAGAGCCCTATTTAGAGCACTCTGCTCCAAAAAAAATATTAATGTAGCTTCAATAGTTATCGAGTTACAGGCCTTTGAAAACGGGCTTGCTGACGTCGCGTCCCGTCAGCAAGCCCATTTGGAGCGTGAAAACTACTGAACGGAGAGTCGTCAAAAATATCTCAAATCGTAGCTTAGAATGAGAGAACTATGCTCCAAATAGATCAAAATCCTAGGTTCTACGGTTTTCGCACTATCAGCGAAAAACACTTCAGCCGCCAAAATTTGTCGATTTTCACAATCGCGCGACGTTGCCGTTCCGTGCTACAAGCAAATGAACGCTTCATTTGCCGTCGGTGTACACGAGAATGAACCTTCCGATGGTTTATTTAAGAGTCTCTTTACTTGCAATCCTAAGATGGCACGTAGTTTATGTCTGATATAATAGACCAGCAGCTATCGTTGCTAATTCGACATTTGTAATCTTCTTGTAAGTTCATGTAAAAAATGTTACCTAATAATATTTCATTTGATGTGATGTGAGTCAGCACAGCATGATTAAGGGCCTACATGAACCATAATGGCGCCGCCATTAGTTAAAAATAATTACTCACGTAAGTAGTACTTACCTACTTTTAAACGAAAACGTTACTTACAAGAAGTAATGACTCATTATTTCTTCTTGTAAGTAACTAGAACTAGAATATAAGATTTACTACGTGTAATTATATGATTAAAGCTGCGTTTCGATAATACTACAAACATTCATGCTAATAAAAATCGGAATAATTTAGCAAAATTGTTTTCCATATATCTCTATAACTTGACATTTTAGGCCCATATGTTATTTAACATTTTTTGTTCGCCTGTACGTCCGCCATCGAAATGTATAAGTTTATAGTGCGACGTAAAATCAAAAAAAAATCAAAATGGCGGACAGTAGGTGTGCCTGGCTCCACACAAAAATTTTCAAACCCCTTTGTACAGATCTTGGAGGTATCAGAAGTAACATAGGATAATTATTCTTTGAAAAAATATTTTTTACGAAAAAAAAGAGAGTTCATATCAACAACTAAGCAACTATGTAACATCACTAATAGTCGGTGGTGTCATATGGACTAGACTCTAGAGATTCCATAATATGTCACCACCGGCGCGGTGGTGTCGTTTTGGTGGTGTCAAGTGGAACGATCGGGACAGTGTTACTCTTAAATTAAATAACTATTAACCTATCAAATGTACAAAAAAATCAGCCAAGTGCGAGTCGGACTCGCGCACGAAGGGTTCCGTACTGTGATAGAGTGAAAGTTGGGAAAAATAGTGTTTTTTTGTATGGGAGCCCCCTTAATTATTTATTTTATTTTAATTTTATTATTAAATATTAAAGTATATAATATATAACTCAGGATATTGTAAAAATTCCAAGTGTCTATATGTTGCCATTATGGATTACGAGCAAAAAGGCCAAAAAAATCACGTTTGTTATATGGGAGCCCCACTTAAATATTAACTTTATTTTTTTAGTATTTGTTGTTTAATAGCGGCACCAGAAACACACAATCTGTAAAAATTTCAGAAGCCTAGCTATAGCGGTTCTTGAGATACAGCCTGGAGACAGACAGACGGACAAACAGACGGACAGACATCGAAGTCTCAGTAATAGGGACCCGTTTTAACCTTTGGGTACTGAACCCAATAACCAACAAAACTTGGTTGTTAAGTATGAGGTATCAAAAGTCAAAAGTAACGAGTAACGATACGATAGTAACGAGTACTAACAGTTAAAGTAACGAATACATACGGGTACGCTTTTTTCCGTTACTTTTACAGCTCTAATAAAAATAAAATACAAATAAACTGCAATTGTAGGCATTTAAAGGTGAACGCAGATTTGGCCGCACCGCACGCACCGCAGTCGCCGCATTTCGAATTCTTTATATGAAGTTATAGGCAAGCTCGCATACCTACCCGCGCCGCAGTCTTCGCAACTTCTACATTCTTTATATGAAGAATTCGAAATGCGGCGACTGCGGTGCATGCGGTGCGGCCAAATCTGCGTTCACCTTAAGTCACCATCTAAAGGTGCTCCCAGACAGCAGTTATATAACGTTAGATAACATATTTTGTTGTTTAACTTAAACAAATTATAACAAAAACACGTTTATTTCTTGACATGTTGTAGCGAATGTTATACGCTGTTATAAAATGTTATCGTGTTACATATTTTTATAACGTTATTAACTGCTGTGTGGGAGCACCTTAACAGTCATGTGGCGAGTCTGTGACGTCAGTTCGACGATTAAAAATAGAACTATCTCTTTTATGTAAATGGCATTTCGTATCTTTTGTTTCAGTTGTCTGTCGTCAATGTGTGCAATTGTGTATTTGTGTATTGGCTCGGCTTCGATTTCAGCCGGAAAATAGTATGAACGTAACAGATCTGTATGTAGAATATCATTGGCTTAAGCACTATCAATGTTGCCGTTTTGGCATTTTTAATGCTAAATTTGGCATATTTTCACTTAATTTAGCATGTAAATTTGGAACTTAGCATTTTGCATTATTTTAGCATTTTTTCAACATTGTCTAGGGCAACACTTTATATAGGGGAATTCCCGACCCGACCCACCATCGTTCAGAAATATTGAGAGGAAATCCCATCCATCGTTAAGAGATATCATTTCGTGCATTCGAGCGATGGCTCGGTGATGGTTCTGACTTGGTTCTGTCTCTGACTGTCACGCCATTTTCGAAAATTTTTCAATTTCTATATTTTACTCTCATTAAACTGAATATAAGTATCTAAAGAAATTTCCATGAAAGCTATTTATAATTTTTATATAATTCGATTTTTTTAATAAATAAGCTATTAGTGGCGCAAATACATATACTTACCTACTTAGTTTTATATTTGAAACAAAATACTAAATCGGTGGTCAAAGTAGGAATAGTTACTTTTGCCAGGAGGAACAAGTTGCTGACCTGCAGATATTCTTCGAAATAAATGACTAAGATTTAGATTTTTGACTTATTAATGCTTTACCTTCAGGTATTTTTCAAAATAGAAGATTAATAAATTGTTTTATAAATAATAAATACTTACTTTAAATAAAATTAGCATTTTATTTAGCACTTTTTAAACTGTAATTAGCATTTTCTAGCATTTTTCGGGCGGAAAGTTAGCATTTTTCTAAAATATAAAACGGCAACACTCTGCACTATACCTACCTATTGTTACGATGTTTACTTATATTGTCTGTTAGTTTATTTTAAATTTTCAATTATAACATTTACACATTTGTATGTTTCTTGTTTTATTTCAACACTTCTATTAAGATCACAACTTCACAAGCCTAAGTGGCGCCGCCATCAGTTAAAAAATAATTTCTCAGTTAAAAATAATAAATATTACACAGCTTTCTATATTTTGCCGATTGATTGTTTCTAAATAAATGCCTAACTTAAAAACTGAGTTTTCGTTTAAAAGTAGGTAAGTACTACTTACGTGAGTAATTATTTTTAACTAATGGCGGCGCCATTATGGTTCATGTAGGCCCTTAATCATGCTGTGCTGACTCACATCACATCAAATGAAATATTATTAGGTAACATTTCAATATAGGGAGTAGGCAAACAAGCTTACTTTTACATGAACTTACAAGAAGATTACAAATGTCGAATTAGCAACGATAGCTGCTGGTCTATTATATCAGACATAAACTACGTGCCATCTTAGGATTGCAAGTAAAGAGACTCTTAAATAAACCATCGGAAGGTTCATTCTCGTGTACACCAACGGCAAATGAAGCGTTCATTTGCTTGTAGCACGGAACGGCAACGTCGCGCGATTGTGAAAATCGACAAATTTTGGCGGCTGAAGTGTTTTTCGCTGATAGCGCGAAAACCGTAGAACCTAGGATTTTGATCTATTTGGAGCATAGTTCTCTCATTCTAAGCTACGATTTGAGATATTTTTGACGACTCTCCGTTCAGTAGTTTTCACGCTCCAAATGGGCTTGCTGACGGGACGCGACGTCAGCAAGCCCGTTTTCAAAGGCCTGTAACTCGATAACTATTGAAGCTACATTAATATTTTTTTTGGAGCAGAGTGCTCTAAATAGGGCTCTATTGTAGAGTTTTTAATTATAATCCAAATCATTACCGTTTCAGAGATCTGCGTGGGCTTGCTGACGGGACAGGACGCCAGCAGGCCCACCGGTTAATCACGTCTAACTCCTTTCACATTCTAGTTTCGAAGTTGATTTCACGGGAGCAGAGTGCTCCAATTTTGCTCGAAAACCACAATACACGATAGTACTCTCAACGGTTCCCGAGATCTAGCTTGGGCGTGCTGACGGGACAGGACGTCAGCAAGCCCACGGTTTTTAGCTCGCAGCGTCGTTCGTATTAATGCTCCAATTTTTTTACTTGACTGTAGAGGTGCTCTAAATTCTGATATATTGAAAATACACCTAGCTCGATTGGGCTTTCTGGGGGGACGCACACCAAATACTAGTTCTAAAACTAATGCCGCTATCTTGAAAGTATATCTTGGAAGCTGTTTGTGCTGTGAATGGTATTTTAAACCAAGGCTGCTCAACTCCAGGCCCGCGGGCCACAATGTGGCCTGCGAAAGAATTTTAAATGGCCCGCACAAGGAAGTTTTGAATACTTAACTTTTTTTTACTAAGTTGAACTGCAAAATCATCAATCATTGAAAACCCTTTTTGTCGAAAAAGTGTCGTCGAAACCTCAATTCTTCAGAAGATTTTGCAGATTTCTGGAAGTTGGTACCAAAAGAAGACTTTCCTGCAGTAACTGATCTAGCGTTACAGTTTTTATGTAGTTTTGAATCAACATATTATGTCTGTGAAAAAGTGTTTTCAGACCTTAATTATGTTAAAAATAAATACCGCATATCATTAACTGAGCAACATATTTCTGACTTGTTGCTACTGTCAACATCAGATTTATCACCCAACATAAATAAATTGTTAAAAGACATACAACTGCAAAAATCTCATTAATATCAAAAAATAAATTTATGCTTATATAACCCATTGAAGTTTGATTGGTAATATATTTATAAATGTCGGAATCCACCGTTTGGCCCCACTGTAAAAAAGGTTGAGCAGCCTTGTTTTAAACGCTATTTAAGAAGTGTTTAATGTTTTGCATGTAGCGTCACTGGTTTATGTCGGGTGGTAGGCTGGGTTACATAATATCTACGTTTTACCATTGGCCACCTTATTGAAGAAGACAATTCGGCTAATTGTTGAACCGCCTCATTTCAAAACGGCCCTGTTTATAATGACAGCTAGCTGTAATGAAATACGGCAGATTATACAATCTGACTACGATATGTGCAGTACGGTACGTACTGTTGCGGCGCACGAGCAGCACGATGGCGACGAGTGCGGCGAGCACGAGCAGCGAGAGCGCGGCGGGCAGCAGCACGCGCGCGCCGCCCAGCCCCCGCGACCCCGCACCCGCCGCCGCCGGCACCTCCCCTTCCACCACTGTAAAAGTATTACAGTTATAAGTTATAGTATATCATAGACAAACTTACTTAATGGAAAAATTGAAAAATACACCTATGAATACCGTCAATCTTGTCTACTTTCAAACAAGAAAGCAAATTACAATCGTTTCTCCCTCTGGAAATACATATAAATCAAAATGAGAAAATGAGACTAGCACGACGTCTCAACTCTCAACAATGCGCGCTAATGTATACTCACGCTCAGTCAGCGCATGCGTGGTGAAGTTGTATAACGCGAGGGCATGCCCCGCGTTGTTGTGCGCTGTGATGCGCAGCTGGTAGCGCGCGCCCGCCGCCAGCCCCGCCACGCTGTACACGCGCTCCGTCGCTTGCACGCTGTTCGACACTAGCCGCCACTGGAAATTACATTTATTTATTTATTATTTACGGTTACGGTTGATAGACTGTAAAACGTTTAAGTAAACAGTAACCTAAATTCAGGAACTAAATTCAGATTCTCAATTCAGAATCCTAAATTCAGGATACTAAATTCAGATATTAAATTCAGGATCCTAAATTCAGACTAAATTCAGGATTCTAAATTCAGATCCCAAAATCAAAATCTTAAATTTCGGTTCATGAATTCAGATCTAAAATTTAAGGATCCTAAATTCAGGTACCTAAATTCATATTATAAATCCAGATATAAATTCAGAATCCTAAATTCAGAATCCTAAATTCAGAATCCTAAATTAAGATCCTAAATTTAGGATGATGCCTGATGCATCATATTGTATTCTTTATCATTTACTTCATAACATGAATACATTCATAGTTTACCTGAGACTGTCCGACCTCCCGGTACTCTATGACGAAGTACAGGATCCCGCAGCCGCCGTCTCCCCACGAGTCCAGCCACACAGTCACCGTCGTCGTGTTTAACGTTATCATCTGCGAGTGCTTCGGCTTTACGGGCACTGAAATTATGAGATGAAGATAAAGAAACAGCTTGCTTGTATACCAGCTTGTATTGATACTGATCAATCGCATATTTATTTTATCAGACGTCTCTTAAAGCTCGTGCTGTCTCCAACTTTCGGACAGAAAAGATCGTGACAACCGGTAAAAGCAGAGGGACATTTCAAATCAATTTGAAGCAACAATATAATATGTCAGAAAATACAGGCTGATCACCTAATAATTATTATCTTATATAAAATAAAATAAGAAATGATCCATTTGAAACACGGACACGTAAACCATCGGTAACAGTACCAACGCAAAGACTTCTATTTGAACTGAGGTAGACAGTCCATACGCACCAAATGTTCCGCCGTTCCAATTATAGAGCTAATTCACACCGTTGCAGTCAGTGTTCACTGGCGCGCTGTACGCGACGGTCGTATGCGAGTGTGTACGGTTAGCAAGGAAATTTTTAAAACAAACTTTGTTTTATTTTCAGATACTAAATGTAATCAAAGAGCAAAATGCTATCTTGTGTTATAAGATTTTGTAAAAATTATATCAAATAAATCTTCAGGGATTACCTTTCACAGACCGGAACTATCATAGTTGTTCACAATAGATGGATAATTTCTACCTGAATACAACAAAGCAAAAAGTAAGGGTTATGTTTCTCACAGGCTATGTATGTATGTATGTATGTAACGTATGTATATTATGTTACCGTTAATTTGCGTAATCCAGTTAGAGTGCAGATTAACGCGGTATTCTGCAGATTATCTGGGTGAGTCAGTTAAAGTGCAAAAATTTGATTCTATTCTTACATTACTCCTCCAGGTCACAAAAAAAAATTCTCATCTGCTCTAAGAAAGTTTGCACTGACATTAAAATTTTACTCTGTGGCAGCATAAAGGTATGCCCGGAAAACCTTTAAAAGCGTATTGCCACATCCGCGCACACTGTCTAAGTGGTATCAAACAGTCAGTTCAGAACCTGGTTTCACAGCTCAGTCATTTAAAACATTGGACCAAAGACAAGATAATCTTAAAAAGAGATTAATTTGCTGTCTTGTAGAGATCAACTACGATAACATGGCGCGCCCCTCCAAATGACTGTTTCAATGTGTCTAGTCACATCGTTATGAAAGAGTTTGTATCATGTATGTAGTAAGTATTCAACCAATCACAGTACACGTAATATTTCTGTTAAGAGTCCGTATACGAAATTTTGCCGATTTTGTCGAAATTGCAAAGGTTCAAAGAAATATTATTAGGTTTTTTCCCCTTATTAGACTTAAAAAATATATATTAATTATTAAATTTAAAATATATTTAAGCGCGGAAAGCCGACTCGAACTTGCGGGGAGTAATATAATGTGAGATTTAGGTTGTTTTGAATCGTGTTTTTTGGCACGATTTGTTTTTTTTTCTTTTTTCTCGAATTGGATAGAATTTTATCTATAGATTATTTCTGTGGTTTTCTTTTTATGAATTACAGCTCCAAGTTGCCGAAATTAACAGCAATTCTTTGCCCATTTTCTCTAAAATTTTGCCGAGTTACATATTTTTTTACTCAACTATTAAAGTGGTAAAAAGTAACTCCAACATTTTATAGACGACTTTCTCAACAGTACATTGTATTTTTTTCATACCGTTAAGACATCAATACAATCCATAAACAACACACCACCTGCATGCCGCAAATTATAAAAAAAAAAAAATACTAGCAAAGGCCAGAAGCTCACAAAGTTTATATTATTATTCGAGGGTAACTAAAGAAGCAACAATAAAATACACTTTATTCCATGATAGAAAACCTGTACAATTACAAAAATACCTTGAGACTAATAACATTAAGCTTAATTGAAATTCCTGTCGGTCTTTGTAAATTCATTTAGAAATAAATACCAGTTAATTGTAAGTTGTAGTTCAAGCTTAGTTAATATTATACTTAATAACGATTTTTTTTTTCATAATTTGTAATAGACCTTTTTGCAGTCAGTACTTGCGGGCGTTTGTTTACGATCTTTCGGGGAGTTACGCTTGCGTTCGGTATAACCGAACATCATAGGCCTGCATCCTTGTCACTCTTGTTACAAAATAATATTGGCATCTTGCCCTTGACTACGTAGATGCATTTTTGTTTGTGTGTGTGTAATGTTTTGAGTGTATTGTTTTAGGATTGCTTTTCAAATGACATTTCGTAGAGTAGGGTAGACTGGGTTCGGTTGTGACAATTTTGGTTTGGAAGCCAATAATTTTGTTAATTTTACAGCTAGCTTGGATTTTTTTATCACAAACCATAGTTTATTTATTTGTCTACATAAAAATACCAATATTTCATGCTAAAATGCGATGAATTAGTCATGGAATCCAATTTAAAAGAAAGAGGGAAATTGTCACAACCGACCACAACCCAAGGACGGTTGTGACAGTGGTTGGGGTTAGTAGTTACGTCTACAAAAAAATGTTTTATATGATCTTTATTTCAATAAAAATGTACCATAAAACATCATAATCTTATTCTTAACAAATTCATTTAGCGTATCAAAACATAGTCTATTTCTAAACATATTTATCGACCAAAACAACGACATCCGATTCATTTAATGAATTTCCCCGTTCTCTGTAAATGACTCCTAAATTTGACGTCTTGGTGAGTATTTTCGTATTGACTGATAATATCCTGCACTCGTTTAGTCTTCTGTAAGCGTTTTTAGGACATCTAAGAAAAAATATATGATAAATGTATGTTACAACCGTACCCATAAGATCTGTCACAACCGTACCCAACACAGAATTTCAATTAACAAACAAGTGCCACGAATCGGCTAAACGATTTATGTAAAAAATAATCACTTGTAGTTAACTACTAATGATCAACTTACAACAAGAAAATAAACAACATAGGTTATTTGTACACAAAAAATAGTAAACATTGAAATAAATCATGCAAGAAAACCTACTTTTGACTGTTAAAAAGCAATGAAGGTCCCTGATAACGTTAGGTATGGTCAAGTTCTGGCGGAAGCAGTGCTAGGAGAAGCATTCAGACTTGCAAGACGCGTCTTTCTCTCTTAGCACCCATCCCCATATTCCGTATAGTTTCGCTGTTATGACGACTGTCACAACCGTACCCTGGCACAACCGTACCCAGTCTCCCCTACGGCACGTCTACCTCAGTTTAAATCATAAAGGTAATATTAAACATACCTATCGGAATAGAGAAACAATCCCAAGCTGTCAAGCTTAACCAAAATTTGATTTACATCTGTGTATACAATTATGTTTACGTGTGCGTGTCAGTGATGTACAAACATCTTGTAATTCGACAAAATATCGATCATGATTCATGGAATAATAATTGTAAGATTGTAAAAACAATAAAATGGGATAAAATAAAACTTCATAGATATATAATAAAATTGTAATTTTGAAGTAAAATATGACTTTTCTTCAAAATGCTTGCTGCATAATTAAGTAGGCATGAATTTTTCTTCGGAGTCCAGTTTGGACGGTTAATTATTTTAAGCCATGAATTTTTGGTATGCAGGTCAGCAGGAAAAATTGGCCAAGTGTGAGTCGGACTCGCGCATAAAGGGTGACCGGTTTCAACCGGGTATTTTCTAAAACCCGACACGATACGACACGACAGGTTACCGTCACATCAGTACACGACACGACACGACTTCACTAGACCCTATTAATTTTCAATTCACTCTCAATGAGGCCTTTTATTTGATGCCCATCTTGCAGAAGTGCTTATAACTATTCCCCTATCTTGGACGAGTAGCCATATTGGATGTAGAATGACATTACATCTGTGGAAATTTCAGAAGTCTATTACTATAGCGGTTCTTGTTATACAGCCTGGAGACAGACAGACGGACGGACGGATGGACAGACGGACAGGCAACGAAGTCTTACTAATAGTTACTAATAGTAGAGCGGGACCCCACTACTAGGACTTTTTACCCTTTGGGTGCGGAACCTTAAAAACGATAAATTATGTATGATAGTATATTAATATAGTAACTAAATATAAACTACGGATGAGTATGTTATCATTTCAACATTCCTAGATAATTAGTATACTTAACTAAAAAATATTTTCATATCGACACTACTTATCGATAACTTGATGCAGCCCTAGTGTAAAATAGATGAAAATTGTTTAAGTACACAAAATATCCTTATATAGCACCATGCACCATGGCTAGTCAAGTTATGTTTTCCATATAAGTACCTAAACATATATAGAAGTGAATTATCAAAATCAATATCAATAACTCGTAGGGAATTGGCAAAAATAAACTTAAAACTAGGTCCTGTCGATGTAGAATAATTCACATGTGAAATGAATATTTGTCCGGGTTTTTTCGATGTGTGGTACTGAGGTCAATCCTCGAACTTGTAACCTTGTTTTTAGAGGAGTATTTCTAAAAAATATTCATTATTTAACTTAAAATCACAATTCGATCGGTACAGGGTCAGACAGACTGTCAAACAGATGAAAAAAAAGCTATGCAACCTCAAAACACGCTTCTCTTTCTACCACGCAGTGTTACTGATAGTGACATCTCGCTTGCTCAGGCCTTTGTTTCTCTATTCCGATAGGTATCTCAGACCAATAAAAAAAGAAAGACGGAGTATTTACAGGTAATGGGGTGAAGTCGCTGTCGATCAATGTGTGCGTCACGCCTAGCATAAATACGCTAGGCGTGCGCTTGTGTGCAAAAAAATAATGTTGCCAACTCAGGGTTTCAGATTGTCAAACTCCCATCCTGTTGCAGTCTTATTAAACTACTAAGTAATGACTACAAAAGTTGCTATCAAACTAGATTGTTAATCATCATTCATTAGTAATTGCTGAAAAAAGTAAATACTTAAATATCTATATCTAATAAATTATGTGTTTCAACTAAGAACAGACAGACAGACAGACAGACATACATACAGACAAAAATTGTAAAGAATGTTGTTTGGTGTATGCAGTATGTATCGTATACAGATTAATATGCAAATAGTAAAAAAATCTTTCAATATTAAAAACAGACACTTCAATTTTATTTATATTAATAGATTTTAAATGAATAACGAATTTTAGGTTAAAAATAAACATTTGTCAGGATAATACAGCACGTAATAATATTTTTCCCCTATTATGGGGAAAAATATCTTGCGACCAGCATGCAGCACTGGTTGAGGTTCTGTGTTTCGAGACTCTCGAGACAATTTTTAAAACTAATAAATTAAATTCGTTATTTCGGTGGTAATACATAAATATTCAACTAATTACTTGTGAAACGTAATCCCACAAGGTTTCTTTTGAGCACAACAATTGTTTTTGCACCATTTAACGATGCAGGACGGCATATTTTGATATTTCTTGACACAGATGAAAACGACATGCGCCGTCACTCGTTGAAACCGGAATGGCGGGCGGCCGGCTTCCTATGGCCGTATCGGCTTCCTATTGCCTGCCTCACCGCGTAGCATCGATGGCTCTGTCTATCTTTTTTTATTGGTCTGAGATAGGTATATTAACTTTATGGTTTAAATAGAAGTTTTTGTACCAACGTCGATGACAATATTATCAGGCCTGCCTGAACAAGCCTGATTTTTCATCAACCGTATTGGTTGCCGTTAATATGACAGAGAGTGCTCTTGTGAACAAAGTATACTCGAACGCTTGGAAATGCCTAAACGGTAAAGTTTCGATAGAACGTGAGTATTATGATTCCTCACCAGTGCCCTTGGTATACGCGTGAACGATGTCACAGGGCAGGCCGGTGCCGATGCGGTTGAAGGCGGTGATGTAGAGCTGGTAGCGCGTGCCGCACCACAGGTTGGGCAGCACGTGCTCCGACGTGCCCGCCTCCACCTGCAGCTCCTCCCAGTCGCCGTGCTCGCGCTTGTAGTTTATGACGTAACCTGGAAGTAGGAAAACTGCAGTCTTACTCCCGAAACAGATACGATTTTTATTTACGAATCTGATATTGTTTCAAAGCGAGCCGCTGTGTTAAAAGTCGTTGATATCGAATTAGTTCCAAATTGAGCCGCAGCACGATTTTGTGCTAGTAGGCACCTATATTATAATAAGTCAGAAGAAGCAAATGCTTTGAGATCGAGCTGATTCGATTCTCGATTCGATTTTGATTCTGTCGGGAGTAAGGAAGCTAGTTTTTGCATACGGGCAACAACATGCTTCTGCGGCACGCGTCTTGCCTGCATTACTGGAAAACCATCTATGAAAAGATAAGATGCGGGCAACTGCGGACCAGCGCGGGCGATAACCCGCATGAGGAAGAGTGCCGTCGAAGAAATAGGCTGATTGTGGACCTGAATTAAAATCCTTTCCCATTTAAAAGCCTTTAACAGACGTCAATATTGAATTCGATAGACGAACGACTGTAAATAATATGGAATGTAAAATCTCACCCAGTATAGGACTACCGCCATCGCCTTGGTCGCTCCACTGCAGATGCAGGGAGTCAGCGTACGAGTCCACAACAGCCAGAACTGGCGGCTGCGGAGGCACCTTCACCTCCACCAAGTACGTGACCTCGTCTCGTCCGTGGATGTTCTCCACGGAGCATGTGTAGTTACCACTGTCTAGGTACTGGGTCATGCTGGAGAGAGAAAAAGTTTTGGAGTTATGGAGAATGAGAAAAGCTAATTAAATTCAGAGAAACGAAAGCTGCATTGATACAAAAACTCTTATTTCTAATTTTTGCAAATTGAGTCGCAGACAGACCAGCAGGTTGATAACGAGTCTGGCGATACCTATACTACCAATACGACAGGCATTTGACAGCAGATATCTTCTGTCGGCTGTCTAAATTTTTTTTATACTTACAGAAATTTTGACAATATTGCTTTCAAACGCCTGTTGCACTGCTGGCCTAATGATACGTAATCGCTTTGCTGGTGCATTTTCTTTCTTATGATTCAAAACTAGTACTTTGTTCCTCTCCTCTCACCTGATAATAAGCGTCCCGTCACTCGTGACATTTTTCCTCAAGGTGGACTCCAACAAGGCTCCGTTCATACTCCACGTTGTGGAGGGAGTGGGTATCCCCACTTTGTTACACGCCAGCGATATGTTTTCCTTCCATGGCGTCACTATACTCCGACTAAAGGATGTTATTCTTGCTGGTACTGAAATTAATTGGGATGATTTTTAGTCTGTTTGTGACTTCCCACGTTGGCCTATGCCAAGCGATTGCACATACATGGCATTATCATGATGATAAGAATAACATGTAATGGCTAAGATATATAATTTTAGTTAATAATTAGTTACTTCATTTATTCACTCAATAGCAATATTTTATGTTAATATATAGTTATTAATATACTTATTATATTTATGTTATGTAGTTCATATTAAAAAAGATAAGACACTCTTCAGTAAATTATGTAAATGACACCAACTTTTCATAAACAACGATTGCGGGCGCTATAGACTCTTCACTTCACTATGTTGTAACACATAATAATGGATTATCTTGTATGCAACCAACTCCCGGACATTCCGTACTGTATGTTAAGCTCAGACTATAAAAAACTGTGCATGTGCGCAAGGACATAGTAACTATAAGATTGGAAACTTTACAACCATTGCCAAATCTAATGTATTTAGACATATAAGATACTGCATAAAACATTAAATTATGAAAATTGTATAATAGTATAATTAAACAAATAAATGTAATTAGAAATGATAAATTATTGTATGAATGTATAAAGAATATAATGTAAAAATTAAAAATCGGTTGTCTGTAAAGTCGGTTTACTGACGATAGTTGAACGTGACAACGTATGACGTTGTCACGTTCAACTATCCTTAACACCTTAACCCTCGCTTCCGAATCTCTATAAATAGAAACAAACTTTTTCGACTGTAACCTAAAGTTATTTCGATGTATTTCTTTCAAATCGAACTATGCAAAGAACAAAGTTCTATTTGAATCTATCACCAAAGTACTTTTATTGTATTTTTTACTGCTATCGGACCTCTACATTTTATAAAAAAAATAAAAATTTAAAAATGTTACGTAAAAACAATAATAATTATTACTACAAGTGTCACCTCACTACCGACTTCGAGTAGCAAGATATCGACAATTGCAGCACTTACGTCAGCGTTTTGTTGGCCCAGCGGGACAAGCTAGATATCACAGCGCCAGGTTCCAGGTTCGCGTCCACGCGGTGGCAATACTTACTTTTCGCTTTCTTTAAAATATAAGCATCGCTCACTCAAGTAGGACTTAGGAGAGAGACGGATGTCGAACGCTGCCGAACGCAAAGGCCGATTGATATATATATCTAATTAGTCAACTTTTGTATTTATATAACATTTGTCATCATTTAATTTAACAGTTTTATACTAACATATTTCTTTTACCAGTTCTTCTAAACTATAGAGATTCGGAAGCGAGGGTTAAGGGGTTAAGGATAGTTGAACGTGACAACGTCATACGTTGTCACGTTCAACTATCGTCAGTAAACCGACTTTACAGACAACCGATTTTTAATTTTTACATTATATTCTTCATACATTCATACAATAATTTATCATTTCTAATTACATTTATTTGTTTTATTATACTATTATACAATTTTCATAATTTAATGTTTTATGCAGTATCTTATATGTCTAAATACATTAGATTTGGCAATGGTTGTAAAGTTTCCAATCTTATAGTTACTATGTCCTTGCGCACATGCACAGTTTTTTATAGTCAGAGCTTAACATACAGTACGGAATGTCCGGGAGTTGGATGCATACAAGATAATCCATTATTATGTGTTACAACATAGTGAAGTGAAGAGTCTATAGCGCCCGCAATCGTTGTTTATGAAAAGTTGGTGTCATTTACATAATTTACTGAAGAGTGTCTTATCTTTTTTAATATGAACTACATAACATAAATATAATAAGTATATTAATAACTATATATGAACATAAAATATTGCTATTTTATGTTCATATTTCTATATATATATATATATATATATATATATATATATATATATATATATATATATATATATATATATATATATATATATAGAAATAATAAAATTGTAATAACGCATATAATATAAAAAATGTAAAATGAAGTATAGCGATAAAAATAAATGTAAATAATTATTAAAAAATTAACAAATATGTAACAATCCTAAAATAGTAAACAATAATTGTCCCTTCTTCCTGAAGGGGGAACAAGAGGTCCCAGATAGGGGCCATTTAAAAATAAATAAATATGCCAAGCGATTATGAACGTGTAGTGTAATTGTGCAGTGCCGTAAATAGCCTTTTTTGCGCCCTGTGCGAGCTTCTATAACTGCGCCCTTGTTTTTTTAGATATTATAGGTACCCAGAGGCCAGAGCAATGCTTGTACAGGCCTTCCTGGTCTGGTAATTTTTGCGCCCCCTAGAGTCTGCGCACTGTGCCTGGGCACCGATGGTACTGCCCTATTTACGGCACTGGTGTTGTGAGCTGTCGCTTAGCAATAGTGGGTATCGTGGTTGTCCATAATGACCCAACAATCATTTAGTTTTGCATTTGTGCAAAACACGAGCATAACACAAGTCATATTCACATTATTATGCGTTAGCAGACATTACGTACCTTGATATCTAATTACCGTATTCAGAGACATTATAATAATATTATTATGATAATTGAACTTCAATTTAAATATGAGTTTGACAGAATTAATGTGCCAAAATATTTATATAATTACAGTTATGTAATTAAATAAATATTTTGGCATAAGCCATATAATATTATAATTTGTAAAAATATTTATATTTGTCTTTGAGTACGGCAGTTAAACTCCATCACTACTCACCAGTATCAGAAGGCAGCACAGTCAGTACCCTGGTGGCGTCTCCCTCCCCCAGTCTCGTGGCAGCGGACACCCAGAACTGGTGCGCAGCGCGCGCGGGCGAGCGGGCGCTCTCGTGAGATAACGTACTGGGTGACAGCATACGTTTGTGGGTACCCTCCTAGAAAAATAAAGTTATTAATTTTGTGTATCATACTAAAAATAATTCATAATAGGATTTTCAGTTTGGATAAAATGCCCACATTATAGGATTTCAAACAAATATTTTTATGCTCAGGTCTTCAAACCAAAATTATTATTTAGATTTCAGATTGGTAGTTTTTTTTGTACATAACATTATCACTTCCCGTAGAGATAAATAACTTAACTAGAATTTTCATTAAATCTATTTATTTATTATTTTGCCACAAGGCATGCTGGTTTAATGCCATATAAATAATCCTTTTATTTATGCAACCCACCTCGCGTCCATCTTCAATAACGCTCATGTACAGAGTGTAGCCGACCAGGACACCATTCGGCGAGGCCGGTGGTAGCCATGACACCAGGATCTTGTTCCGAGATGATACGACGGCTTTTATGTCCGCCGGGGCTGATGGAACTGAAAAAGTAAATGTTTAAAGATTAGAGGATTACTTGGAAAATTGTTTTGACGTACTCGGAATATTAAATTATGGACATATCCTCTTTACTAATTCTGGAACTTTTTTGTCACCTCATTTTTTCTCTGATAACGCGTTTGTAGTTGAATAGCGCCGCGGACCCAACAGAGTCATGTGTAGACCGGAGTTTTCCCTGGTTGCTGCTGGTTACCTGTCAGATAACTGTCTCACCATCCTCCTCAGTGTGACGGTAGACGGGTGCGGCGCGGACGCCGTCGCCGGCGGCGGTGAAGGCGCACACGGTGACCGAGTAGTTGGTGTAGCGCCGTAGACCTGACAGCGTCGTGTGTACTGTGTAGACCGGAGATCTGCCTCGTTGCTGCCTGTCAGATAACTCATAACTGTCTCACCATCCCCCTCAGTGTGACAGCTGTAGACGGGCGCGGCGCGGACGCGGTCGCCGGCGGCGGTGAAGGCGCACAAGTAGACCGAGTAGTTGGTGTAGCGCCGCACCCCCGACAGCGTCGTGTGTAGACCGAAGATCTGCCTCGTTGCTGCTGGTTACCTGTCACATAACTGTGTCACCATCCTCCTCAGTGTGATAGTAGACGTGCGCGGCGCGGACGCCGTCGCCGGCGGCGGTGAAGGCGCACACGGTGACCGAGTAGTTGGTGTAGCGCCGCAGACCAGACAGCGTTGTGTGTAGACCGGAGATCTGCCTCGTTGCTGCTGGTTACCTGTCAGATAACTGTCTCACCATCCTCCTCAGTGTGACAGTAGACGGGTGCAACGCGGACGCCGTCGCCGGCGGCGGTGAAAGCGCACACGGTGACCGAGTAGTTGGTGTAGCGCCGCAGTCCCGACAGCGTCGTGTGTAGACCGGAGATCTGCCTCGTTGCTGCTGGTTACCTGTCAGATAACTGTCTCACCATCCTCCTCAGTGTGACAGTAGACGGGCGCGGCGCGGACGCCGTCGCCGGCGGCGGTGAAGGCGCACACGGTGACCGAGTAGTTGGTGTAGCGCCGCAGTCCCGACAGCGTCGTGTGTAGACCGGAGATCTGTTTGGTTACTGCTTCCTCGTTGCCTGATAGATAAAGTATATTAAGGGCTTAACATTTATAGTTTTATTTATCTAATCTCTTTAAGTACGTACAAAAGTAGCCCTTCCATGTGTGCAAAAAACATCCCAACAAAATCCTGTGTCACAGCAAACTCAATTCTAAACGTGACATTGAAAAGTCTAGATCTAGCAGAGATCTTACAATGAAAGGGGTAAACTTTTACTCTTTAATACTAGCATAATACCCTATTGATAAGCTAAATAATGATAATGAAAGCTCAAAGCAACAATCATCTAAAATTGCTGAAAAACTGCTGAACTTCTAGGCCTATTACGCATATCTTGGATAAAGTTGACACTGTCTTAAATGCATGTGGGAACATCTTGCTTATATGATGTTTGATTTGAAACCCGAGTTCTATGTTAAGGCGACGCCTTGATAATTTGGCTGTAGCGATATCGATTTTTCTCAGCAATGACTACAGCTAAGAAATTAAAGATCATTGTCAGTATTCATCATGTCTTTGTCTTTGAATTACCCATAGGATAACACGATTGGTCAACTTTTATACCACAGAATAATCAATCAAAACTTAGACCTCTGTAAAAAAAGGGATTCCTATTTTGCCAACAGATGTGAGTGATTTAAGCTTCCAAAATTTGTACATAGATTGGTTCAAGCATACACTTTAATTTGCCCTTAGCTTATATGAAATGTATTTATGGTTTTTGACCGACTTCCAAAAAGGAGGAGGTAATATGTTCGGCTGTATGTATCTTTTTTTTGTATGTTCAACGATTACTCAGCCGTTTGTGGTCTGATTTTCAAAATTATATTTGTGTTGTATAGGGTTTAACTCGAATTTGGTACCATATTCACAAAAGTGGTGATCTGATGATGGGATCCTTGAGGAATCGAGGGGACTCCTTGAAATTTGTATGGAAACATATAGTGATTTCAATTTTTTTCTGAAGCATTCGAGGTAAATGCTACCAAAAAGTAAGACTTCGCACCAGGTTATACCCTGGATCCGAAGGTACCGAACAGAACTTTTGAATGCTTATAGGTACAGGTTCGGGGATTTCGTTGTTGTTTAAACAACTAAAAGCATAAGCTAATACATCAATTTGATTAATCATTATCATCAAAACCATAATTATACCATGAGTCATCACACTATGACCCAATTATTGGTACTTTTCGTGATATTTTGCATCAAAGCAGATGTTTTTGATGATGATTTCGCTGTTTGTAGACCGATTGTCAAAATTCTCGTGTTGTTGTATAGGATGTAATTTTAATTTTGTATAACAATTACGAAAGTGGTGAGCTGATGATGGGATCTATGAGCAATCGAGGGAAATCCTTGAAATTTATCAAAACACTCATAGTGGTTAAAATGTTGTTTCTAGTAAGTTAAACATAAGTTACGAAATTTCATACGAAAGTGTCTCTTGGTGTAAAGGCACTGAACAGAACTCCTGAACCTTTAAAGATAAAATTTTGGAAATTGCAGCATCGCTTAGATAACTGCAAGCATTTACCACAATTTCGCTTACAGTAACATAATGTGAATAGTTAACATTCGTATTGGGTTTTTACCATGGAGCTTATATAGAGAGGAGCTGGCCTAAGCAACTATGCACTGTGATTTTCAACTAGGTCCTGACGTCATCATTGTGGGCGGGGCATATGTCAGTACACTTTCGGCGTTTGTCAGATGCACACGTAACGAGAATCCCAATAAATTTGTGTTTTCTGCGTTTTTAACAAGGAAAGGATGAAGTATTGTGTTTTACAATGTCAAAGTTACTCAGACACGTCTGATAATATAAATAACATCACATTTCATTCGTAAATAATTTTAAACGTAATAAAACTGTAGTTTAAATATAAAAGTTCTAGAACATTTCAGCTTTCAGTTAATTATACTACTTGACACTAGATGGCCAAACCTTTGAAAGATAATACAGACGCAAATGCGTTTAATTTTGCATTTTGCAAGTTTATTGCAATTATCATACTTGAATACTTTAAATTGTTATACACTTTGTCTTAAATACATTTAATAGCTAAAACGGCACTTATATAGCTTTTATTATGATAGTACTTATAAAGCACCATCTGTCGTCATCTAGGATAACTATTTGAAACGTTACAATATATCCAGGGCCGTATTTATAAATAATAAATAATATTATAAAATAATTGAATTCTAAATACTATTTAGAATTCAATTATTTTTAAGGTTAGGTTGCACCAGAGGCGTGGTTAAAGTTAAAGTTAAGGTTAAAGTTATAGTTAAGGCTAAATTTAGCTTTAACTTTAACCTTAACTTTGACCGGCGAAACTGACAGATGTCTGTTGCGTTTATTTTTTTATTCAAGCTACAGGTAAAGGGATTGAGAGTATAAAACATTTATTATCCATAAAAATCGTCAGGAAAATATTGCTTATAACAATACAGTAAATTTTCACGAAAAAATGTCGATTTAAGTAGGTATGAGCGGTTATTACCTATTCCTAAATAATACCTAGTGCCTATACTTTATTCCCTTCCCTACCCTCCCCTACCCTATTACCTCATAAAAGGCCGGCAACGTATCTGCAGCTCTTCTAATGTTGCGAATTGCGAGTGTCCATGGGCGACGAAAGATGCTTTCCACCAGGTGACCCGTTTACTCGTTTGTCCCCTTATTTTACATTAAAAAAAATCGGTCAAAATGCTAACCCTAATTTTATTGATATTATAACAAGGTTATTTATAATTCATAATATTATACATTTTTTAAAGTTCTGAGTACGTCCCATAATATTCAAGACAAAATGACATCTAGTGTAAGATAGCTGAACTACGTAGTAACATCAACATCGACCTAAGCTAGTAGTTTTGCTTTTAGCCGATAGAGGAAATATTGAAAAATGGGCGGAGCTTGACCTCGCCCCGCAAATCGTCACGCGTCGTTCCTTAAGGAAACTTGATTACGACAGCTCCTCTCTATTAATGCTCCATGGGTTTTACGCATAAAGTCTAATTTTATTGATACATAACTAAAAAGAGTGAAATTATTATTTCAAAAAAAAATTAAAACCGACTTCCAAGGTAAAAACAATAGTAATATGAACTAAAAAGTATTAAATAACTCTTACTCTTTAATAGCAAGCCTTTTTCAGAATTCGTCTAAATATCAACTATTTCTGTACATATACTACAGTCTTCAGTACTTTGAAGTCGGTACCAGTCCCAAAAGTTTCAGATATTATGACATTACTGAATTCATGATTAAATTAGCTGGTACCGACTTCAAAATAATGAAGACTGTAGTATATGTACAGAAATAGTTGATATTTAGACGAATTCTGAAAAAGGCGTGCTATTAAAGAGTAAGAGTTATTTAATACTTTTTAGTTCATATTACTATTGTTTTTACCTTGGAAGTCGGTTTTAATTTTTTGTTAAAAATAATAATTAATATACGCGACAAAAACCATTTTGTCGCTACGCCCTTTCCATTTTTTGCTGTTTAATCGATCTAAATCATATCAACACGGTTTTTACTTTAACGCGGCGTCACCTTAAATGATTCAGCTGATTTGGTTTAAAGAGATAGACAGACAAGAGTACACTTACCGTACCAATCAGTAACCGGTGCGTAAGTCACCCTGTACCCCTGTACGACGCCGTTGCGTCCGCGCTGTGGAGGGGGCTCCCACGTCACGCGTACCGACTGCGAGCTGAGTGCCGAACACTGTAGCGAGCCAGGAGGGAGGCTGGGAACTGGGGAAAAGAGAAATTTAAAAGTATGAATAAACATATTTTATCAACTTAGTTAAACGATGAGCATGAGTAGACAGCTTAGTGATGGTAACGTTATCGAATAAAGTCTTTATACAAGTTAGTTTTTATACAAGTCACTTTTATATAGTCACGATCACCATGATTGCACAAACTCATGGTTTCAGCAGTTAAGGCTTAATTATGTAACAAGTCACAAAATTCTCCACATTGGCCATTTGTAGAGGACACTAGAGGAATAATAATATTCGTATTTAATTCGTCGACAGTATATTATAATATATTGGGGAGAGCAACTGCGCGATCATGTTTATACAACATGGGCCAAAGTGATCTGGAGACCTTTATAGTCATCGCTTAAGCTCTCCTTGGGACTATCTTCATAATATATTTCCTCACCATCCTGCATAGTAATGGCCGTGGTGGGCGGTGACGCAGGCCCCTCCCCGCGGCTGTTATACGTCTGTACTACCGTCTACCACCGCGTACGCACCGTGTTTCTGAAGCCCGGACAACATCTCCAATCATATCATCGTGACTACAAATATCCTCACCATCCTTTGGAGGATGACTATATGACTATATGACACTACGGTGACTACTATGGACTAGTCGCCATGGTGGGCGGTGACGCAGGCTCCGCCCCGTGGCTGTTGTATACGCTTGCACTACTACCGCGTACGCAGCGTGTTTCTGTAGTCCCGACAACATCTCCAATCATATCATCGTGACTACAAATATCCTCACCATCCTTTGGAGGATGACTATATGACTATATGACACTACGGTGACTACTATGGAGTAGTCGCCATGGTGGGCGGTGACGCAGGCTCCGCCCCGCGGCTGTTGTATACGCTTGCACTACTACCGCGTACGCAGCGTGTTTCTGTAGTCCCGACAACATCTCCAATCATATAATCGTGACTATACAAATTTCCTCACCATCCTCCATAGTAGTGGCCGTAGTGGGCGGCGACGCAGGCCCCGCCCCGCGGCTGTTATACGCCTGTACTACCACCGCGTACGCAGCGTGTTTCTGTAGCCCCGACAACGCAGTGCGTGCGCGCGCAGACCCCGCCCCCTCCACCGTGCGTACGGTGTAGGACGTGCCACCGGGACCGCTCGCGCTTAGTATCGTGGAGTTGCTGTTTAGCTGGAATAACGATGAAAGAATATACTTTATTGGCTATTGCGTACCGAACGTAATAATATTATTATTATGAATATCCGACAACCGTCTTCTTTTTGGTTGTCGTTTAAAGGGATTATTTATAGCAATTTTTGCAAGCAACCCAAAATGGACTTAATATTAAGCTGGAAGTGGGCTGGAACTCCTGGAGGTGTATTTCTAAGGATAGTGATATACTTCTGTCGATCGAAGGCACTTATTTTGAGCTCTACATGGCATGTTATCGTCTGCCAGTCTAGGTTTTACTTATAATATCTCTATTTATAGAAAGAAATAAGAAAAACTCCCATTTTATAATTCAGTTTTCTATTTAAATATCTTAATCCTTACCTCCTGAAACCCCACGTAGTATCCCAGAATATTCCCGTTCCACAGGTCGCGCTGCGGCGGATCCCAGCTTACTGACAACTCGGTGGAGCTCTTGGCCTCCACTCGTACGTCCAGTGGCGGGCCACTTGGCACTGAAAATAAACATTAAAATTTAACACATGAAGATACAAGAAGAAGAATATTTTTTTGTTTTTAAGTTTATAAGCAACGACATTTTAAATTAGATACAGGTAATGAGTACATCTGGATATTTTATCCTTTCAATCTCATCTTATAAGTCTTTCTAAATTAAGACGACGAGGAAATTAACTCTTGTGTAGATGGCGAACCTACGTATTATTTAACCAGGTTTAATCCATAAAGTTAATAGCTAGCGGTGCATTAACTTTATGGTTTAATCAATGTTGACCGTGATTTGTCAGCTAGGCTTGACATAACGCGATCGAAGAAGTTTGTGTACCTATGTTTGCCCATCAACATTAATTCATAGTAGTTACCTAATCTATCCACAAAATATTGCATAAATCGACACTAAACAGCATGACCTTAAAATTAAACCACTTACCTTCTTCAGTAGTAGTAACCTGCACTAACTGGCTGGGCTCGCTTTGCCCTAGTCTGTTCTCTGCTATGATGCGCAGGTGGTACGAGGTAGCTGGTTGTAGGTTCTGTACGCTTGCTGACGTCACGCTGCCCGGGACTATCACCTTCTGTGGTGTGGTTGGCCAAGGTTCTGAAAATATATTTTACTTTGCAAAATTGGGAAGCAAATACGCAAAACTTACTTTTTTATACATCTATACACGAATCAAGTACAAACGAAATCAAGTTATTTCATACTAAAGTACCCCGCAAACGATCAAATTTGTTTGACAAACATGTTTGATGTAATTTACGTTTTTATCAAACAGCAGCTCAGACGATCAAACGTGCATCAAACAAGTTTGTCAAACAATTAGCTGGAATCGGTTTGAGATCATGAGATCTTCTTTGACAAACACACGTTCAAACACGAATGTCAAACGCTACGCAAATCCAAATTTTCTTCAAACAGGTCAAACATGTAGTTTGTTTGACAAATGCTTCAAACAAAGCTGCACACTATGAAACTGTTTGACAAACACGTAAAATTTGACAAACAATTTGATCGTTTGCGGGGTACTTAACATTATAAATGCGATAGTCTGTAGAGATCAACTACGATAACATGGCGATTGGCGCGCCCCTCCAAAATTCAAAACCTTTGAAGTGCGTTGTCTTGCGCGGTAGGCTAGTTATGATTAGTTGATCAACAAATCTTGGTAATAAGTGACATTAACTGAAATATTACGTGTACTGTGATTGGTTGAATACTTACTACATACAAACTCTTTCATATGGATATGACTACACACATTGAAAAAGTCATTTGGAGGGGCGCGCCAAGTTATCGTAATTGATCTCTAATACAAACTATGTCTGTTAGCCTATTTTTTATCGTTAGGGGAAAATCCCCGGGGCCTGGGGAGGACCACCGAGGTATGTGGGACTCCCCGGGGCGGAAGTAATATCCGCACCCGGGACTACCCACTAAAACTCCAACGGTGTTTCTACTCCTGAAGGTGGGAAACGCGTGATACACGACCGCAGCCCCACCACGTCTGCCTGTTTGGGCTCTACTCGTGGAAACACCACATTCCACACCACTCAGCGACGATGAGCTGGAACACCTAGCGCATCGTGGCCTACCCGGGATGTCTGTTAGCCTGCCTGCGTCTATTTGTCTGTTAATCTGTGTCATTCAGTTCGCGTCAGATATAGAAACCTACGTTTTCTTATCAGAAGTAGATGACAACCACAGACCTAAGATAACAAAAGACCTTTAATTTTGAAATTCCCGTTAAAACATAATTTTAGTTATTATGCTGAGTAGGTATGGCTCGAAGAATGGCTCCTATTTAGTTGGCATGATGATGTAATAGATAAAATATTATATTATTATATTCTTACCTGGCGCCTCCTTATACTGGACGATGTAGTTGATGATAGGACTGTTTCCCGCGTAGGGCTGCGTCCAAGATATCTGTATGGACCGCGACTGCTGGTCGATTATTCGGATGTTCTTCGGCATTTCTGGAACCTGTTTAAAATATTGTATGAGAGTTATGACATAGCTTACGATATAATTTTCGACTTTAATGTTAAATATAAAAACAGCGAGTAGTAGTAGTCATTAATGCCTTGCCCCGAAATTAATGACTGCCTCCCTAGACAAGTGGCAAGCGACTAACGCTAACGCTAACGCTACAAAATGTATGCGATTTGACATAAGTCATCGCTTCGCTAGCGAATACTAATGTCAAATCCCATACATTTTGTAGCGTTAGCGTTAGTCGCTTGCCACTTGTCTAGGGAGGCTGAAGTCTTAATACTTTTTTTACACTACCTACTACCTCTTTATCGATGAAAGTCAATTAACAACAATAACCACGCTATAGATTTTAGAATTTGACTCATAAGGAAATTGTAAATCAAATTTCATAAAAGGGTTTTTAGTATAGCCATTTCTTTTCATTTTTAGGGTTCCGTAGCCAAAATGGCAAAAAACGGAACCCTTATAGATTCGTCATGTCTGTCTGTCTGTCTGTCTGTCTGTCTATCTGTCCGTCCGTATGTCACAGCCACTTTTCTCCGAAACTATAAGAGCTATACTATTGAAACTTGGTAAGTAGATGTAGTCTGTAAACCGCATTAAGATTTTGATACAAAAATGGAAAAATTATTAAAAATATTAGGGGTCCCCATAGGTACAACTGAAACAAAAAAAAATTTTTTTCGTCTAACCTACGCGTGTAGGATATCTATGGATAGGTCTTCAAAAATCATATTGAGGTTTTCAATATCATTTTTTTCTAATCTGAATAGTTTGCGAGAGAGACCATGTACATTACTATAAAAACTACCAACGAAAATTGGTTTGAACGAGATCTATCAAGTAGTTTTTTTATACCTCACAAATAGTAAACATTATTTTTAACTTTAATTAAATCAACTAAAATATCAAAATAAATCAAAAACCTTTTAATTTTATAGAAATAAACCTTATTGCTGCTGCGGAACCCTTCAATGGCAAGTCCAACTCGCACTTGGCCGGTTTTTATAAGCAAGCAATAAAAATCATGTGTTTGAAGTGACCATAATTTTGGATGCTTAAATCCATATTTAATATTATAAATGCAAAAGTGTGTCTGTCTGTCTGCCTGCCTGTTACCTACACGCCCAAATCCCTGAACCGATTTTGCTAAAATTTGGTATGGAGATACTTTGAGTCCTGGTGAACGACGTAAGATACTTTTTATCCCGGAAAAATGTACGCCTCCCGCACGAAAAAACATTTTAGCGCAACGGAGTTACGGGCATCATCTAGTGCTTTATAAAGGGTTTTTGCAGGGCCATCTCTAGCCCATTTGGCGCCCGTGTGCAAATATTACCCTAGCGCCCCCTAGCGCGCGGTCAAAATGAAATGGGTACAGACTACAGAGTACAAGTACAGTTTTTTCCGGCCGCTTAAGGGTGATCGAGGACCAGTGCCATTCCCAGTAAAATTTTCAGGTGGTGCGAAAACCTTTAGCCTATAGTCCCCTAAGCAGCTTTAGCTCTCCGAAGCAGCCTTTAGTTCCCTTAGCAGCCTTAGCTCTCCGAAGTAGCCTTTAGTCCCCTAAGCGGCCTTAGCTCTCCGAAGTAGCCTTTAGTTCCCTAAGCAGCCTTAGCTCTCCGAAGCAGCCTTTAGTTCCCTCAGTAGCCTTTAGTTCCCTAAGCAGCCTTTAGTCCCCTAAGCGGCCTTAGCTCTCCGAAGCAGTCTTTAGTTCCTTAAGCAGCCTTTAGTCCCCTAAGCAGCCTTAGCTATCCGAAGCAGCCTTAGCTCTCCGACGCAGCCTTTAGTTCCCTAAGCAGCCTTTAGTCCCCTTAGAAGCCTTAGCTCTCCGAAGTAGTCCTTAGTCCCCTAAGCAGCCTCAGCTCTCCGAAGTAGCCTTTAGTTCCCTAAGCAGCCTTTAGTTCCCTAAGCAGCTTTTAATCCCCTAAGCAGCCTTAGCTCTCCGAAGCAGCCTTAAGCACTTATTCCACCTTACTAAATTTAGATGTCTAAATGATTCAGTAACTAAATTTAGTCAAGTGGAATAGCATTTAGAAAGTTACTAAATGCTATTCCATTTGACTAAATTTAGTTACTAAATCATTTAGACGTCTAAATTTAGTAAGGTGGAATAAGTGCTTTAGCTTTCCGAAGCAGCCTTTAGTTCCCTAAGCAGCTTTTAGTCCCCCAAGCAGCCTTAGCTCTCCGAAGTAGCCTTTAGTTCCCTAAGCAGCCGTAGCTCTCCAAAACAGCCTTATCTCTTCAACGCAGCTAAACCGACATTATTATATTACAGCTGTAAAACTGCGTTAGGTGCTATATCGGCTGCTTATTAGGTGTTCTTTACGCTTGGTTTTTGCTTGGGTAGTGGGCTCCGTTGTGAGGGGCGCTCGGCGCCTCTAGGACCGCGGAGCCCGTGTGCAACGCACACCCTGCACCTAAGGGAAAGACGCCCCTGGGTTTTTGTATAGCTACCTCTTTTAATTTTTTATAAACAAACAGTAAAAATCATTTGCTTGAAGTAACCATAATTTAGGAAGCTTACATTACAGTTTAATTACCTCCTGCACCACAAGATGTATCAGCATTTCGTCCTGTCCGTACGCGTTGGATGCGCGGCAGGTCAGCGCGCCGGTGTCCTGTCTGTACGTCTGCAGGATACTCAGCTCGGAAACTAGCCCGTCGTCTAGCACTTGTTCACGTATGGTGTACCTGTAAAAGTAATAATATGAATGTCAGCTTGAGGCACGCTTTCATCAAAAAACCTGCTATACTTAGGTACATTTCTTATTTTTCTTGTCAGTTACCTATGAAAAAGAACAACGCACTTAACGTTCGTTCTTATGCCGTCACCTGCAACACCTGCAGCTTACCTCTGGTCCAGGTGGTGCACTATAGGTGGTGCCTGTTGCCTTCTCACTTGCCGTCACCTGCACCACCTGCAACACCTGCAGCTCACCTCTGGTCCAGGTGGTGCGCTATAGTGTGATGGTGTGGACTGCGCCAGCTAAGCTTGAGCGGCGCGTTGCCCGATGGCGCAAACTATAGATGCGCTGTCTCTCCTGCCGTCACCTGCACCACCTGCAACACCTGCGGCTAACCTCTAGTCCAGGTGGAGCGCTATAGTGTGATGGTGTGGACTGCATCAGCTAAGCTTAAGCGGCGCGTCGCCCGACGGCGCGCACTGTAGATGCGCTGCCTCTCCTGCCGTCACCTACACCACCTGCAACACCTGCAGCTTACCTCTGGTCCAGGTGGTGCGCTATAGTGTGGACTGCGCCAGCTGAGCTCGAGCAGCGCGTCGCCCGACGCCGCGCACTGTAGATGCGCTGCTTCTTCTGCCGTCACCTGCAACACCTGCAGCTTACCTCTGATCCAGGTGGTGTGCTATAGTGTGATGGTGTGGACTGCGCCAACTAAGCTCAAGCGGCGCG
Source organism: Lysandra bellargus (assembly GCA_905333045.1). Classification (NCBI taxonomy): domain Eukaryota; kingdom Metazoa; phylum Arthropoda; class Insecta; order Lepidoptera; family Lycaenidae; genus Lysandra; species Lysandra bellargus. The sequence goes on from HG995356.1 coordinate 7,680,302, forward strand.
TCGCCCGACGCTGCGCACTGTAGATGTGCTGCCTCTCCTGCTGTCACCTGCACTGTTTTGCTCTTCATGGGGAATCGTGCTGGGGCTGAAAATATAGATAAAACCATGTAAGTCCGTCTAGTGAAACATGTTGATATCTAAGGCTATATTGTCTTATAAAAAATACGTGTGGCACTCACAGACTGCCGCGGCATGGCATTTTTGATCAACTTATGCAATTATGTTTCGCCACGATAAAAAGCTATGCAATAGCTTAAAACACTTTTTTAAGAATGGACCACGTCGGTTTACATATTAATGATCTTAAATATGAGCGGGTTGCTAAATGCAGTGTTTTCTAATAAGTATTACGATCCCGAAAGATGATTGATTTAAATGAAATTAGGATTTATTTAATAATTGTATATTTATATGATATTAGCCTAAGCCCTAACGGAAAACACGATTCACTTATTTTCATTCGATAGTTATATTTTTCGAAATTATGAATATTTCTGGGCTTTTCAACTTATTGAGTTACTATCATAAAAGTTATTTTATTTATTATGCAAGTTATTGCACTACTACAATCACACACTTTATAAAATAATGGCTAAGGGAAATATTAGTACCTATTGTATTTAATTTTTAAGTAATCATCAAAAACATTTTTGGGACTTACGACCTTTACTTTCGTGCTATAATGCGGGAACCGTTTGTTACGGATACGGACAGTTGTTTACCTCCGCGCGTACTTTCTAGAAAAGTCCAACCCTTGTTTATGTGAATTGCGTGTTTACGTAAACAGTCTAGAAGGGAACGTTCCAGAAAGCGCCGCGGGCCATATAAAAGGTAAACGAGCCGGCAGCCAACTCAGTTTGATACAAGTGATCATCGAGGCGACTTCGAAGTGAGAACAAGTGATCAATATGAGTGACAGTGATAGTGTTCAGTGATTTGCATCTAGTGCTTAGTGTTTGGACTTAGTGATTTGTGTGAGCTAGTGTTTGTGAATAAAGTCTTCAAGAGAGTCACCAGGTCTTTCTCTCCGAATCCTCGAACCCTCGCACGTAACACGTTGTTACGCGATATTGTTCATTATTAGCTGCAGCGCAAAGTGCAATTCATGAGGGCACGAATCATGGAATCATTATAATATCACGATTGGAGGATAGCGAGGTGTGTAGGCGGGGCTAGCGTGGTTTGATATTTTTGGCAGTCCGGAATTAAAATCGTACGCACACTTCCCATATAGCCATTTTTGGGATCTCGACGTAACGGTTTCGACACCTTGTGCTAAGACTTATTTGTTCTCGACACTTAATCGCGTCGCCGTTTCATAAAGAGAAGTCGCTGCAACTAAAATTGGTCGCTGTGTCGTAATATTGTTACCATATTTTAACTAGATTCCACAAATCATTAGTTCATTTATCCGTTCATTCGTTGCATCACATTGACATAAGTGAAAGACGTAAAAAATTAAAAATAAGATACCGCCATCATATCACCAAGGTAAAGTAAACAAATATTTTGTTTTTTATTAGTACGGTTTTCTACGCCCAAATCTTGATGGGAAATTAAATTTATCGTGTATTTAGTGGGATAGTTCGAATTTCACCAACGCGCCACCTTAATTATCTTATTTTAACCATTGCTACGAAAATACATTGTTGGTTTATATTATTAATTTTATTTTGTATTCTCAAAATCTTATATCTAATGCAATAATAAACTTGAATATTGAATAGCAAACTAATTATTAGCAGCAATAGACCGTACAATCGATAAATCACAAAAAAAATATTTTATGTTATGTGAAAAAATTTCTCGGCACGACTAGTTACAAAGTTACGATAACTGTCGACATTTTGTGGGAATGTTACGGAAAGTTGTCACAAAGTTACTGCATTTTCAAAATGGTCTCTCCTTGATTTTCTGTTCGCAGTTTCTCAAACTTTGCCTGACAAAACGCTATATTGAATTCTTTTGACAAAAGAAAGCTTTTCCGAGTTAATATATCTCGCACCAAGTACAAGTAGTAGTATTCAATCGAAATAAATATTACATAAATTAATATTAATTATTCTTTTTCAGATTATGATGCACCAGACACAAAAAATTGAATATCAGTTCTGATTTTAGTTACTTACATAACGTACTGTGCAGCAAAAGTACAAACGGCGATTAACTACGAAGATTCAGACAAGTAATCTTGATTCATGTCAAGTAAATAATGCTAGTAAAATTATATTATAATGCAAGTGTAATAATTAATGATGATTTTGTGACTTTAAAATCGTGAAATAAAAATTGTTTTTTTCTTTAATTTTTATTTTATTATCACCCCTAACGTTATATCAATACAGGAATAAATACCATTTGGGAGATGCAGAGCATACGTCGTAGCACAAACTACAATCAAACAGACTAAGGAATCTAGCCAGAAAAGTAATCGGCCAAGTGCCAGTTGGACTCACGCACATAGGGTTCCGTACCGTTATAGAGCAAAAATAGGCCAACATTTTAGAGTGTTTAATTAAAACCTTCATTTCAAAAAGTTTTTTGATTTTAATTTATTTTATTTTAATTAAACTATAAACTGGCAGTTATCACAACACACAGTTTTAGAATGACTGGGATTTGGTGACTTACATTTATCAAAGTTAGTGTTTAATTATTACGTAACTTTACTACACATGTTACAACCCAGTTATTACATATTATGTGGAAAAAATGTGTACACATTTTTTTCTGTAACAAGCGGATACGGTTACAACACGTAGAAGCAAACCCCCACACAGTCGCAAGGTGTCGTATTAGCTACGAAACTGTTACGACTTGTAAGGCATCCATTAGACGGTAGGTTTTGCTGTCAGTTTTACCACAGTCATGACTGTGACTGATGGGTGATTGACGAAAATCTAGATACATTCGTCAGTTCATCAGTCAAACATAATTCATGATTGATGGAATTGACTGACGAGGAATCTACCGTGTAATGGATGCCTTACAGATTCACAAATCTGCGACCGAAAATGGCTATATGGGTTGCGTCTCATTAATACTTAACTGTAGTGGGTTTATGATGTTACGATAATCCTCATCGACATAAGTAAACATGGACAAAATCTAAAGCCTATTTCGTCATAAACGATTCCTAAGTTTTGCAAAAACAACAATGGTTAATGGTTATAAAGATAAATGACAATACATATTTAACAACAACGAGTTCTCGTAAAAATAAATAACAAAAAACATATTGATAAAACGCAATCGTCGGAACGTGCACGTCAATATAATTGATTGTGATATATCGCCAATACCCAATACTGTGGCTCGTTCCCAAAAAGACATATTGCGAACTGCGACGTGTTAGCGCCACAGTGATAAATTCGTTTGTTTTACTTTAGAGTTCGGGGAATAATAGATGCTACTGATGCCCTTCAGTGAAGGAAGGGTTTACTATAAGTATATAAGGGTATTACTATAAGTATAAAGTTATCGGTATAAAACCAGGAAGAGATAAACTACGATGACATGGCGCGCTCCTCCAAATTACTGTTTCAATGTGTGTAGTCACTTTCTTATGAAAGAGTTTGTATATGTTTTTTTTTTTTTTTAGAGGAGGCAGGTCGCTATAGCCCTGGTGTCACTGCGACCCATGAGGATCTATTGTGACTCCTTCGCACTAGAGAATCAGCCCCAACCCAATACTGCTCATAAATTGAAGGATATGGTTGGGGTTGGTGCCACGTTTGTGTATGTAGTAAGCTTTGTATTCAACCAATCACAGTACACGTAGTATTTCACTTAATGTCACTTATTACCAAGATTTGTTGGTCAACCAATCATAACTAGCCGACCACGCAAGACAACGCACTTCAAACGTTTTGACAACGCACTTCAAACGTTTTGAATTTTGGAGGGGCGCGCCATTTTATCGTAGTTTATCTATATAACCACATTATGTATTATGAAATAGTTACTACTTGAGTAAAGCTACCGTTAATAATAATGATTCGAGCACCGATTACAATGTCAGTGGCTGATTTCAATTAAATCCAGCGAATGTTAATCATTACTCATCATAGTATATTGACTAAGTAAGAAGCGTAGTATAGAAGAATACTCTGTGTACAATTTACAGCGTACCAAAAAATATCAGTCGTTTATAGATCAATTTATAGATCATCTTCCAAATTGGAATTAAATTACGTTGGAGGATGCCTACGCAAGAATATCAAGTATATTTTCAGGATTGGGGACTTCAGATTATAAATAGACTCCACTTCCACCCGACCAGAAGCGTAGCGTGCCTACGTGGGGCCCTGTATATTAGGGGCCCTCAGAAACAGTAAATATTTCTTATAATAAAATATGAACTAAAAAGTATTAAATAATATTTCCTATCTCATGGTGCCTTTTTCCGAATTCGGCTAAGACACAACTATTTCTGTACTCAATCTTCATAATTTTGAAGTCGGTACCAGATATAGCTGAATCCAGATGCCAGAATATTTGAAACATTTGTAACTGGCACCGACTTCAAAATTATGAAGATTGAGTACAGAAATAGTTGAGTTTTAGCCGAATTCGGAAAAAGGCACCATGAGATAGGAAAAAATATTTAATACTTTTTAGTTCATATTATAAGGATATTATTATTGTTTTTACCTTGGAAGTCGGTTTTAATTTTTTGTTAAAAATAATAATTTCACTCTTTTTAGTTACCTAGTAAAATCATCGCGTACTATACGTAGATTAGGGTCGATTCACACCGGAATGGCAGAGGCGAGGCGAGCAGTTTCAGTGTCATATGATTTTAAACTTTATCTTCATTATTGTAATACATAGTATCGTTTGAGAAATCGACGCCGCCGGTGACCGCAAGAGGCCACAATTATTAACAAGTAACAACAATGAAGATAAAGTTTAAAATCATAGGACACTGAAACTGCTCGCCTCGCCTCCGCCATTCCGGTGTGAATCGGCCCTAATACACCTGTATATTATTATATGTAATTGATTGTACTGCAGTTCTTGGTGGAAATTCATCAAATTTATTAGTGTTCTGTATATTATTCTACGTATCTTATTACAATTTGTTAACAGTCACACTTACAAATAACTTTTGAAGTTTAACGTAATTATTAACAAGTAACAACAATTATTATTAACAAGTAATTATTAACAAGTAAAAACAAAATATTATTAACAAGTAACAACAATGAAGATAAAGTTTAAAATCATATGACACTGAAACTGCTCGCCTCGCCTCCGCCATTCCGGTGTGATTCGGCCCTAATACACCTGTATATTATTCTACGTATCTTATTACAATTTGTTAACAGTCACACTTACAAAATATAATATCAGCTGCAGATAATTTTAAACAATACATTTAAAAAAAATCGAAGTGGACACGTGCTAGGGCTGCGCGCTTTTCCGACGCGCGCTCAAAATATAAGAAATTCTGAGAATTTTCTAGACTCAATCGCACCAAAAATTCTTTCAGAAAATAATGAAATTGCGAGCTCAAGACGTCCTGACATTTTCATCTTTTAAGTTTAAATATCAAGAACGAAACCAAATTGAATAAAGGGAGATCTTTATAACGAAATACTTAGGTATATTTAATTTGAGCAGCGAACAAAGGAATGTTACATTTATTTCAGACGACGAACTGAATTTTAAAATAGACAAGGGTTCGTAATGGGACTGAGGTCTGAGACAAACGATGGATTTTGTTGGTTCCGTATGTCTACATGACACATTATTATAAGTTTTTGTTTTGATATAAGTAGGTGAATCAATGGGTTAGGTGTGAAACAAAACGGGTTTTAATAGTTTTAGGTATCGTCCTTGCAGTGGGTTGAAGTTAATTCATGAATTTAAAATTTTTAATACGTGCGCGCTTAATGCGCTTCGTATTGATAAGTTACTAGAAAAAACATCCATACTTAATATTACTATAATAAATGCAAAAGTGTTTCTGTCTGTCTGTTACCTATTCACGCCCGTTTGGGCGTGAATAGGTGGCGCTGAACTGATTTTGCTGAAATTTGGTATGTAGATACTTTGAATCCCGGGAAAACATAGGATACTTTTTATACCGAAAAATTTACGGTTCTCGCGCGACAATTATGGCGCAACGGAGTTGCGGGCGTCATTGAGTCTCATATAAAAATAGTTATGGTTTTTTTGATGTGCAAAGGAATTCTTAATCTGCCTCAAAGCAGAGAATCATAATGTCAGAAGGATAGTTAATTGATTTAACAACACTTTATACAACAGCGAACATGATTTTTTCACGTACCATCGAGAAAATTGATTCCTAGGCAGTTGACGGACCTCCGTTTTGTGGTCGGCTTATGTCAATTCAATGTTAGCTGCAATCGATCGGATGAGATTAACGCGACCAAATTACTTAGGTCTGCCATCTTCCTAGGAATCAACTTCTTTGATAGAACAATTGGTAATTATTTTTCTGTCTGCGTTTTTTAACTCTAGCATATTATGTTCCACCTAATAATAAAGTTAATTATAACAATAACTCACCATTAACCTTCAAGAAGATGAGTTTGCTCAGCCCAGCACCGATGTCGTTGCGCGCCTCACACAGGTAGTGACCTTCGCTGTCCTTGGCCACTCGCTCGAAGACCAGGGATCCATTCTCCAGGACCCTGGAGCTGCCCTCGAACATAAAGTCCTTGTACTCGCCGGGAGTGTTGCCTGGGGAGAAAATCGGTTTTAGTATGGTTTGATCCAACGTCGCAAATAACTTTCAGTTTAATGGCCATATTAAAATTAGTCTATCAATATTTTAACTTTTAAGACAAAAGATTTGGATGATACACTGGTATTTGGGTGACTGTTAAGCCATTGCTATGATTAGTTGATATCTAAATGGAATAAAATGAAATGCATCACAAATGCGCAATTTCAATTTCGTTTTGCTTTTATGAATCGCCAAGTCACACCTAATTTGGTCTCGTTATGTGAATCAACTGTAACTGCTACGGATGACGACATAATTTAATCTTGATGTATGAACAAGTGAGTTGCTCTGTTATGCTCAGGCCCAAATTCACCAACGTTTGTCAGTTGTAACAGCTTGTTAAAATGGCATGTCTTAGCTTTTTCATTCATAAGAAAAAAAAACGAGCGTTAACTTAAACAGTCGTTGGTGAAATTGGGGCTTATTCTAAAAACGTTGGGTTAGGTTAGATGTTGTCACTTATCTCTGATGATCCCTAAAGTTTAAAGGTTTACTAAGTTATGATATTGTTCTATTCACATTCAGTATTGAAGAAAACGACAAAGAAGATGTTCTACCCCTAACGTCTAAAGGTTTACCAAGCTGTGATGTTCAACTCACCGACAGCCTTCTTCCATGTGATGTTGGGTTTGGGGTAGCCGTCGGCCTGGCACTGCAGCGTCACGTCCTGGCCAGCCGCTACAGCTATGTCGTTCGGCTCGAGACGCCATCTTGGTGGCACTACAAAATGGCGGACATTATCAATAAGTAGATAAATATTAAATTAGAGCGCCTTCACATTACGACGCAAGCAGAGCAGCCTAAGAGTTAAGATATTTGATTATTTAATATATTTTATTTATCACTTCATTATAGTTTTCTTCCAATTAAAGTAGTAAATTGTACCTAAAGCATTAAATGGGCTTTTCATAAACCAGCTAATTCTGACAACAGAAGACAAATTTAATATAATAAATGCATGGTTAAGCCACAGTAAGATAATATTATATTGAGGACTATACTGTCCTTATTTTTTATTTATACTAGGCGGCTAAAACAACACACATATTTTATAGAACTTTATTGGTCACTGATTGTGTAGTTATGTGTAAGTATATTAGGATTTAAGAAGGACCAAGAAATATTTTGAAGTAAAATTCTTTTAAAATTTAAGCACTCACCGTTGACAGTAAGCGGTACAGTGAACCTCTCAGAGCCGGCCACATTCGACGCTATACACGTATAGTTCCCACTGTGCAGCGACGTTATATGCTCTATGACGAGGGACGCACTGTACTCGTCCATTCTTCTTGTTATTATCCCACTGGGAGCGTAAGGCGATGACGTCACAGGCTGTCCGTTCTTTTCCCAGCGGAAGGCGATCGGTAGATCCCCTTCTAATATCTGGCAGGAGATAGCTGCCCTCATGCCTTCTCGGAGTAGGTTTGTAAGAGGTTGAATAGGCAGGATCTTCGGTTGGACTGAAAAAAATTTGTGTGTGAATACGACGAAATAACAAAATAAAAGATGATGGGCGTTGTGGACGTTATATCAACAACATTGAAATAATATGGTTTATATGAAAACCTACAATTAGCATGCTATTTTTTATCAGTAGCAAGTACCTAAGTCTCGGATTTTTTTTTTTGATTTTATGAGATTCGAAAAATATATCTAAAATAATTTAAAAAAACTGGTTAATAATTTAAAAAAAATGTTTTTGTTTACGGGAATAGAAAGAGATTTTCTTTAGCGCCTACTTCGAGAAAAATGAACATCGATAGTCATCGCATCTTGCAACTTGTACGCACAGCGCATGAGTGCGATCATTCATCCAGTCTCCATACATATTTGTCTATCATCCTTTAAAAGCAATATGTTTTTAACTTCCAGCGTAAAAACAAGAGTGATGTAAGTTTGCTCGCTCCCCCGTTTAACTATTTCATGAACACGTGAGGTTTAACTACTTCATGGAAGTTTGTAAGTAACTCCAGCGATTTGATCGGTTCAATATTTTGCATCCTCGTCCCTGACAGTAATATTTTACATCGAGTTTTTTAATTCCTCAAAAAACGTTTACACGAGAAAATAAAGGCTACTCTTTGATAAGGTAATTCACATTTTACTCCTTGATTTTGACTAAATATTATTTCGCGGTAATATTATATTATTTAGGCCCACTTGCGCAGATCTAAGTTAAAGTTAACTCTGAGTTAAACATCATATGTTTCATCATCATCAGATGTTTAACTCAGAGTTAATTTTAACTCAGATCTGCGCAAGTCCGCCTTAGTCATGTTTTGTATTCGATTAACGTAATATTATTAAGTATATTTGAAAAGCTAATTAGGTCTCTCATTTACAACACGGGACCATTCAAACAAACGACATTGAAAATCAGGCCAAAAGAAAAACAAAACTAAAAGTAAAAGCTTTTGTATTATATACTTTTTATTTTCGTTCCATTTTAGATTTTTTATCAACGTTATGATGTTGTGGTTGATTTTAAAGTATAATTTTAAAATATGCATCAATAATTATTATAATATGTGAATGCTATGAGCATTTAATATGATCAATTTTCCATTTTTTTGTGCCATAATAATATTATCTGTATGCTGTTTCCCAGTTCGATTCAGTCATTTGTACTGACAAGTTTAGAGCGTTATCGATAGGTACAATTAAATGAAATATTGAATAAAAACTCTATTCTCTTTTGTTTTAACAACCTTTTCTCTTTCACCTTTGTATCCAGTCCACTGAAGTTTTTACCTGTTTTAACGCGGCTAATTTCATAATGTTATTAAATACGTTTAAAATTTTATTCGCAATAAACTGTGGTATAGCCGACTTTAATGAATTAAGAATGCGAAGCGCTATTTTATAGTGTTTAAATCCTATTAAAGGAAATTAGAAAGTTTACGAGCCATTTTACAACTGAGCGCGAAATGTACTAAACGTTTATGTATATTTTATAAAAAGGTTGTAGTTATTGTTACATCTATTTCATTAAACATTGATCCAAGCCATGAGGCGAGTCAGAAAATCGTGGCGGCATTATCGAAGTTTTCTAAGACAGCTAAAATTAATGTAATGCCCCGGCCTAAGCAAGCATACTATTTCGCTCGGTTGTAAGATCTTCCTTAGCGGCCTTCACAGATATTTTTATTTTATACTTAGTAAACAAAAAAAAAAAAAAACTAGTTTGCGACTTGTCTCTTCACTTGACACCTAGATACTTCAGTATAATTTTTACGTGATAACTACTCACAAGTCACAACAAGATAAGTATTAGAGATCAACTACGATAACTTGGCGCGCCCCTCCAAAATTCAAAACGTTTGAAGTGCGTTGTCAAAACGACTTGAAGTGCGTTGTCTTGCGCAGTAGGCTAGTTATGATTAGTTGACCAACAAAACTGAAATATTACGTGTAGTGTGATTGGTTGAATACTTACTAAGTACATACAAACTCTTTCATAAGGATGTGACTTTACACATTGAAGCAGTCATTTGGAGGGGCGCGCCAAGTTATCGTAGTTGATCTCTACGAAGTTAATGCGTCACTAGTCACTACTCATTAATATCCGCAAAGTATCTAAAGACATTATTATTCATTTATGCTCTCTAGATTCTGTGTAATTTATGTGCACTACGTTGCCCACTACGTTACGCATTATCCACTTCGTTACGCTCCATTCACTACATCAGTATCGTCTGGTTTCGGAAGTTTTTTGACAGAAGTTGAATTAACAGAACTTTCGATTAGCTAATGCTAAATATGAAATGAAATGAAAATATACTTTACTAGCTGTCCCGGTGAACTTCGTCTCACAGGTCACTTTAAAACCTTCCCTGGACTTCTACAAACATTTTAAGACTAAAATCAGCCCAATCCGTTCAGCCGTTTTCGAGTTTTAGCGCGACTAACACATTTGAAAATCCATTTTTATATATATATAGATTGTGCACGTTCAAATTACATAGATAAAGTTTAAAATATATTTATAAAATAAAAAGAAAACACACAAAGGCGGCCTTATTACTAAGCAGCAATCTTAGTAATAAGGCCGCTAATGCCAAATATATTAAATAACCAACAGCATGATTAAATAGATAAACCCCTGAAAGGAACGTTCAGAAAAATGCATCACAACGCCTAGTAACGTTGCAATATGCGACGCAACGTTAACGTTAGTATCTGAACCTCGCCGTCTCGTCACGTAGTGTGTCGTTGGCATCCCTCCCGTGCTGTCCACTACGTCACTTGCTATCTATCTACTACGTTACACAATATTATCCACGTCAGTTATGACGTCACTAATGTTGACGTTACCTAGTATCTGCACCTCAACGTCTCGTCGCGCAGTGTGCTCCTGGCGTCTTCCCCGCGTTGTCCACTATGTCACTTGCTATCTATCTACGTCGTCACTTACTATTCATGTCACTTATGTCGATGTTACCTAGTATCTGCACCTCAACGTCTCGTCGTGTAGTGTGTCGTTGGTGTCCTCCCCGCGCTGTCCACTACGTCACTGGCTATCTATCTACTACGTTACACAATATCCATGTCACTAATGTCGACGTTACCTAGTATCTGCAACTCGATGTCTCGACACGCAGTGTGTCATTGGTGTCCTCCCCACGCCGTCCACTATGTCACTTGCTATGTATCTACTACGTCACACACTATCCACGTCACTAATGTCGACGTTACCTAGTATGTGCACCTCGATGTCTCGCCACGCAGTGTGTCATTGGCGCCCTCGCCACGCTGTCCACTACGTCACTTGCTATATATCTACTACGTCACACACTATCCACTACGTCATAAATGTCGACGTTACCTAGTATCTGGACCTCGACGTCTCGTCGCGCAGCGTGTCGCTGGCGGTTGGCGGCCTGGCAGGTGTACGTGCCGGCGTCTTCGCCACGCTGCGTCTGCTCCACTATCAACGTGCCGTTCGGGAACACCTTCTGGCGCCGGTTCAAAGGGAGAGTCTGCCCATCTGTTGCCAATATTAGTTACATTAGTATGTGGCTGGATCGCTTCCAGGTGTAAGTTGAATTATCAAGTTCTATTTTTTTAAATTAATTAATTTATATTCGTTACATAATACAATCTTATCTAATACAAGTTGGGTTATATGAGCTCAGGGTTCAAAGAAGTTCAGTTTCTCAAACTAGACTTTTTTGGATCTTAAAATAACCAGAAACAAATTACAGACGTTAACGAAAAACGAACAAACAAACGACTTCATAAATGCCGATTCAAAGAGAGCTTTGATAAATCTTTTGACTATTACATAAGATTAGAACCATGCCACTATGATTATTAAGTCACAATATTATTATTTCTTATGTTATACGCTTAAAACTTATCTAACTTCCATTTTCACAAAACTGTCTGACTACACAAACTAAACTAAAAAACAGATAAAAAAGTAATGTAATTTGAAGTTGTGACCGCGAAAGTGTAGTGAAGCGGAACGGCCAGTTCAAAACAAACTTGTTCCAAATTCGAATGATGGTCTTCTCAACCGAAGCTAATTTCACTCTGAAAGTTATATTATGTGTTTATGTGATTCGATTTTTTTCAAAATGTGTGTATTAGAAAAGTTTGTATGTCTTTAATCTTTATCAATTTTTATTTATTTATTTTATTTTATTTGGAAAACAAACAGTTACATAATAGAGGTAGTGTACATATCTAGAAATATTACAAGGAAACCATTAACATGTTTTCACATATTATAAGATTCTAGTTAACATTTTAAAGAAAGCTTGTTAAACAAAAGAAAAATAACAGAATATAATCATATAGAGACAATTGGAGAAATATGGTAAAAAGAAAAGAGAAAAGATACATCCATGAGTAATAAGAAAAATATAAATAGATTATTGGGTGAACTTTGAAAGGTGTGTTGTCTGTTTTATTTCCAATACTAGACTTCTAGATGAGAATCGCTTGAGAACCAGTGATCTGTAATTTTCTGCTTAATTTTGTCAGGTTTGTCGTTGAATAGGTCCAAGTCAAGTTTATCACATAATTTATTTAGACTATTTGCGGATCTAATGAAGAAAGAGTTGGACTTATAGTTAGTGGTAGTGACCGGTACATGAAGAAGTTTGGGTTTTCTAAATGTTCTACTAGGTACATTAATAAGAATTTTGGATAGTAGTGTAGGGGAATCAATATGGCCTTGGGCAATTTTTGCAAGGTATACGACATCTGCAATAAATCTTCTTTGCTGTAAAGGTAGAATATGGTGTCTGACACATCTTTTGATGTAATGGTCATCTGAGGTTTTCGTTTTAAACTGCAAGAATCTATGAAACCTTTTCTGAATAGATTCTAGTCTCTTTGAGTGCGAAACATACATCGGATTCCATACAATCGAACCGTATTCTAGGATGCTCCGCACTAGTGAGCAATACAAGATTTTTATTATTTTTATGTTTTTAAATTCGGAAGTAGATCTGAGAACAAAACCTAACATTTTATTGGCTCTTTTTGTAATGTCATCGATGTGAGCATCGTATAAAATTTTATGATCATGCAGAATACCTAGATCGCGGATAGTTTTTTGAGATGACAGGAGTTGATCTTTTATAGTATATCCTGATACTAAGGGTTTAGTTTTACGAGTAAATGTAACACTAAAGCATTTACTGACATTAAGGTCAAGTTTGTTAGTTTGACAATAATCCTCGAGAGCTTTAAGATCGAGTTGGAGTTGGTGTTGATCAACAGGTTTTAATATAGTTTTGAATAGTTTCATATCGTCCGCATACAGAAGAAAGAGAGAGTATTTAAAGCAAAGTGATATGTCGTTGATGAAGATGTTGAATAAATAAAGGACCCAAAATATAAGAAAATAATAAAGGGGGTCCCCCCTGAGGTACTCCCGAGGGTGTATGATACCACGAAGATTCGTACCCTTGAAGAACAACAACCTGATAACGGTTTTGGATTTACGATGAGAACCAGCAAAACAAGTTGCCGTGGATTCCAGCAGTCCATATTTTTTGCAGTAACAAACTATGGTCGATACGGTCGAAGGCTTTACTAAAATCCGTAAAGATTGCGTCTACTTGACCCCCCAATTCCATATTGGCCGCAAGGAAGTCTGTAAATGTTATCAGGTTGGATGTTGTGGCACGTTTTATTATAAACCCATGTTGTTCCGGGATAAACCATGAGGCAAGTGCTGTGTATACTTGGTTAAAAACTATTTTTTCTAAAATCTTTGCAAATATACAAAGTTTCGATACAGGCCTATAGTTCTTTATATCACTTTTGTTGCCACTCTTATATATTGGAGAAATAAACGCTGATTTCCAGATCTTCGGAACGATGCCCTCGGAAATGGATCGCGAAAAAAGTAAATGCAGTGGTGTTGTTAAATTGGTAGCACAGTTTAATATAAATAGAGGTACAATTCGGTCAGGATCCGAACCTTTATATAGATCGAGAGATTTTATTTCTTTAAGTATCATGTCCGCAGTAATTTCAATGTCACTAATAGCCGAGAGTAGATCTGAAGCGGATATGTTTTCACTAATTGGTTGAGTAGTATTAGACTGAGGAAGAAAAACTGACTTAAAGTAAGATGCAAAAAGGTTGGAGATTTGATATCCTGTTTCACCTTTAACCCCATCAAAGTACATAGATGAAGGGAGAGAGTTTGTACCTTTTCTGTTCGATTTGATATAAGACCAAAACTGCTTGGGATCTGAATTTATTGTAGTTTCAATATTATTAATATATTTGTCATAGCAACTTTGTTCCAGAATTTTAGCTCTTTTGCTTAGCAAACTAAAAGTATCATAATCAGATATATTTTTGTAGTTGTGGAATTTTTTTAAGTATTTATTTTTTTCTTTTAGAATCTTTTTTAGACATGAATCGTACCACGGAGGAAAGCAGCAACTAGGATTAATAAGTTTATTAGGTACGTATATTTCTATAAGTTCATAAAGTTTATCATAAAATTTGTCAACTGCCACATCTAAACAGGAGTGGCCCAAAATTTTATTCCAATCACATTTAAGTAATTCTGTATTAATTGCTTCATAGTCCCCTTTTTCATAGTAGTATTTAAGCCTAGGGTGGTCTTTTAGGGTTTTTTGATGCTCAAAATTGGTGGCTATGAGCAAAGATGGGTGATGGTTGTCTTCCGGTACAAGTTACGTTCCCAACATCGTTCAAGAAAACAAGATCTAAAATTCTATTATTAAAATTTCTGTTCTAGTTAAATTGATAAAAATTTGATTCCGACAAAACATCCATAAAATATAATTGTGTATCACCGTTGGCACCTACAGGGTTAAGATAATGGCCAGAGTCGTTTAGGTGCCAGTCAAGACTACTTAGATTAAAATCCCCCGTTACCAGGAAAATATCATTAGGACAAGAGTTGCAAATCAATGATAATTTGTCGTAAAAATTGTGAAGCTGAAAGTTAAACGTATTTCCTAAATTTTCTTTGCAAAGATATATCGAGCAAACATGCAAGTTAATAATTTTGTGTAGACTATTTTTAATCTCGACTGACACCCAAATGTCCTCTGCGGATGGACGCCACTCTGGACGGTGAATGGCTGACAGGTCTCGACGTACAGCAATAAGAACTCCGCCACCGTACTTCTCGTGTGTGTTTAGGTAGTCGCGATCGCGCCTCCACACCAAATAACGACTATCAAATAACTCACTGTCAGCCACGCCGTCCAGTAGCCAGGTCTCAGTTAGTGCAATGATCCTTCGAGGATTGCAAATGTTTAGTTTAAGTGTAAACTCAACCTTTGGTAACTTTTAATTAGAAAATATTTCATTTTGCTGCCCTAGTATTAAACTCACAGCAAGAATTATATATTGCCCCAAGAATATTATTAAATTGATTAATTGCACTCCATTATACGGATATAGGTCTGTCTATTACCTCTTGGCGTTTAAACCACTGTACTTGGAATAAGGAGAGTTAAATTATATAAGTTAAATTATCTTCAATCCTTTTAAACCTCATAAACCAACGAACTTATAAACTAAACACTTAGCCTCAAAAATAAAAGAGTGATAAAATAAACTCGTCAATAAAATAGTAGTAAACCGCGAATCAATTTTCAATGGACGGCCAGTAACGAACTTCCTTCCGGAAAAGATCTTCAACCTCTAATGAAAGTTCCGTAAAAGATAAGATGAGGGTCAGAAGAAAAAGGTCAGAATTGCGAGGGCGGGGCTGACTTAATTTCGTCCTACCCTCTAATTCTGTTAAACGACCTGACGAATTTTACGCTCTGATATCCTCTATACACTTTTGATACGGAAAAGTGGGTCGCAAAAAATTGGGTCAAATTGTTATGCGAATTAAGCCGAATTGAAGTGAAGTAGTGCACCGAACAGGATTCTAAAAGATTTAATTCTATGAGTTGAAGAGAGAAATACATAAGAGAATTATCTAAAGAATTAAAATGATAGTGAATCTGATGCGACCTACCTACAAAACCGACTTCCAAGGTAAAAACAATATTAATAGCATCCTTATAATATGAACTAAAAAGTATTAAATAATTTTTCCTATCTAATATGTAGTGCCTTTTCCCGAATTCGGCTAAACCTCAACTATTTCTGTACTCAATCTTCATCATTTTGAAGTCGGTACCAGATATAGCTGAATCTTTATTTCTTTGACAGGTTTCTGGCACCGACTTCAAAATTATGAAGATTGAGTACAGAAATAGTTGAGGTTTAGCCGAATTCGGGAAAAGGCACTACATATTAGATAGGAAAAATTATTTAATACTTTTTAGTTCATATTATAAGGATGCTATTAATATTGTTTTTACCTTGGAAGTCGGTTTTAATTTTTTGTTAAAAATAATAATTTCACTCTTTTTAGTTACCTAGTAGGTAAACTGTTAGTGCCAATTCAAATTGTATAAAAAATAGTTTCATATTGTCTTCACTAGATGTCACTGAGGCGCTCCTGTGTCGCGCTATCGCTTGTACGTAGAAGTTTTATATAGGTAGTTGTAACAGATTTCTGTCGTGTTGTTGAAAGTTTGTAAGCAACTGACAACGCAACAGTGAGCTTGCCGCTTGGTGTGAGCAGTGGCCAGTGAGCATTGAATTGACAACATAAATCATAATATTGAGTGGTAATTGATCTCGTATAATTGTTATTAAGTTGACCTCCGTCATAGTCCGCGAATTTATAAGTGGTCGTCGGTGGTACTGCGTATATTCTACGTATCTTATCACAATTTGTTAAGACTGTTAAGAGTCATACGGCATACCCCAAGGCCCAAATATCAGGTAGATAGATACATTTAAACAATACATTTAAAAAAATCTAAGTGAACACGTGCTGAAAAATGCTCGCAGCGCGGCATGCCGCATGCCCTGACATTCCGGTTAGAACTTGAATACGATGTTTACGCTCGCGCCGCGCGTCGACGCTGTTGCCTCTGCGGCGCCGACCGCCGTGTATATTAAACAACCTATAATAATTGGTGTTGTTATGTATATAATTATTATTATTGTATCCATACCTATGCCTTGTACTATTATCTATTTTGTGCCATGAGACATTGGTGACCTTAACACGACGTGGTAATGATGATGATGACGATGATGATGATGATGAATTTGAATTGCATGGTAGCATATACTTTTTGTTCTTAAAACAACGCCGAAACTCCCAAACGTGTATTTATAAAGAGTCAGGAGTCCCCTCGATTACTCCTGGATCCCATTATCAAGTCACCACTTTTGTGAACATGGTACCAAATTGGAGTGAAACCTAATACAACAAAACAAAAATTTCGAAAATCGGTTCACAAACAGCGGAGTAATCGTTGAACATACAAAATATATATATATATATATATATATATATATATATATATATATATATATATATATACAGCCGAACATATAACCTCCTCATTTTTTGGAAGTCGGTTAATAAAAGATGTTACTCTAAGGGTCAATTCAGACCGCGACGCGACGAGGCGAGAGGAGGCGCGGCGCGGCATAAATTTGTATGGATTTGCCAGATTTCAATTGCGTGAGACGTCTTGCGAATCTATCAAATCCATATAAAAGAAATTCATCTAGGCGTCGCGTCTCGGTCTGAATCAACCCAGCTGGGATGAAATTATCGAACGAACGTCCGCGGATATTTTCATCGCATGCGGCTTGCTTCTATCTGATCAATACAAAATATACTAAACTGTGCACATTGTCTGACATAAGTCGCGGACGCGATCTTGATCGTTCAGACGTCCGAACAGAATCTGGCTGGCCGGATGTTTTTGCATCCGCGGACGTCTGCCATTGATATACTATAGGTTAGGTCTTTGACGTCCGCGGATGAACCGTGCACATTGTTAAGCCGCATCCGTCAGCCGCACTTGGACGCGTCCGATAATTTGTTTCTAACACTCGTAGCGATCGCTACGCAGGTGCTACGAAGTGCTACTTAGCCGTAAGCGTAGTAGCGACGTTCTACGTAGAATTGTGAAAAATGTAAATATTTAATTATATATTTATTAAGGTAATGTAATAATCATTAATAGCCTTACTACGAATAATAAAAACTATAGTCTAAATATCAAAAATAATAATAACAAAAATTATGTAAAAGAATATATTTTTGTTATTTTACTTTATCTATACCTTACACAATAACTAAAGTCCAGACTAAAGTCCATTGAAATGTTACATTTGCTTACAATCGATGACCTTCAAGTCATCGATATTTACCGTAATTTAATATTATTCTTGTATTTTGGTTACCATTTTCAATCAACATTAATAAATTAAAATTATTATATTTTATGTTTGAGTTTTTAGGATACATAAAATAATTAAGAATAAAAAATAACATTTTATAACGTACTACTTATTAGCTATTATGTAGCGAGAAATAAAGGGCACCCTATTCTGAAGATATTCATGAAATCCCCAACTTTATATTAACTTTTGAAGTATTACAGTTAATCTTTGATAACTTTTATGAATTGACAACTTTTTCACATTGTCCGAGGTCCTTGTAAGATTTAAGAGAACTTTACTCGTTATAATTACTTTTAGTAATATGTACTTTAGGTTTTATTTAACAGCTGATGAAAGAATATAGTGGGGCCACATTGCTCTGTGTATCGGCAGTGATGAGCCAACGTTTTCTTTAGACAAGGTGTGTTGATAGAACGACGGATAGGACATGAAGTAGGAGAATTAATGATGTTGACTGCAAACTAAATAAAAAAATAAACACATAAAAAGTAATGTAATTAAAGTTGTGAGTTTGTGACCGTGAAAGTTTAGTGAGGCGGAACGGCCAGTTCAAAACAATTCGTTTTGAACTGGCCAAATTCGAATGATGCTCTGTATAAGGCAGATGCGTCTACTATTATATTATATGCATCTGATATTCTATTTTATAATATAATATAGACATGCGTCTCTATAACGCAGAATATGTAGTTTACGTTCGCGTTGTTATGTCATGGCAATAACGCACAAAAACAATACTTGACATTAAATAATGATGATCGCAACAAGAATCGGGATTAATAATCTCTTTTTATTCAGAAATAATTTTTGCTGACTCATTTTAGCATTAGTTCCACATATCCTTAAGGTGGCTTGATCTTTGCCGCGAGCGACCGCGACCGACGAAAATTCAAACGAAATGCCACTTTATGACAAGAGCTATAGGTTTCATTTTACTCTACTACTAGCTATTACACCGTCGCCGGCGGCAGCGTGGGTTGCCACGCGAATGTCAATTAGAAAATGATACCTATATTCTAAGTCATAAAGTATCATTTTATTTGAATTTTTACCAGTCGCGGTCGCTCGCGGAAAAGATCCGAAAGCCACCTTAAGGCTGCGTTTCCATTGAAGCGGAGCGGAGCTTAGCGGTGCCTGAATTGACAATCCTGACTGAATCCAGCGGAATGACAGCGAAGATTTCGAGCGTGGTGATTTGTCAATTCGGCACCTCTAAGCTCCGCTCCGCTTCAGTGGAAACGCAGCCTAAGTCTTGTGTCTTATGACGTCACGTATTTACCCACATTTTCTGACCTGTCGCTTAAAGGCCCTCGAGAAAACTTCGTTTCGTATCGGGAATTTCGTAGTTTACAAATACACAAGTATGTATTCATACAATATTATTTTGATAGCTAACTTAGAATTGAGATCTATATCTTCTATAAATAAAAATTAATTTGAAATTTTGTAAGTCTCGCTAAAACTCGAAAACAATTAACCGATTTGAAAAGTTCGTAGAAGTCCAGTAAGGGTGAAGCTGAACGAGCGTAATTTATGAGTTGTGAGTCGCAGAATTTCGGCTGGCAGAAATTCTGCTGCATTCAGTTTCATACAAAAGTCCTGTTTGATTCACACGAGCGTAATTTTGTGAGTCATGATTTGTATGAAAAGATATATGCGCGAACGAAATTCTGCGTCTCACAACTCACAAAATATTAGACTTGTTTGGCTTCACCTTAAATGTTTATATTAGTAGGAAAGTGATACGAAGTTCACTGGGTCATCTAGTAGAAGATACTTTAATCTATAACGAGTTAGATAATGCGCATTTTATCTGATTACCCAAAGTTAAAAGTTTATATTCATATCAATGCATATTATAAAACAAAGTCGCTTTTTTCCCTCATGTCCCTTTGTTCCCTTTAATCTTTTAAACTACGCAACGAAATTTGATGATTCTTTCAGTGTTAGATAGCCCATTAACTATCGAGGAAGGCTATAGGCTATATTTTATCACGCTAAGACTAATAGGAGCGAAGAAATAGAGGAAAATGTGGAAAAAACGGGCAAAATTATTTGAAAGGGCTAACTTGAACGCGCTAATCTCAAGAACTACTGGTCCGATTTGAATTCTTTCCATGTTAGATAGCCCATTTATTGAGGAAGGCTAAAGACTATATTTTATTACGCTAAGACTAATAGGAGAATGTGGAAAAAACGGGGGAAATTATTTGAAAGGGCTTATCTTACGAACTACAGGAACAAGTTTTATGTTATTTGGCACAGATAAGAAGTAGACCACGTGAAGGATCATAGGCTATCGATTTTAATCATTTTTTCAGTGGCTATATTTTATTTTATACCCGTGCGACGCCGGGATGGGTCGCTAATATATTCTATGTACGTGCTTATTCATTACACTCGCCTAATCTATAATAAAAATAACAGAGAATATTGATAACGGTGCATAAGAAATAATAAGAATAATATCTGAGCGACAAAAGAAACTAGTTTAAGATAAAACGTTGTTCTGGTTCTACAACGAAAGAAATAATTAACAAGTAGAGAAGAATAAAATTTTCGTTAATGACTATCATTATTGGACATTACTTGTTATTGAAAATTGCAGACTCATTAGGTAAATATAATTAACGAAGGAATAACGAACTCGATATCTTTTTTCTTTTTATCTTTGCATTTAATTCCGCGATCGTTAGAACGAAGCGCCTGTTTTAATTATATTATTTTAATTTTAACATTTTAAGTAGTGTTTTTGTTCAGTTTTTAATATTATTATTATCATAAGCCATCAAAGTCGATAAAAAGTAGACACAGCCTTGTTACGTCGAAATTTATACGATAGGAATTATCCCCCTTTCTTTCTTGGGCTTCAAACTATCTCAATATTAAAAATTCATTAGAATTGCTTCAGTGTTTTAAGCGCGAAGCATACAGTTTACTTTCTGATTAATAATATCAGAATAGATTTTCGTAATCCTTCATCGTTACATCAGTGTTTAAGATTTAACTTAAGAACCCGCATTTTTTAAATTTGAATTTGGAATTATGTGTCTTCTTAAAAATAATTAAAACTTTTTAATGATACCAAAACCAGCCAGATAAAAATGATATAGCCAAAGAAATTTTATTATAAGTTCATACATAATATACGCGAAAAGACTTTTTTCCCCTTATAGAATAGTTACAAAAATCCTTCGATCGCGGATTCTTGGAAATCTATTGTTATTCTATTGTTGTCGTGGTCGCCGGTGTCCTTATGGGGCTTGATGGGTTAATACTCATTAAATTGTATAAATCATAATAACAGGAAACAAATTTAATAAGCGCAATATTACCCAACCCAACCCTGGTGTCGGCCATCATTGCGCCAAATTGAATCTGGCGGTAACGCAATATAGGGGAGAATCATGTAAATTTATTATCACTAAAGTGTCATTTGCCCGTAACGATGGAAAAAATACTTTTCTACTACGATTTCATTACTTTTCAATTTGTATTACGTGCTCACAGTATGGATTTGGTAACGTGTTGGCTTAATGTTTTTGTATCTTATTTTCGTGATTGGTTTTCTAAGAAACGGTGAGCGATACGAAAAATTACCGCTCGGGGGACGATTGCTTTTACGATTCTGACACGTTTTGTACTTTCGGAGAAATTGATTCGTAGGCAGACAATCGACCTATATTATTTGGTCGGAATACGTCAAGTCAAAGTTAGGCAACATCTGCTGGCAGGGCACGACGTAACCCGACCGAATTAAGAGGTCTTCTAACTGCCCCTCCATTCAATTTTTTTAATAGTTGAGTTGATCCTAAATTAAAGTACTTTTCTTGAAACGGAGGCAATAGTAAGTAACTATTTTATTGACAGTGATAAAAAGTTATATCAGTTATTTTGGGCCCAAGAGAAAGGCAACAAATGTTTTAACAATATAAACTTAACAGTAACACAGCTGAGTCCTAACGTAATAAAGGTAGAGTTACTATAATTTGGACATATAAGTCCAAATGTTTTAATAAACATTTTGAATGATATGAATATTTTGATATGCCTCCATGGTCCAATAGCTTAGAGTACGTGACCATTGACTCGGAGGTCGTGGGTTTGATTCGCTTCCAAGTTTGGTTAGGAGAATGCAGGCTGATCACCTGATTGTCTGATAAGTAAGATGATCTATGCGTCGGATAGGCATGTTAAAAAGTCGGTCCTGCGAATCTCTCGCCAATCGTGTCGGTCATCCGTCCCACTGGGTTATGAGGGTAAAGGAATAGAGAGTGCTCTTGTGTACTGCGCACACATTTAGGCACTATAAATCACTCCTGCCTAACTGGCCTGGTTTCAATGAAACCGGCCACTGTCACCGAAACCGGTGCGGGAGTTATTATTAACATATATATATATATATATATATATATATATATATATATATATATATATATATATATATATATATATATATATATATAATATATATATTATACAAATTACCTCTCTCCCAACTAATAGTCTCAATGGGGTACCCCGCTACGGGGCACTTGATATGCAGATCGCTGCCCGCCACAGCAGTGACCTTGGGCATCTCCCGTATGTACGGCAGGCCGTACACATTAACGCGGGCCGCATGCGACGCTTTGCCCGCGGCATTGGCGGCGACGCACGCGTATTCGCCGCCGTCCTGCTCCGTCACGCGGCTCACGTTGAGGTGGCTGACAACGTCGTCCTGCAGCGTCACGTGTTGCCCGACCACGAAACTGGAGAAAATTTGGGATGGTTATTTCTAAATTCGGGATAAGTGTGTATTACGCCATAGGAGTTTTTTGTCGTTACGTTTGTGGCTGCAGAAAACATGGCTAAGGTATATTGTAGAGTTCAGATAAAGTTGAACAGTTGAGTACATCTTCATTCTTCGTCTTATGACAGTGGAGTTGCCAAATGACAAATAACAAATAATATACCACTGTTTCGAGATGGTACAGTGCAGTTATATCGGTACACATTTTGTAGCTAGTACATCGTTCAAAGGACTCTAAAATCTACACAGTTAATAATTACAGGGATAATTATTGAACAACTTTTTATGATATCAGCTGTATTGAAATGTAAGGTATTAGATCTTTCGAGTGTCTCTAGGCTTCAGTATTTTTTTTTATATTATTCGAACTCAGTTTTTTGAATCTCGACTAGCACAGTCGTCAATCCACTTGTTAGCCAAGCAAATGCACAAAATACTTTTATAGATTTGACCAAATCCTATATAGAGTTTGACCATGAGTTACCTCACTGCCATGAGTCTTACCGTGAGTTAGTAGGTATCGGGAACCCATCTAGTAGCCATGTGAACTGCGGCGGAGGGTGTCCCATTGCGACACACTTTAGTGAGACACTCGGCCCCGGCTGTAGTGTCTGCTCCGAGAACCAGTACACCAGCTCGGGTTTGGTTTCTGGAACAATAGAGTATAATTAGCAAAATAAGAGTTTCACTAATTCGATGTGAATTTTAAAGGAAAACATTATAACGTACTATCGGAAAATTGATTTATAAGCGAACCGATCTTCATTTGATCGTGTTTTTTCAAACCAATGAATGTCGTGAACTTCGATTGATTTTGGCTAGGCTTGACGTCATATTTCGACGAATTACGTAGATCCTCTGTCAGCTTATAAATTGGTTTTTCTGATAATTTCATGACTTGATCAACAAACATTTGAGTCGAAACAATAACGAGAAATCACACTCTCAATAACTGTCGCTTAATATTTTTAGACATTCCCGTTTATAAAGTGCAGGAACAATCAAGAAGAACATATTAATTAATACCATGCACAACGAAACATTCACAAAGATCCATAAATAAATCCATAGAAATCCGCAGAAATAGATGTCCATTGCGATTTAATTTGCACTGGCCTAAGCTGGAGCAGTTAGGGGTATTATGTAGATGGGAGGGGAATCCCCGTCGACCGCATTTTGTCACGATCCTCGATGTGGGTGATCTTGTCCAAATACCGGAAGGTTCCGAGGCCTTCTATTATGAGAAAAGATTAGAAACGAGATCCTTTTTTAACTGTTTGGCGATGAAAGGGGTTTTATATTTTTAGTAGATGACGCAGAAATTAGTTTTTCGCGCGGAAACCGTACATTTTCCGTGATAAAAAGTGTTCTATGTCCTTTCTCGGGACTCAGTCTTTCTCCATGCAAAATGTTGTAAAAATCACTTCAGCGATTTAGGCATGAAGAAATTACAGACAGGAAGGCGGGCTGACTTTCACAGTAAAGATTTTGAGCTAAAATAGTTGTAGTTAAAAGTCTAGTAGGCTAATCCTATAAAATAGTCGTACAATTTCGATATAGTTTTGATGCAGTCACTATACAAGACTGCAAAATGCCAAATCTTATAAAATATCAAACCAACATCAGAAAAGTAAGAAAATCATATGTTTGAGCATACATTTTGATGTTTAAAAGGAATCTTAACAATTATATCCATACTAATATTATAAATGTGAAGGTGTGTCTGTCTGTCTGTTAAACCGCGGAACTGATTTTGCTGAAATTCGGTATGGAGATACTTTGAATCCCGAGGAAGGATATTTGATACTTTTTATCCCGGAAAAATGTACGATTCCTGGCGATAAACGAATTTTGGCGCAACAGAGTTGCGGGCGTCATCTAGTAGGTAAGTAATGCTTAAAAATACTATCAAAATTAATTACAAAATTAATTATTTGATGTTTAAAAGGAATCTTAACAATTATATCCATACTAATATTATAAATGTGAAGGTGTGTCTGTCTGTCTGTCTGTTACCTCTTCACGCCCAAACCGCGGAACTGATTTTGCTGAAATTCGGTATGGAGATACTTTGAATCCCGAGGAAGGATATATGATACTTTTTATCCCGGAAAAATGTACGATTCCTGGGCGATAAACGAATTTTGTCGCAACAGAGTTGCGGGCGTCATCTAGTAGGTAAGTAATGCTTAAAAATACTATCAAAATTAATTACAAGCAGTCAAGCAGTGCTTCAAATTCTCACAATGAAAGGTATATTCTTAGATACTTTTTATTCTTCCGTATTTAATATACTTCAAGTACTATAAATCAGAAAGCTCGTTTTAAACTCGATATTATATCTTTTCCTCGAAAAACTCATTTGGGCGCGTATTATACTCTAAATAAAATACTTTAATATCAAAGTGGATGACACCTAAATACCTCGCGAAGCCGCCAAGAAATGGAATGTCAAATACGCGGGCGACGATTTTATTTTCCCGGAGAAAAAGAAAAAAATAACCCTCTACTGCTGCGCCAGAATTTTAATGCAAGAAAAAAATGTGTTCTCAAAAATTCTCGGGTAGGATTTTTTCGAACACGGAAATATGTGCCTAATTTAAATTGAGCAAGAAAAAGACGAAATTTATTCAAGATATTATAATAAACTAGGCTTTAAGCCTTCTGTATTTATATTGAAAAGTATATTTTAGCTTTTTACAATGACATTTACTAGCGTACACTGTAGATTGTAGAAGTAATAGGTACATACAACATAATATTGCAATAGTACAATATACGGTGAACCTATATCCGTACAGATTTCACCTCTAATGTTCCGTGAAAACAAACCTTATGACGTCGGCGTAAGATCCTGTCGGGGGTAAAATATCTCTGAACGTTCTGTAAAAACAGGTCAAGTTCTTGAAGCCAGGCGTGACGCTGTGCAGGGTACCGTACACTCGTTAACATACAAACACTAGCCCTATATACAAACAGCTGCATATACAAGTTTACTCGAGGGGTGTATTTTACCCCATGCATTAAAAACTTCATAGAGTATAAACGAAAAAATATGTCGTTTGGCCATTCGGACTATAAGATATTGTCCTAGTGGGACGAGTTAACATTGTCAATTTTTGTAAGTTTGTTTGATACATTTTCAAGACGTAAAATCTTTAAAACGTGCTACGCCATAACTAAAATAGGTTCGTAGTAAGTGCCTTCATTATTATTTTTTGTGAGTTATAACTTATAACAATGTGGGACCAGCTATTGGTTTGTTACTTAATAACTACGATTTTTAGCTGTATTTATAAGTAGCGGTAAACGCTTACCATCTGGCATATGGGAATCGCGTGAATACTAAGGTCTAACCACAGAACCCTAAAAGGGGTACAATTTTCACTCGACCGCTAGGGTTAATGAGTTTGGTATATAAAAGGCCCCGTGCATAATTTATGGGCCCACTGTCGCGTTGTTCGATAACCCTTCTCAATTATAGCGGATGCTGTTTGGGGTGCTTAGTGCCACGAGTGGAAATAAAAAACTTTTCAAGTATTGTATGCGCTTATGTTACCTGCTGCGCAGGCTGTTTTTGTTGAAGTTAAAAAAATACTGTCTGGATGTTGATGTTAATAAAATGCTCATTCGTAGACAGTCTCAGCGTGAAGCCGTGAACATTATATTTTTATCTTTTGGGAATAGAACCCTAAAATAACTCATTTCTTTGATCACATCCCTGACAAATAAAACCTTTGTCAAAACGTATAAATAACGACGAGTATGGCATATTAATTTTGCAGGATATCAAAAAGTAAACTTTAATTTAATGGCAGCTTATTCCGGTTGAAGCGTAATTACGCCAACTCAGCACGAGACATGTACCTCATAAAAAAGCAAACTAATATCATGATTGCGAAATTAAAATGCAAATGATGTTGACAGTAATATAGTTTTCTATGTCCCGATAGTGTGTGCAGTGCGCCGACTCGCCCTCGAGTGCGGCGACACCAAATAGCGGGGGACGACTTGCAAGGGACGAAACGACATACAGCCGCTGCCGCGCACGCCAAAACACACCTTACCACCGGCAGATACGATCTTAATTGGCAAATTCCAGGGATCACGCTTATATTAAAATACTACGTACCTCGCTCCGTCACTGGCGCTCTTTGTTTGAGCTGAAGAGCTGAGTCTAATAGCTTGCAGCGGATCCGCGCTTAAAAAATGGACTTTTAAATATTTTATGATGAAGGAAATGCGGCCGGATAAAAAGTTGGACAACACGCTTAATCGGTTCGATACCTATTGGGGTCGAGGTAAAATGCTATACCGAACTTAATCTGAGCGAAGAGGGATGTAGAAGATTACTGGAGTCCTGGCATGTATGATACGGTGCAAAATTATTAAAACCTCATTTATTATTGTAAATACAAAATAATTTCATGGTAGACCTTTGATTTACACTCAAGTTCAAGAGTACCTATGCAGGTTTGACTCCAGTTGGTGGCGAGTACCAAGACTTTTTCAGATCCCAAATACAATATACAGACGCTCGTACGGTGAAGGAAAACCTCGTGAGGATGCAAAGGCCTTTATAAAAACTTTGTGTAACACTGTAATCTTTTCTAAACAAAATAGTACCACTTTATTGATAAGTTACTACTCGATTGTATCATTAATTTAAACGTTAATTCCCTAATTAGCTTTTAAATTACTAGTAGTAGTAGTCAGATAGAGCGTGGACCGAAACAAATTACAAATAGTCACGTTTGGACTTCTAAACACAGGTATTCATTACGTAGAACAACAGCTGTAGTTGTTACTTGTTACAGATCTCCCAATTATTAGGAATTAGATGATGCGCGCAACAAAACAAAAACAAACAAAAAAACTCGTTTATCGCGGCGGAACCGTACATTTTTCCGGGACAAAAAGTATCCTATGTCCTTTCCCGGGACTCAAAGTATCTTCGTGCCAAATTTCAGCAAAATTGGTTAAGCGGTTTGAGCGTGAAGACAGTAACAGACAGACAGACAGACAGACACACTTTCGCATTTATAATATTAGTATGGAAATATTAGTATGGATTTTGGGCTTGCAATACTCAGGTAGGTCCAGATTAGATGTGACTCAACACAATCCTGTTGCATAAAACATTTGTTTATCGCGTGGGAACTGTACATTTTCCGGCGTAAAAAGTTTACTACGTCCTTTCCCGGGGCTCAAAGAATCTCCATAACAAATTGGTAAAAGACAGACAGACACACTTTCGCATTTATAATAACTATTAGTAAGGATGACTCAAAAGTTAAAAATAAGCTAATTAGGCATGACTATCCACGTGTAAATAATCAGAGACTTTAGAATGTTTGCTAGTCCTATCTGTCTCATAACTAATAAGACAGCACTGACTAATTCATATTACCAGAGTAGTTAGTCCTTATCTAAGGGTCAATTTAGACCGCAACGCGACGAGACGAGGCGCGGCGCGGCATAAATTTGTATGGATTCGACATATTACAATTGCGTGAGAATTGAGATGTCTTGCGAACTTGTCAAATACATGTAAATTTAGTATATAAATTTATGCACCTACGCGTCGCGTTGCGGTCTGAATCAACCCTTATAGGTACGTTGAAAAATTCATCAAAAGAATGTACACCACATTTAGTTGGTCAGTGCTCATGTTTAATTTTTCGATCATTAAGGCAGCTACACTGTACACAGTAAAATCACGGACTTCTTACAGTAATCTGGACGTAACCTTTTCTTGTGCAGGGTTTAGTGATGATGACGTGTTCATACAAAGCCTGTCTAAGATTTGCACTACAGCCTTTCATTAAAGATGTTCTTGTAATTATGTCTCTGAACATTCAACATAGAACGAGATGAGATGCGACTTCAGTAATTTAAATTATGACTTTACAGCTTGTATGTTTAAACAAACATTCGAATTATTAGTCGGTTATTGAGCATGGACACTTGCAATAATAAGTCTAGACTTCTGGTGGTATGCACCAGGGCCCCCGTAAGGGCTACTGGCGCCTGTGTGCAAAAAAAGGATTTTGGCGCACCTTTAGGCAATTTTTTTGGGTCCTTGGGTTTGGCGCCCCTGAAGATAACGATTTGGCGCCCCTAGAGGATGGCGCCCGTGTGCATTGCACACGTTGCACGTATGGTAGCGGTGGCCCTGGTATGCACTTACGTTTTTATTCCAAAAGTCCCATATTTCTCATAGTAACAGATTTGAGAATATTGTTAAATATCAATAGGAAAATCAGCTGTTTATAAAAACAGAATTTTAAATACTAGTTGCTAATACAAACAATTTGCTTTATTCTGCAAAGTATTGAAACATAATAAATATGTATTCATTCCCTAGTGCTAGGAACATAATAAAAATGTTAAATACTTCATAAATAAGAACAAACGAGGCTAAGATAAAACAATATACATTTTTCAAAGCCTTATTCTAAAGCTAAAGCAAATATTCAAGGAAATGGAAAATTCAAATCGAATAATATACTCTAAATTGCTGATTCGTTTAGCTTTGACTCAGTTGAATGTGGACTGCACTTCGTAAAGAAAAGTACAGTACTCCCAAATTAATAATGCGCATGAATGGCCGTGAATAATGACCATGTTACAAAAGCTACAGGAATATCATGACGAACTTTGACTAATACATGTATCTTAAACGCAGTGCAATTAGAAAATGCAATATCATCTACTGTGGCTCGGGAAATACAAACGTTGCCGAGAATTTTCAAAAAATTTTATGCGCATTATCACTTTGGGAGCACTGTATTCATGTTAAGTACTTGAGTAATCACTGGACGGATAAATTTTTAGTTGTTGGGGTCGGTGGGTTAAGTAGAGATCAACTACGATAACATGGCGCGCCCCCGCCAAATGACTGTTTCAATGTGTGTAGTCACATCCTTATGAAAGAGTTTGCATGTAGTAAGTATTCAACCAATCACAGTACACGTCATATTTCTGTTAATGTCACTTATTACCAACATTTGTTGGTCAACTAATCCGACCGCGCAAGACAACGCACTTCAAACGTTTTGACAACGCATTTCAAACGTTTTGAATTTTGGAGGAGCGCGCCATGTTATCGTAATTGATCTCTAGTAATATTTGACTGCTGCGTAATCATCACGTTGACGGTTATATTCATTTTCCTACTTACATATTTCTTACTTTCCTACTTACATAGTTTTATTAATCAGTATAGCTGATCGATAGATCACACAGGCCAACCCTTTTATTATTTTTTATTTATCAATAAACTATAAAGAAAATACAATCATAAATACCTAATACAGTGTAACATAAACCAATTACTGATTTTTCCGCACACTGCCATTCGTCTTCGACAGCTTTTTTTTAAAAAGCTCTTCCCTAAAGCTAGGAATTTAAAATTTTGGACCAGCATTTCTTTTATGATGTAGTAGGTTTCCAATGAGGTATTTTTTAATTTTTATAACCGCCTAAAAGGGGTTAAATAGGAGACCAAACACAACCTGCCCTACGTGGGGAAAAGTGATGTCAACATTTTGAAACCATGTAAAAGTTAATTTTACAATCATATAATGTAAAGCGATAACGATTCTCACTAAAATAGTAGGAATTTCAAATTATAAAGTTTTAAAAAAAAATCAAATTATAAGCTTTTGAATGATTCTTTGAATTTTATTTTGTATTTATTTGTTTGTCATGCTTATAAGGTGTTCCGAAATAACGACCTAATTCTTTCTTCGTATAAGATTCTTAAAACTTCTAAGCTACCATTCAATTAAAAAAAACATACACCAATATGACAACATTCAACAATATACCTTTTCCACAGCCAGGTAAAAACATAAAAATAAATACAGCATTCGTAGTTCGTACCAACTGAAATAACCATAGAGTAAACAGACGTCACAATGTAGAGGCGGCACTTGAGACGCGGCGCGCCGAGGCGAGAGCCTAATTATTATTGAGTTAAAAACTTAATTGTGGAAATACAAAATGGCGACAGAGCTAATGCAACGTGTTTGTAACGAGGAAGGCGTATGCACAGTGTTTTCAACACAGACGTATTATA
This sequence comes from Lysandra bellargus, assembly GCA_905333045.1. Taxonomy (NCBI): domain Eukaryota; kingdom Metazoa; phylum Arthropoda; class Insecta; order Lepidoptera; family Lycaenidae; genus Lysandra; species Lysandra bellargus. The sequence continues at coordinate 7,711,712 of HG995356.1, forward strand.
ATTAGAATCTAGGCAGCACTCAAAGGCTTGTACTGATTACCTAACTGTAATTTAATGAAGAGTTTGACAGAGACGGTATGAAGCTTTTGTCAAAATCAAGATTAATTTAAAGTTAAGTAATGATTAAATCTTTTTGAGCTTTGTTATTAGATTTAGAAATAAATCAAAAAGCTGTTCATAGAAACAAAATTTAATTTGTTTTGAGTTTAGGAACCCAATTTTCATATCTTCGATCTCCGATCGATTTGAAGAGAAGTTTATTTGAAAATAGTTTTCACGAAACAAGAGCTAACAATATAGGACATCGTCGTAGGTTAGCTGTTAGATTACAGATACAGAAGTGTTACAACTGTCCTTTTTCGCTTTGTATAAACGTCCTTTTTCGAATTTCAAAAAGATACAAAACCATTTCTTTCTACCTTCCTTCCCTTTTTCTCGTGAAAATGTATGATACTCGTACCTTATATATCTCCACATACAGCTATATGTAAATATCTAGCTGACGGCGCGTCAACAATGCGGGATTGGAATCGCTCGGGTATTCCCCGAAAGGTTCAAACGTCACAAAAACTCCCGCAAAGCTTTTACGTCACGAAATATATTCAAAGGTACTGTTGAGTCGAAATTCGATTATTTTATTTTTAGAACTTTGTAAAGGTTACGTATAACTTTGCGATGGTTTTCCCTAAAGCTCAAATTCTCAATGATACCACTGAATTTTTTTGGGTGACCTTTGAAATAATTAGCCAGTACATTAGTTTTCCTGTACAGTTTGGGCTCTGGATCGATCTGTTGTACTAAATATCTTGTAGACCATGGTTTCTGTTTAGTTCAAGTCATAAACTATTTACGACTACGTGTATCTATAAATCTATGTTAATGCACATTTGTTACTCTTTGACGCAATGACTACTTAACAGATTTTGTGAATGTATATTGCTTATCTTATAACGAATAAGCATGGTTTCTATGCTATACTCAGTATTGTATACTGTACCTTCAGAGCTATAACGGTGAAAAGCTAGTATACACAGGGTGTAACAAAACTAAGTGATAATTTTCGCCAATAAACTTTTTAGTTTGGCGGGAAACTAGTTTAAGCCACTTTTGTATTTTTATTTGGAATAAATAATTTAATAAATACAGTTTCCTGTGAAAGTAGTCCTCTTTCAGCGCTGAAAGAGCATTTTTTTGTGATTTGTATGGGCAAGCGTCCGAGCATCATGAATTTTTCCAAACAAAAAAGAAAGTAATAAAGAAAGTGACGCTTTTAGCGCTTTACACTCAACTCTAAATAAGGAACACATATGACATACACACCCTAAAGGATGGTCACTTAGTTTTGTTATACCTCATATATATTATAACTAGATAACGCCCGCAACTCCATTGCGCCAAAACTTGTTTATCACGAAGGAACCGTACATTTTTTCGGGACAAAAAGTATCCTATGTCCTTTCCCGGGACTCAAAGTATCTCCATGCCAAATTTCAGCAAAATCGGTTCAGCGGTTTGAGCGTGAAGAGGTAACAGACAGACTGACAGACAGACAGACAAACTTTCGCATTTATAATATTAGTATGGACTGACCTCTAGTACCGGTGAAGTTCCAGTCTACGTCGTGCGTGTGAGCGCTGCGCGCGTTCGGCGTACGTCGCGACCTGTTCGCCGCTGATGCCGATCTGTTCTCTGCCACTGTATTAATAAAATACTAATTAATATTTTAATGTAACCTAGGCACCAAAAAGAACAAGGGCCTAGGTAAAGAGGCACAATAAGCTCTAACTCCTAGCTGTTGCATGCTTGATTGCTTGATTGTTGATTGCTTGATGGTCATTACTCATTACTCACTGGTGACATAGGAATAAGATTTATAAAAGGGGCTTTTGTTTTTCAGACAGAGAAACCTTTGTCTAGCCACGTGCCAATATTGTCAATTAAAAACTTGGGGTTCAGTAAATAGAAATGTTTGTCCAACTCGTTTGGAAAAATCCTCATACAAAACTCGAGCAGAAAAATCCGCTACATACACTAGATGAAGCGTGAGTTGGTAAGCGTTCCACATAATATCACGTCCTATTGTGTAATTATATTTATCTTGGAGAAGGAAGAGATGCAGCTGACCTTCAATAGCAAATTCTGCTATGCCATACGCCTGATCCCTCGTGTTGCTAGCGAAGCACTGATAGACTCCCTCATCCGTCTGCTGCGAGCTCCTGATATGTAACCGCAACCCGTCCTCAGACACCCTGATCTTCTGATTGCTCTTCACAACCTTCCCGTTATGGATCCAGTACACCACCTCTATAGGATGACCGGAAACCTTGCACTCGAAGTTGGCGCTCAAGTTGCACTTCGTTCGTAATACTTCCGGTTTTATGCGGACGGAGATTGGCTCTGTAATGGAAGATTATAATTACTCCCGTTTCCCAGCGATATTAATGCTGGAGTATAAATTAATTTAGAGCTACAGAGCGCGCTGCATAATTAGTCTGTAGAGTTATTTCCCTGTGAAATAAACTAAAGGGGTGGAAATTCTAATCTTTGCGGTTGATTTAATGTGTTGTTGTTGATTTTATTATTATAATTGTATTGGAATATAACTATGACGAGTTAAAAGTTAAATAGTGATACACAAATTTTGTTCGATATGAATACTTTCCTCTTTCCACGTTAAAGCATGATTGATAACCCGTGATTGTAATTTACGGCAGCTGTCTACAGTATACAACTATACACAATCGACGTCGCGACACTCATGGGAAATTAAAGAAGACCACATCTCTCGATACTTTCCTGATTGCCTGTATTCATTTCTTTCTTCACATTGTTAACTTCCTCGTGGAGGCTATTTGAGAAAGCTTTTGATGCTTTCGACGTTATGCGTCATATTTCCACAACATTTATCTATAGTCGCGTAAGCTCTGGCAATATTACTAACAGAGTGAAACTGAACCGTCAGCAAAGAGGCATTGCCTCTACTTACCGGTGACCAGTAAAGTGAAGTGCGCGGACTCTCCGCCGGTGGTGTTGTTGAGCCAGCACACGAAACGGCCGGCGTCTTCTCGGGACACCCTGGCCACGGTGAGCAGACCCCCCACCAGAGTCGCCCGCGGCCACAACGCCGTCTGCTCTATAGGTATCAGCTGCTCGTGGTGCTCGCGAAACCACCTGCAGAAAGAACAAACTTGTATAAATTTGTTGATGGTCAGAATCACACCACAATTACTAAAAAGTTCCTAGCAAAGTCAAACTAGGAACTTTTTAGTAATCGTGGATGTTAAAGGTGCGTCCTGATTAAACGAGCATAATATATCATAGTATGTATGTAATATGTACTTTCATAGATAAAGATTCGCTTTAGGAGCGCTTGGAAAAAAATTTAGGGGAAGGCGCTGTTTTCGATTTTTAGGTTTCTTTGGTAGCGCTAGATATATTAGAAAGACTTAGTATTATAGTTTACAATCTACCTTACATCTTACTCAGTAGCTATACTTCTAAATTTAATTTTATGTTGTTTGATGTTTCTAATACAAATACAAATGGTAATCAAACATGTACATTGTACTACAAATATAAATATAAAGCTAAACAGATTTAATTAAAAAATAACACATCCGCATACATTATCATGAAAGTTGCATGAGATTGGTCGCCATTAACTCTGCGGCAGGGATCACTCCTCCAGTCAATTAGCAACTCGGAAATTATTCCACTCGAAAAGATTCCCAAATAAAAATATTGTCATCCTGCTTTTATTCTGAGCGTACATGATAATATGAAATAACTATTTTGCATTGTGTTCAATTTTTTATGTTTCTCTCATTAGTAATTCCAAATACCGACTTGTCCTGTGGCTTAGATTACTTATATAATGCGAATTACGATTTTGACTAACGCTGAAAAATTGTGCATTTTTCCACGATAAAAACAACTATCCTATATCCTTTCCCGAGAGTTACTGTTAATCGTATTTCATCGTAATTTATAATCATACTAGATGATGCCCGCAACTCCGTTGCGCCAAAAATCGTTTAGCGCGCGGCTACCGTACCTTTTTCTAGGATAAATAATAATAATAATATCTATGGACGCTTCACACCACGTCAATCTGGCCCCGTGCTAAGTACCTGAAGGACTTGTGTTACGGGTACCAGACAACGGAAATATATTTAATAGTTTTATACTATACGTATATTTAAGATTTTTATTATATCATACACATATTTAATACACATCCAGACCCAGGAACATTGAAAAATTTTTTGTTCCGTCGGCGGGATTCGAACCCGCGACCTCCGGCTTGAGCTGCCACACACTCTACTCATTGAGCCACAGAGGTCGTATAAAAAGTAGCCTATATGTCCTTTCCCGTATCTCCATGCCGAATTTCAGCAAAATTGGTTCAGCGGTTTGAGCGAAAAGAGGTAACAGACAGACAGACACACTTTCGCATTTGGCAACGTAGTTTCTTCGTTCGACTTTCAAAAAGAGTATCATGATACCCATTTTGAATAAAAAGATATTTTATTTATTATTTTATTTATTTATTTATAATATTAGTATGGATTTTACCGTCTTAAAGGCAAACTTTCTGTTTGCATATTTTGTAGTGTAGATAACATCAAAGTGCATCATTAAAAAATCTCATAATTTAAAACAAAAGAATCTTAATAGTTTCATTAAACGAGTGTAAGTTAGAAGAATAAAATGAGGTTTTGTGCGAAACCAGACTTAATTTGAAAATATTGTTATGCATATTACGTAAAACCTTAGTTCTCGCGCAAATAAAATTAAAAAAATCTAACAAAGAGCTCGCAGACAATGCTTTTGTCTGACACCTTCAGAGCAAATGCCATCTAATATTTGAGGATTTAGTGAATGGATCCACGGCTCCCAGTGCTTCCACGCCGAGTCAGTTCTTAAGAAATTGTTGAAAAGATCCAGGACATCCGATTTGTTACGTCGTTCTTTATTCCGGAGTTATTACACATTAAATATCAGTGTGGATGCTCTGTAAATCTTAGCTGTATTCCAAGAAATAAAGCAGTAGAAACTGAAGGAATTAAATAGAAGATTTAAGATTTAATACTGTATTAAATAAGTTATATTTTTAATTATGACTATGTTGCTAAGCTGTATTAAAATTTTATTTTTGTAAAAGATATTACAAAAATAAAAATTTAATACATTTAGACAGAGTTTAGTCAAAATGTTTATTATTAGGTCCAAAATACTAAAGTATCATAAAATGATAAATTCTCAAGAAAATGAATTTGGACTTGGCTGAAAGGAATATTGGTTTATTTGAAAAAAGTCAGCTCAGCGAACTGTAAATGTAATCTGTAGAATGATTGATTGTCGTCTATCAGCTGTCCACAGACTGAACTTCAAATAACTTACGTTCACTGGATTCAGACGATGTCTGGCGATATAGTGGTTGGACACTGAACAGCTGTGTCATATTATGTGACATGACACAAAGAATTTTCTCAAATCTGCAGTTTATATTTTATAAGACATGACTGCCAGTTTTCGTAAAGATTTACTTTACGTTTTAGATTTACTAACTGTTGCTGTACAATTTTTTCTGTGACATAAAGTTTATAAGTTTCATGTCTTATCTATTATTTAAATAACTATAGTTATTTAACTAATATAGTTTTGAACACCTAATATTAAGAGTTAATACTCATAATATTAGGTGTTGAAAACTGTCGTATTATGTCCTTTCCCAGCACGCAAGGTTTCATAAATATCTTACAAAATATCTGTTGTGGTAAAGTGGCTTACACATAAAAAGGTCTGTATAATGTATATCCATACTTCCATACTTAATATTATAAATGTGAAAGTGTGTCTGTCTGTCTGTCTGTCTATCTGTCTGTCTGTCTGTCTGTCTGTCTGTTACCTCTTCACGCCCAAACCGCTCAACCGATTTTGCTGAAATTTGGTATAGAGATACTTTGAGTCCCGGGAAAGGACATAGGATACTTTTTATCCCGGAAAAATGTACGGTTCCCGTGCGATAAACGAGTTTTGGCACAACGGAGTTGCGGGCATCATCTAGTTACAGATAAACTTAGTTCTTTGCATCCATAAACTTAATAGTAAGAAACAATTTTACCTTTGACAAGACGTTTATCTAGACAGCAGGATCACCACAAAATCTCCAGAGCCAAATTATCAAATAAACTTGATGATTTCTTGAGGAGCGCCGCAATCTAATATAATGATTCATTTTCGCGAGGCGTACTCACGGAAATCACCGGAGGCAAATGACGATTTCCTTTATTATATTTACTCGTTCCATTTGTATGCTTGTTTTTAATATACTTACGAATTTCTTATTTCTTGTCGTAAATATCGAAAAATAAAGATGTAAAACAAGTGTTGGGGCTGTCACTTCAATTGTTAAAGTGTTTCGACTGTTGAACACTAATTGTAGTCTTCAACAGTCAATTAAAAAGTACTTAGTACACGTTACAAGGGTTTAGATAAATGAAAGGTAATTATTATGAATTACACATTACGATAAACTACGATAACATACGTAGTCACATCATTATGAAAGAGTTTGTATGTAGTTGTAAGTATTCAACCAATCAACCAGTAGGTAGTCGTAATATTTCACTGTTTCTTATGTGATTGCCAATGTCAACTAATCATAACTAGCCGACCGCGCAAGACAACGCACTTCAAACGTTTTGAAAATTGGAGGGGCGCGCCATGTTATCATAGTTTATCTCTACATATTTTTAAGTATTTTGTATGTACATACCAATATTTAATTAACCATAACATGTAAATACCGTAATTGAATGATAAGCATTTTACACTGACGTTAAAATAATTTTCAAACTACCCTCATACTAGTTCATACAATTTTCAGAAAATTCGAGAGCCGGATGTTATTTTAACATGGAGTATAAATTATAATAAAGCACAAACTTTATCAAAGACTTTCTAACTCTTTTTACAAGACCAACTTTAGCTATATTTTCTTCCAAGCAAAGCTGTACGGCGATCCCGCAGGGTTGTCACTTAGCTAAAACTTTTGTCTCCGACTTTAAATATTTCAGTGAGATATATTGTGACACAGTTTTCTTTACATTTGGCATTTATAAAAGGAGAGCTAAATAGGACAAGGATATACTCGGTGTCAAAACTATTATGAAATGTTTTCTAAAAATATTTTTTCTTTTATTATAATTCTAAAGCCCTACTGCCTACACAAATAGCTGGGGTGCAAGGAATAATATGTCTTCATTCGCATCAAAATGAAAGATTCTTGCGTGTTATTGTAATTTATGATAATATTCGAAAAATATTTCCTTATTTTTCTATCAGACGCACCCTGCGTATCAAAAGAAAAAGTGGTGGTGTGGACTCGACAAATGGCGAAAAGTTTTGGATATTAAGATATTTTAATCTTTCCTCAATATTTTTGTTGAAATGCGATATTTTGGTGTCCAAGCGAAGTATATTAAGTACTTTTTTAATCTAATAAATAGCCTTAAATAAAAATTTTATAACACTTTTATAGTAATACTTAAAAATAAAACGTTAAGTCAGTTACATGTTATAGAATTATTTTATTTTTAAAATACTCTTATTTTACTGCAAGAGTATTTTTAAATGGAGCCTGTTCTATGAGATTACTATTTTTATAAGTGCCAACCCTAAGGCAATAGGTAAAAGTTGTAGATTCAATAAACACTGGCTGATCTAGTGTTCAAATAACGAGGGGTAAACGGATCTTGAACTATGCCGTGTAACTACAAACTAACTAAAATGGTCAGATCACACCGATACCATTAAAGAAATGAAGCGCGATTTTGGCAATGCATAAAAAATAAAATCAATACAATTAAAATTACTTCCTTTGAGAAGTTAAGAAGCGTAACGCCGTTTGATATTTCAATTTTGTATCGCTATTTAGCTATCCACACTGTGCACTTTCATCTTCAATTTTCGTCATCTCTTTTCATCCAACTTTCGTATTGGCGCATTCAATAATTGCAATTTTTGTTCAGTTACAGTGTCTGTCAGCTTTACTTATTGTAACATGTGCGACGAGAACATATTTTAAGTGGGTAGAATAATATGTGCGCCTTATTTGGTCATAAGAAATTCCAGAAAAAAAGGACAAAGCGAAAGTTTTGGATACGGTTAGAGGGCATGCGAAGGACAAAGCGAAAGTTCTGGATACGGTCAGAGGGCATGCGTCGCGGGCATGCCTCATGTGCGCTGTTGACTGCGCTATGATGCTTGAACAAAAAAGGCACAGTGTGGACATAATATGCTTTTGGTGATTACCGTCTTCCGACACGTCCGCGTCATAGCGTCTTGTTTCGTTTCGTTTCGGTGGAGACGTACCGAAAAAAATACTTGGACTACGCATATCGTCATGTTTATGCCGTTGTTACTATTCGTAAATTGATATTAAATTTTTTAAGAATCAAACTTAAAAAAAAACCCGGACTGCGTAAATTAATATAATTATGGTTTTTTTAGTCAGTTTTTTTTTATTAATTCTTGTCCCCCTAACGGTGTCAGGGCTTATATAATTATGCTGCCAGAATCATAATTATTGTCCTTTGTTCCATCGAGTAAAAGTCAGTAAAGTGTGAAACATAAATCTAAATAAACAAAACAGCAGAATTTAGCTACGAAGTTAAATCTATTTAAATTAGGATATTATTTAGAAGCCGGCAATATTTCCAGCAAAACTTTCCACTTTTCTTGGCTAACTGTACGTATGTTTGGTTCTGGCAGAGTGCAGACGTTTCGTGTGTACTCAGCAAAGAAACAAGTTGTCGTTCAGGCTCGTTAGGGCTGTCACACTCAAGAAATGGTTCGTACCTATACGGTTATTCACGTCGAATTAAACTTGTACATTTGTTAGCCCTGAGTTTGTGGCGAGTTAAAAGATTTGCAACGGATGCACACTGTCTTTCTTCTTTTGTATTATATAAAGTCTTTTTAGGGTTCCGCAAACAAAGGGTAAAAACGGGACCCTATTACTGAGACTTCGATGTCTGTCCGTCTGTCTGTCTATCTGTCTCCAGGCTGTATCTCAAGAACACTGTTGTATTTCTGTTGCCGCTATAACAACAAATATTAAAAACAAAATAAAATTAATATTAATATCCCATACAACAAACGTAATTTTTTGGCCTTTTTTACTCGTAATCAATAATGGCAACATATAGGCACTTGGAATATTTACAAAATCCTTAATTATTATATTTGGTATTTAATCCACCAACATAAGAGCACCGGTGATCGCGACAACAATAGAATACAATAGCATTTCCAAGAATCCGCGATCGAAAGATCAATAATAATCTCTATATTATGTAAAAATCGGTCAAGTACGAGTCGGACTCACGCACGAAGGGTTCCGTACCGATACAGAGCAAAATTAGGCAAAAATTGTGTTTTTTGTATGGTATATATGTGTGAAAAATTCAAGCGCCAACCTCTTGCCATTACTGATATAGCTCCGAAAAAGGCCGAAAAAAATCACGTTTGTTGTATGGAAGCCCCGCTTAAATATTAATTTTATTTTGTTTTCAGTATTTGTTGTTATAGCGGCAACAGAATATATACACAATCTGTGAAATCTTCAGAAGTATAGCTATAGCGGTTCTTGAGATACAGCCTGGAGACAGACAGACAGACATAACAGACAGACAGACGGACAGACAACGAAGTCTTAGTAATAGGGTCCCGTTTTTACCCTTTGGGTACGGAACCCTAAAAATAAATCCATATTCGCGTGGTCACGACATCACGCGTAAACGGCTGGCCCGATTTTCTGAAATTTGGCATAGATATACTTTGAGTACCGAAGACCAACTTTGTATACATTTTGTCACGGAAAAAAGTACGGTTACTGCACAATATACTTTTTGGATTTGCGCGTAAACTATTCAGCCCATTTTGATGAAATTTGGTATTGAGATACTTTGAGTCTCGGGAAAGGACAAGGGATACTTTTTGTACCGGAAAATGTACGGTTCCCGCACAATAAACTTTTATGATTTTCGCCTAAACTTCAAACGCCTAAACAGTCTATCTTGATGAAATTTGGTATGCCAGAGCCCAACAAACAAACTAACCTTATAAAATTAACTCAATAAGGTCTAAACTCTTATACTTGTTATAAAAGAGCATTCATCATGCCAATGTTACTTATAATGGCACACTATTAGGAGATTTGGCTAATATTACTTTTATTCTTATAATTTGGTTGGGTAAACGTTAATAACTCTAATTTATACGGCAACTATAAGGGTTCGAAATATGTTCATCTTATAGTGGCTATTTACATTCCTTTTTAGCCTTATAATATTCAAAGACATATAAAAGCTTTTAATATGGTCAATTATTCTTATAAAAGTAATGCACAAGGTAACTAATAATGCTTTTAAGTTATAGGGGAATTTAATAAGACATATTCTATCCAACAAATGAATGCTAACATTTTATATGACCTTAACAAGGATGAAAGCAATCCACATTCCCTTAAACAGTGATTATAAAGATATTATTCTCTTTAAGGTTACATTAAAATGCTTTACATAACTAAATTCGCCATTTTAAACGTACAACAGATTGTGTGAATTTCTTGCGGAGCGGAATGATCGGCCAAGTGCGAGTCGGACCTGTGCACGAAAGGTTCCGTACTTACATAGAACAAAAAAAGGCCAATTTTTTTTTTAGTTTTTGGGCCTTTGCGTAAATTTCAGGTGCCTATCTGTTACCATTATTGACAAGCAATAAAAGCGAAAAAAACATGTTTGCTGTATAGGAGCCCCCTTAGATATTATCATATGTATTCATTTTATTTTGTTTTATGTATTTAATAATAATAATAATAATAATAGTTTATTCATGCGTTAAAACAATACACAATATTAAAACTAACAATAATTTCACAAATTTTGACACCACTACATAATACTTAAAGAAAAAAAATATCATAAATAGGTACTTATATATAAAGATTAAAGATAAAGATTATGTAATAAACTAACTAACACAATTTTAACATTTACATTTTTACAATAACTAGACAATTATAAATAATATTTGTTGTTATAGTGGCAATAAATGCATACAATGCCGAAAAATTTCAAAATTGTAGCTATTGCGGTTCTTGAAATACAGCCTGGAGACAGACAGATAGACAGACAGGCGCGGACAGATAACGAAGTCTTAGTAATAGGGTTCCGTTTTACCTTTTGGGTACGGAACCCTAAAAAGGGATTCAAAACTGCGGAAGAAGTCGAAAAGGAGCGATGGTTACAGAAGAAAAGTAAAAAATAAAACAATTAATTTGATAATCACGTATTTTTAATAATATTTCAAACTTAAAATTAGTGCGCAAAAGTGAGCTGAAGTATCCTTATAAAGAGGTCTCTTTCGGCCAACCCAACTACAGTGGAAAAAAAAAATATTTTTATATATAATATACGGGAATAACACTCGATACTTTGAGTCTCGGGGAAGGACAAGGGATACATTTTATCCCGGAAAATGTATGGTTCCCAATAAACTTTTATGATTTTCGCCTAAACTATTTAATTTAATTTGATGGGCATGGAGATACTAATTTTAATCTATTTTTTTCTTAATTATACCAATTCGAATTAAATAATCATCGTTTAGACAGGACAACGACTGTCGCGTCAGCTAGTTAATAATAAAATTTAATTTTAAAAATAAATAATAAACGGGACCTCCCGTGCAAAAAAACACATTTTTACCTATTTTTGCTTTACTTACATATTATATTTGCACCCTTCGTGCGCGAATCAACTCGCACTTGGCCGGCTTTATTTTGCTATTATTTTGATGTCGACCAGTGGAATCACTAATCAGTCATCAGAGGAAAATGTGGAAAAATCGAAGCAAACTATCATTGACCGTGCCGCGCGTTGTATTGTGTCGACTATTATGATTCCACATTTCGATGACTTCAGAACAAAGCCACCTTCAAAAATAACACCACTACAGTGGTGATTGCCATTTTTCATTCGATCGCATGACAAATTACGATGCAATTAACAACTCATTCGTATTACTGGAGACGCAACACCGATAGCGCGATGTAGCCCATTTACAGCGACATCTAGTAACGGCTTAAGGTTTCTTATACTTTGTTTTGAACAGTGATTTTTAAGGCGCTTTATCGAAAGTAATTTTACCGCAAGGGCAATTTTATACTTAATTTGTATGACTATAAAGTCGTGAATACACTGCGGCCAGAAGCTATCGGCTCGCTCAGAAAACATGCGAAAAAAAGTAATTATAATCATTTAAAAAATAACTAGGAGCATTTAAGCAAAATGCTTCTATACGATTTTGAGTTGCAAAGGTGTTGTGGGTATATCCGTCGCGACGCACGGCAGTCGCACATCTTGTCCAATCTGCGCGCGGTGCGTACAGCCTATCGGTGACGTCACAATCACGTGACAATCAAATGATCTCCGCGTGTACATCACGTGACCACAATAGATATAACTACCAGTACTTCGACTTCAAAGAGACGGACGGGTTTCAATATCTGTCAAATTCGTCGGGTTTTGCCAGGATAAGTTAAAGGCTGGCGCGCTGGCTGTTATAATTTATTTTTAAAAAGAAGATTTTGAAATTGAATTTTGACAGTTTTCTTTGCATGTGCCAAAATATAAACAACAACTAAATTTGTAGGTAACGACCCTAGCGACGACTTTTGTCATAATACATCAAACTTAATTTTTTTTACATCAGTTCTAAGTCGGCATACTCTATCATTCTGTCTACTCTAACGTGACTCACCTGTAAGTAGGTACTGGCCACGCATGGGCTACGCACGGCAGCCGCACGTCCTGTCCCACCTGCGCGCGGTGCGTGCGGCCCTCCGCCGCCATCCGCGGCCGGACCGGGCCCTTCGGTGACGTCACTATCACGTGACCTGTCAAAGAGGAAGAGTTATATTATAAGAACAAGACGCAAGTGAAGTAGCCACAAATCACAATGTATAGATATTTTTCAACGTGCTGTCCGTGTGTAATAAGGTTGAAAAATGTGAAGCCTTGCAACGGTTTGGTGACCGTATGTGTAGCATTGTAGACTCTACAGTCTACACCCTATAAGCTACAAGGTACTCTTAAAAAAACTGAAATTCCGCTTCTACACAGACATGCTTGTCGTAGCGCGTCTGCTTTAGAGCCGTATTTCGCACTGGTTTTAGGGGTGGCCAAGTTCGAGCGTTTAAGATTAACAAATCATGAACTCATGACTATGTATGTATATTCTGCCATAGAACTCACCTATATAAGAGCTAGTGTAGTACTGCCGGGTCGCGCGGTCGCGCACGCGGCAGCGGAAAGCGTACCGGTCGGCGGGCCGCACCGCCGCTATGTATAGCGACCCGTCGTCCGTGCGGTAGTACTTAGAACCTGATGAACAGCATGATGATGGTATCATTACCAACGTAATCAACATGATTATCACCTTTATCGTCATCAGCAACGCAACTGTCCTCGCCGTAACAAAATGGGAATAATGTCGTTGTCTGTGGTATAGTGCTTAGAATGTAGAGAGTGGAAACAGCATGACGGTGGTCATCATAATTAACATCATCAACATTATCGTAGTCTCTACCATCATAAGCATCGTAATAGTCATCGCCATAACTAGAATCAAATGGAGATTAAAGACCGTCGTTCGTACGGTATAGTACTTAGACTTTAGAGCCTGTAGGTTGGAAACAAAATTAAGAACATCATTATCATCATTAGCATCAGCATTATCAGCTGCAGGGTGGAAACTGCATTAAGATCATCATTATTATCTTCAATATCATCAGCAACGTTATCATTAAGTATCATTAAGATAGTGATCATTACAATCAACATTATCATCATCAGCAATTTTAATGTCATCGTCTTATTAAGAATCAAATGGGGACTAGGTGATGGAATGTATGATGATGAATGAATCATTATCATCTAATAATAATAATTAATCCTTCAGGCCCCGCGCGAGCACCGGTGATCGCGACAACAATAGAATACAATAGCAATTCCTGGAAATTCCGACTGAAATATTAAACATTATTACCATTAGCATTATCGTCATCATTATAACATAAGCCTAAAGCAGTGGTGAGGAGTGTAAGTTTCATAGGGAGATTCTTTGAGGCGCCTTATGATTTAAATTCAAGGTCACGTTACCACCGGTGATTTACCGAATGGATTAATAAGGCTCACCTACATTTATCACCAGACCTTGAGGGATTAAATTAGGGTTTCGAAAATGCCGAAAGCTAAACGATACCCCATATATTTTTCTTAAAATATTTACGGTGAAATTCGTGAGTAACCCAACTCGTTCTTGTGAAAGATCGAATGGGTTATGATCCGTAGCTTCAAGGGAGTGTTCAGACTTATAATACCTCTGACAACCCCTTTATGCCAATAACTTAAGGATCATTCTTATAGAGTATCTGAGGTAAAATATTCCTGAACAGACTGAGCTAATAACAATTCACGTTGTTTCCCACTTAACAATATTTTGTTATCATTTCAGAAATGCCTTGAAGCGTATTAGTATGAGGAGCAACATAATGTAAACGAATATTATAATAATATATTGTTTGTATTGTACAGATATTAGATTTTCGAGAAACATACTTTAGTTATGAACATTTTATTGAGGAAAATATAACAAATAATATTTTTAAGTGAGGTCAAGAATTTTTGCAGATATTTCCAATAAGCTAGGAGTTAACTGAATACAAAATATTATGTATCTTTAGACTATTATGAAAGGAAAGCATTCTCCAAGTTTGGTCTCACTTGTTAGGGAATGTAGGAAGTTTAAAAGAATTAAAACCATGAAATACTTCTGCGGCACATTTCTTCAACAAAATTATTACTATGTTCTTTGGTGTGTCAGCTTATTAGGTTTATTACCTTTTAGAAATCTGAAGCCAAGTCACCACTGGAACCATGGATGACGTGAACTTACGAAGATTTCATAGGATTTGATTACAACCGTCGATTCCATAAAATGATGCCTCACTCTCATACAATTTTATCAAATCATCCTAATAATCTCTTTACAGATGCTGCCGATAATTATAATATGGAGGTAGTAAAAGGAGTAACTATTTGTAATTTTGTTGCAGGTCCTAACTTCTAAGGCAGTTGCATGAACAGATGAACAGTAAGCATGAACAGTTTTGGGCATTTTTGGCGGGCAATAGCTGTTTCAATAAAGGCATCTTGTCACTCGTTACGTTACCTAAATATCGCACCACATCGGTGCCGTCTTCCGCAGTCCACTCGGTGCTATCGACGCGCTCGCTCAGCCGCGCCGGCACGAGGCACCGCAGCAGCGCCGCGTTACCCGACATCACGTACTGCTCCCCCACCACCACCTCCCACGGTGATGACAGTACTGGAAGAAGGACATCATCATTATAGGTCCCGTTCAACAAAATTGCCCGTTTTGTTTGTACTGGATTTGATGACTGGATTGGAAGAATGTAATATAGCCATTGGTCATATCATTTTTTCGATACGCATGACCTTTAAATTACCTATAGGAACCATAATTAAAAAACTATAGTGAAATTCTACTCATTCCTTGTGATTGATTTCCATTCGGATCGCAAGATATTTTCCTTCCCACACTTACTGTAATTGGTACAGAAGTCACGGTCGTAGAAATAAGGGCCAATACCAATTCAAAAATAGCAGTAAAACTCACCTGCATGTACGTGGATGTTCTTTGACAGCACCGCGTATCCCCCAAACTGGACGCGACACCTGTACGTCGCCGCGTGGACGTCCCTGCGGTAGCGGGCTGCGGGGAAGGGGGGGAACTCCAGGGAGCCGTTACCGAGCACCCGCCGCAGACCCACCACGGACGTCACCGGCGTGTTGTCCGCTAGCAGCCATTCCAGCTGGTGAAATGTAAGTAGTGAGTATAATATTATGATGTGCTAACTAAAGCGCTGAGTCAAAATGCATTCGCTAGTTTCAATAGCGAAGCTAGATGTCTTATGCACGAGACATCACTTTGTGGTAACTTTGCTAAGGATGTTCGGGAACTGTAATTGCTTGGTTGCTACCAAGCAACAGTTACCGAACATGGTTGTTACCATTCCAGGTGGTGAAATGTAAGTAGTGAGGTAACAAGTAAGTAATGAGAAAATGGGGAAATAGTAACAGGGCCAGCATGCAGATGTAGACTAGTGTGTTTTGTCCTATCAGCCATTTCAGCTGGTATAATGTAAGTAGTAAGTAAATGATGTGCGAATCACACTGCAGAAACCAGTTAACTTAACAAAACTTGAAAAATAAAAACAAAAGTACCAACTTTGCTCAAATAGTATATTTAATTAAATAATTTTGTGAAAAAACTAATAATTAAAAGTTCAAAAAAGACAACGTAGACCTCGGGTCTAACCTCCGAGAAAAGCTTTAAATTAATTAAGTCCGAAACGTGGGCGGCATGCACGATTAATTTTAATTTATTCTGGACTAAATATCCCAATTTGTTGGCCTCCCTACTTTTATTAATTAGTCCGACCGTTATTTACACAAGATGGACCTTCTTATAGGCAGGGGAGAAAATTGGCCAAGAAATCGCAAACGTGGAATTGTAGGTTCGATCCTGAGTGGTAGCTTGGACTATTATTTTAGTCTACCCAAATTGTGGAGAAAAAAAACTATGAAATGAAACTACTATACTTACTAGTTATTTTCAGAAAATTTGGCACATCGATACTAATATTATAAATGCGAAAGTGTGTCTGTCTGTATAGAATAAAAAAGTGTTATAAACTTTAGCGCGTTTTATTTTCATTTAAAATTTTCTGACGTTTCTAATACTTTGTAGCAGCTGGTCACAGGAGGACTGAGGTGACACATGTCCAGCTAAAACAAGAGGAAAGAAACCTCTCTGCATAATTCACAATTTCCAAGCACAAAATCCATAATAAACTTGCGGTTTTAGAGTCATAGAATAAATTAGTTTGAGTAATAATTTGCATGGGACTGAAAACTGAATAATTTTCTTAATTAAAGTACGGTTTTAAGTGATATTTAATCCTCACATAATGGATTTATTATAATTTTAAGTTTTCAGAATAAATTATACTAGAGTTTCAAAATTAATTCTATTTGTTACAGATTCGTTCATCCCTTTTACAATTAGTGAAAAAACACTGTTGTTTGGCCACATAAGTTCACACCGAAACGAGACGAGACGACGCGTGACAAGACGTTATCGTCGTCAGGCTCTTTTTAGAAATAGAAATCATTAAAGCGTCTCCCAGACAGACGCGGCCTGCGGTGGCGGTGGCGGAGGCGGTCAGTTGGATGTCTTGAGAGTTCTAGGAACGACACATATTATACACGCGGCCACGCGGCCAAGCCATGACCGCCACCGCCCGCGCCACCGCCACCGCAAGCCGCGTCTGTCTGGGAGACGCTTATTTGCTAACAGCTAAAATAAGGCACAATAATATGATGTTACAGTTAGGTGATCCAAACTCTCTTATTTTTCCCTCTGGCACTCAAATTTTGCACCAATTAATGTATAATTTTATGAATTGCCCAGTTAGTGCAACTAGGCGATTCATAAAAGTTATACGTCTCGTGTCGTTTCCGTTTGAACTGACCGAAAGAAAAAACGTTGTGCATTTTTTTAACCCATTTTTTATGAAAATCGATTATTAAAAAATCGTTTTTTTTAAATTAATCGAAACCCTTACAATCAATTCGAGTTCGAGTTCGAGTTCCAGTTCGAGTTCGACACAAAACACTACGTTTACACACTACCTTTCTCCACTCACACTCGTCTTACGGTTTTTCCAAGGTTTTTCGATCAGCACGAGAATCTGACGCGAGTTTCACAGTTTTACCCATCCCACAAAAGTGCTTAACGCCGCTAAAGAAGTTTTCACTTCAAAAAAAAAAAACATTTTAATACAAGATACAGAAATACGCTAAAAGAAATAATCCAACAAATTTGAGTGTGCCAATGTACCTAAGATAACGGAAACACATGGCGAACTACTTCTTAAAAGTTAATCCAACACAAACTAAACAAAACAAAGCTCTTAAAAGTAAGTTTGATAAAAGTAAAAAGTTTTGTTGTTTGTACGGTAGAAAGAAAATTTCGGTGTTTGAGAGCGTCAGCGGACGTGGTGTTTTAGTTTATCAAGTCATGACCACAGAAATAGATCTTGATATACATATTATGTCTGAGTCTGTGGTCATGACTATGAATAAGGACCGCGCTACACCGGAATGGCAGCGGCGGCGAGGCGAGCACTTTCAGCGTCATAATATGATTTTAAACTTTTAGGTAAAACTAGGTAATACATAGTATCGCTTGAAAAGTCTACGGCCGCCCGTGGCCGCTGGCGGCGCCGATTCCTCAAGCGATACTATGTATTACAATAATGAAGATAAAGATTAAAATCGTATGACACTGAAAGTGCTCGCCTCGCCGCTGCCATTCCGGTGTGTCGCGGCCCTAACGGAGAGTGGAATTCGGGATTATCTTCACTAGTTCCACGAAACGCACATCACATGATGTTGCGAGTGTCCCTGGGCGACTGTAGTTGCTTTCCATCAGGTGACCCGTTTGCTCGTTTGCCCCCTTTTTTTATAAAATAAAGTGTAATTGGTCGTCATACTCGGGTAGTTATACAGTATTCATTGCCCTAGTAATATTATATTTAAGACAATTACAGGAGCCTTACTTGAACGGTCCAATGTATGAGAGTTAATAATAAAAGTAACATTAAAAATATGTTTGCACTTTACATCAAAATATGTGAATAAATAATTGTTTGCTATTGGTA
This sequence comes from Lysandra bellargus, assembly GCA_905333045.1. Classification (NCBI taxonomy): domain Eukaryota; kingdom Metazoa; phylum Arthropoda; class Insecta; order Lepidoptera; family Lycaenidae; genus Lysandra; species Lysandra bellargus. Next base: position 7,730,592 of record HG995356.1, read on the forward strand.
ATTGTTTCATTGTAAAGTTTCCAATGTCCTTTCACATTATGTTTGGACCTTAATTTATGTTTCATAAAACCACCGCACTTTTAAGTTCTAACATGGTTCTAACATAAAACTTCATAAAAGGCATATCTCACAAGTTAGCCTTTGGTCGAATGTGCCATAATATACAATGTGAGAAGCTGGCTTTGACAACACCTCCACCTGTGAACGTCCAGGTGAATAATTGCTACGGAACCCGGCCCCGCGCCGTCAACGACAAATAAGTTGTTGTTCTTCCAGATTTACAGTTTTGTTGGTACTGTTGTAGTTTACATCTAGTCGAAAATAAAAATATGCCTTTTGACGGTTGCCGTACACAGAGTGGAACATTAATTACTTAATTGTAATTAATTCAAAATTTTGACATAAGCCCCATACAGTACCTGTCAAACTCTTCATTTAAGGCCGCCCCCCGAGCAAACGACCTTGGCCATACATTTGCCGCGTTGCCGAGATCGCACCGAAACTCTATTTTTTTACTTATCTTAGTTCAAAATTGTCCTAAAAAATTTAAAACGGGGAATATGTACTTTATGATATTGTCGATATATTGGCGTGTGTTTCAAATAAAAGTAATTTGTAAATCCTAAGGAGATGCTGAATGTATGCTTGAATTTTAATAAATTGGTTTTACTTTGGAAGCTGATATCATAAGTATAATAAACAAAAATAGAAAATTTAAAACGGGGAAAGGAATGTCGATATGTAACTGAAGATTATTGCTGTATTTTTATTATAACTTTGTAGCTTTCAAATTATGCGTTTATAAGGCTTGAAATACGGTAAATTACGGAATTTCCGTAAGGAACGCCCTTAATTAAAGGTTAATCGAAATTAAATGTTTTTGAGTACGGCGGCTAGACTTTTAATTACTTGATTTTAACTGAATGAAGAGTTTAACAGTTTTTTTTATGAAATCCAGCATAATTTATACTCCCTACTTAAATATTATAAATGTGAAAGTGTGTTACCTGTTAAAGTCTGTCTGTTACCTCTTCACGCGCAAACCACTATGGATATACTTTGAGTCCCAGGAAAGGTCAAAGCACATAGGATACTTTTTATTCAAAAAAATTGTACGGTTCCCGCGCGATACCCGATTTTAGGCGCAACGGAGTTGCGGGCATCATCTAGTATTAATATATCTCAAACTTTAAGCACATTAAATTAAAGTTAAGTATTCTTTAAAATATTATGTCTCAGAGTGCGACCGTAGACCTCCTGTTCTTTATTTTTCCTTCCTTTTATTTGATAAAATCAATTTTAATTAATTTTCCCTGTCAATTAAAAAACATAGGTACTTATTAATTTTTTCTTTCATTATCTACATTCTACGCCATATTTATCCATCAAATTAATTAAATTTCTGCTTATTGATATTCAAAGAAAGGTCTTTGATTAATTTTAACAAATAAATTAAAAATAAATTCAGCAGAAGCGTCGAATCTTTTGTCCGTATTTCGTATTCGTCACAATAAAGGGATGATCCCCGTATTTCCCTAACTCTTTTATTTTAACGCAGCATTGTTTTAGTCGGGTATATCTTTGTTATTACCTTCGCAATCCTTTTGAGAGATCAAACCTTTTTCTTGTTTGACTGACCCACTTGTGGACGATTGTAAGTTTGTTTTTTTTTTTTTTTAATGCAAATATATCTTACGAATATTATAAAGAGTAGAGCTAGAAGATAGAGAGCTCGTTTCAAGTTTTACAAAATATAAGTAGGTATTTCATAAGTCTTCATTGAAAGTAAATTATAGCGCACAATACAATTATTGTTCCTTTCTTTTGTGACCCTTGTATTTTATTTGGTTTCTAGTATTTTAAAGAATAAAGCATTCTTTTGTATAAAGAAATAACCTTTCATGTTGTAAGTTATGTATATAATTCTTTTTAACACAGAACCTTTTCATAAAAATAAAAAATGTTACTCATAACTTCGTTTCGCTAAAAGTCGTTTAAGAAAATCTTTAATTTTCTTAGGATAAAAATAGCCGACTGTCCTTATCCGGTATTCACAGTCTGCTTACCAAATCAGACAGACAATCAGACTTTATTTCTCATATACATACATTATTAGTAAGGATCAAAATTATATCAAAATTAATAATAACACACGTTACAGACTCACAGTACTCCAAAATTAATAATGCGCATGAATGACCGTGAATAATGACCGTGTTACAAAAGCTACAGGAATGTCACGACCACACGACAAACTTTGACTAATACAATATGTATCTTAAACGCAATGCAATTAGAAAATGCAATATCGTCTACCATCGCTCTGGAAATACGACCGTTGCCGAACAATTACAAAAACTTCTATGCGCATTATCACTTTGGGAGCACTGTACTATTGTATGATTTTTGCACAAAACACGTCTTGTAGTCTATTTTATAATATAAAAATCCCTGCTAACATCACGCTGTTTACTGAGTTAACTATACTGACCTATACAACAATTTTAAACCTTATAATTATTGCGGTAAGGTCGAATTCGTATACATTTTTACTCACAAAGGCGATTTCCGATATTTGAACAGCCAGCGACGATAGTTCGGAGTGTATATTTACGGGAATACTATTCGCATGGAAATACCTCCATATTTCAATTTCGTCTAAGGAGGTTTGTGAATAGGATCGCTATGAAGGTAAATATTGTATATTGAATGCGGTAATCGTAAAAGAAAATTGTTTTTCTAATACCCTTTATGTCTATCGTTCTTGTAAACTACCTTTATTAGTATTTACTGTTCTTTTATACATTAAGCAAACTCAGGTTTATTAAATTGCTTCGCTTTGGAAATGCACCTCATATCTGTTGTGGACACAACGATGACAAGGGTGGCGAACATATTTTAGAAAGTTAAGTAGCGTATTTCTAAGACATTGTTAAAGTGAAATCGCTTCATGTTTGGTCCTTTTGACTGTATTGGGTTTATCAGTTAAAATACGTAATTATTGTGTTCCCTAGAACTTTGTATTGAGATGTTCCTTTCTTAAAAGTAATAAAGTTTTGTTTTAAGATTTCAATGGACCGTCAGAATAATGAATAAGAAACTAGCGTGAGAATGGGTTTGGAGAAAGCTAGCAGATGCTCGCAGCTTGGCACATTGTCTACGATAGGTTTATGTACTTGATTATGAGTCTTGGAATATGTATAAACTACAAATAAATAAAGTCTGTGCTATCGTATATATGGGACATCTTTGGGGTTAGGTACGAATGTGTGCTTAAGTATCTAGCTATAAGTTTTGAGTCTAATAAAACTTGATGATTATTGCGTTTTCATTTCCGCTACAGTTGTTGACACAAGTATTCCTTGCCATGATATAATTATAATTATTATGTAATCCACACGTTTGAGATAAGGGCAAGAAATACGAGTAAGGATTTTATATTTGGTTATGTGTCTTTGAAAATAGATTATATTATGGAACTTGTACAAATAAATGTAAATTATGATATTATAATTTTGTACATTAAGAACATAATATCATGGTATTGAAACTGTTGTATATGTATTGAATAATTATTATTGTCTATGTAATTTGTAATTGTGTAGTGCACAGTGCCATCGCAATGAGTAGAAAAGAGATAGATGTACGCAGTACGCTGAAATGGTATCTCCGCGCGATAGAAACAAGGCGGGATTCTGCGTATATCCCCGCACCGAGATAAGTGGGCGGGGTCTTCTCCCTCTGCGCTAGCGCATGGCGGGAGTGAAGCTTAGAGGTATAAATTGGCCAGTCAGCGGTCAAGACGGGGCGTTGCGTTACACGTTGTGATTAGATTTGGGCATAGGACTCATACGGCAACTGCGGCTTCAGAAACTTTGACGGATATCTATTTGCCCTTTGCATTGGTACAGTGCACACAGTCTAGTTTTAATTAAAAGTTAATAAACAAAGTAAATAGTTAAAAGTGATTTAATTAAAGTCATCAAAACTCAAAATATATCAACAAAAGTCATACAGTCCACAATAATATCGTTGATATTATAATGTTAAAAGTAACAACAAATTTTACGTCGAACTTACTTGGTTTTGGAACCCTATATTTTCCAAAATAAAAAGTAGCCTATGTTACTCGTAAATAATGTGGCTTTCGAATGGTGAAAGAAGTCCAGTAGTTTTTGAGCCTATTCATTACAATTAAACAAACAAACAAACAAAGTTTACCTCTTTATAATATTAGTTTAGATTAAAAACTACTGAATCGATTTTAATCATTTATTCATTGAGTGACATAGGCTATATTATATATCCGTGCGAAGCCGGGGCGGGTCGCTAGTGATGCTATAAAGTACACACCAGGCTAACATTTCGAAAGTGAGTGTAAGTTATTTCAGTCATTGTCTTTTAGCTTTGTTATCTCAATTATGCGACCTAGGTCCCGAATTCAGGTCATTGTGACATTCAATTCCCTAAAAGCGTCACTTCATTAGTTTTTCCGCAGCTTACTCATTGTTCTGTAACCCCTGGAGTAATGTGACCCCTTTAGTTTTTGTTTAGCAATTTTTTATCGCGACCTCCCTGGAAAGTGGGACATCGACCGCTCAAAATATGGAGTTTTAAAACGATATCGGCTTTTAAGTTTTGAGTCGACGAAGTTTTAGTGTAACCTGGTTTGGTGGGAAGTGGTTTTTGTAGGGTTTGTGAGTAGCTGTATTATACAACAAGTCGATTGAGTAAATGTCCATACTAATAATTATTATAAATGCGAAAGTGTATCTATTTTAGCCCTTTGTACTCACAACTTACTAACTAATTGACTAATGACTATACCTGGTACTGTCCTTTGGTGGAACAGGAGAGGATGGCACCAGTGTCGTTGGTGAATTCCACGTGGTGCGGCGGGCTGGTGATGGTGGGTGTGGTAAGTGTGGTAAGCGTGGCAAGTGACCGCGGCTCCGGCGTCGCACGCACTGCTGCGAACAAACAACTTTATAAGCCACTGTGCTGCTGAAGATAATATAGGTAATGTGTTTTAGGGTCAGTTCACATTGCAACTAGGTAATGAGATGCGTAGTGCTGCGGATAAACAACTATAATATTATGAGCCACTGTGTTCTGATAAAGATTGCTCATGTGCTTAGCCAACACGTTTTCTTCATCATTTCCGTATAGAATTGCCAAACAAAATGTATGGAATTGACATGAATCGAATAGAATCCTCAAAGGAATTTGAATCATAATGAGAAATACCATTTTGTAGTTTTTATTTACTCTGAGACTGCATCAAAATCATAATTTATCAAAGCTGTTATCTTGTATTTTCATATGATTATCCAACAGAATCAAATTACTGTGATCATTAAAAAAACTTCAATAATATGACAAACCATAGCGGATATCAGAAAATAAAGCTCATTCCATTTTAAAAGCTCCAAGCCAGCCTTATCGTGGTGTCTGAGTATTATTAATCTACGTGCGGATTTGCGCTTTACTTGTTACTTAAGCTTTCAAAAGCTTAACATGCCAGCTTCCAAAGCTCATGTTTCTTGATAATCCTGATATTATATTCTGTAGCTTTAAGAGATATTTTGCAGTACGATATGAATCTAATGAAGGTAGACGTACTAGGACTATAATAATAGTATTTTAAAAAAGATAAAACCGACTTCAAATTTTTGTACGTAATTAAGAATTAAAATTTCCTATCTCAAAAACTACTGAACCGATTTTGATGAAACTTACAGTATTCCCTAAGTTGAATAATACCTAGTACAATAAAAAAAGAATCACTAAAATCGGACTTGTGGTTCCGGAGATATGCGTGTGTGAGGTACGACCCGCTTTACTCAAAATATAGATGAATATAAATGACTATTATTTCAATAATAGTCATAAATAAAATGATGTGAAAACTTATAGAATACCAGCAAATCGGCTTAGCGGTTTGGGTGCGGCGTAAAGATGTAACAGACAGACAGACACACTTTCGCATTTATAATATTAGGATAAGTTTATCCTGTACCAATAACGCAAAATAAAACATGTCAATCTTGCCGAAAGAGGTCGTAACTCGGTGCGAAGGATGTCTTAAGAGGGCGACTAACTCAAAAAAATCAAACATCGTCCTTCTCTCTTCACACTCACGCCAGTCTTTCATATACCAGGTGAAAAAGGACGACTCGGATTCATCGCCAAATTAGTTTTTTCTCAATAACTCGATAAATATACAACATTTTAAAAATCCGCTAGGTCGGTTTCTCAATGATAGAAGTTAAAATATTAACTTAGTTCAATGCACGGTTATGGGAATAAATGAAAAATTCGTGAAAATTAGATGCATCTTTGTAATTTTTTTCTATCGAGAAATTTTTTAGAAAATGAAACAATTTGGGGCTTATTTTCAAGTATAAAAAAGAAATATAAAATCGAAAATTTTGGGTTAGTCGCCACCTTAACTATCGTTATTCTAACACCCAAGCACTTAAACCGTCCGTTCTGTTTACTGTTACCGTTGTTACTGACCTGGAAAATAATATTGGAAGATATTTTTAGATATTACTCGATTTTGGGTGGAATATAAATAAAAACAAGAAAATTACTTCACATTATTATTAAGAAGCGATTGAATAGATTGCGATTAGATATATTTTTATTCTAATTTTGACTAATAATTAATGTAGATACGTCTTATAACTTTTTCTAATACAAATATTAGAAAAAGTTAGTTTATTTGTTCGAAGTGATGTTGTTTGTTTCGCCGGATTTTAAGTAGGCAGTTTTGAAGTTTCATCTTTTTAATTTTATCAATCTTACAAATATTTTCAGGACGTCTCAAAACTTGTTGTTCGTTCTTTTTTAACCGACTTCAAAAAAGGAGGTTATCAATTCGACGCGTATGTATGTAAGTAATATTTCCAGAACTGCCCAGTTTTTGTATATGTTAATCTATGACAGCTTCTGAACAAATGTGCCAAATTTCAAAAGTGTATCTATGTATGTATGTATGTATGTATGTATGTTTTTATGTTTGTGCACGTGTCAGAAATAGCTTAGACTTGCTAAATAAAAGTATTGTATAAATCATAAACACCAATAAATAAAACGTAGTTTATACGTATTGTAAATACATAATACAATTATTCACTTAGCTTTTCTTCATTTCCAATTATTAAACTGAAAGAAGTGATATTACACAAAAGGCCAAGAAGCATTTTAACCAAATAAATACTTATAACGATCTTTGTTCGAAGTACTCAGAGCCAATTCACATTGACAGGAGGCAGAGTGACGGCTTACGACAAGAGAGAGAGAGAGAGGAGCCCCCTCCATCAGACAACCCACCTTATATACAGTTACATTTAAAGCAATCCCAATGACGTATCACTCAGCCCCGCCTCTGACTACCAAGATTTGTATCTAATATCATAAATACAATGATTCATAGTTACAATCATCCTGAAAATCATTATAAATCAAGTATTTAATTAAAACACTTTTATATTAATTTATTAACTGTACTATCTTTTGTAACAAAAGTATCATAACCGGAAACAACAATAATTATTGTCTGTTTAAAGATTAATTGACGTGTTCAAAAATATTGTTATAATATTATATTTGTTGTCCAAATATCATGAATTAATTATTAATAATAATTAGTTCAACTCACATGAATTATTGAAATATGTACTTCTCATAAGAATTTCAAGTTAAATAACAAAACAATAAGACAAAACCATTGTTATTCTATAAGTTTTGTTCGTCTAATTTTTTTATTACGCAAATCTTTTATTGTCAAAATCTTGTCATGTTATTCCAAAAACTGTGTCTGTCCATTTGCTAAAACGATTTTGATAAACATGAAAGTATTTTAATCCTTCGATCGTGGATTCTTGGAAATCTATTGTTATTCTATTGCTCACCGGTGAGCTTATGGGGCTTAAGGGAAAAATTATTACCGCTGCTTATAACTAACCGAGTTACCATTCGATAAGCAAATTTCAGCGTGACAAATTGCGGAAAACATCTTTTATTTGCCGCAGCCTGAACAGATAATGAGGAATTTATCTTATGGAACTGTGCATTGTTATGTTAAGTATATAAAGGTCACTTTACATCCAGAAAATGGAATCAAAACAGTTGCTTATTGTATCCTAGCCTCGCCTTGGCCTGAAATAATTACTGCGTTGCCATGAGCCAGTATATATACCAGGTGTATTTTAAGCCTGCCTAAGCCTATGTGCAGAGCCTGACTAAGTTTATAAGTACATAGTGGTTAGTTACAAGATGTTGCTCGCAACTTAGTTGTGCAGGAATTCGTTTGTCGCGCGGGAACTGTGAAATTTTTCCCTTATTAAAACTATTCTAATAATTATTATGTCGACGGTAAAAAGGAAGTAAGTATATAAGCGACGTTTTGTCAAAAATCGGTTCTAAATGCCATCGCTCTTTCGAATGCGCTGACGCCTGACTCTCATAGCTCTACGATGAGTTATTTGGCATTTATGCCTTAATAATAATAATAATAATAATAATGCTTTATTTCAGGCAAAAAAATACAGCCCATATGAATTATTAGTACATTATTAGTCCATTACAGAAAAGGACTCTGCTATCTCTTTTGGATCATGATTGTCACCGATACTCACAGGAAGATCAGACCCAATGTTGAATTTTTTAGTGCACTTCCAAAACTTTTTAAAGTTTTTATTAGTATGGTGTTGTGCAATTATATTCATTTTTATTTGTTTTTCATTATTTTGACACCATTTTAATTTAGATTTAAATAATTTACGCGATTCTATCATATTCGTATATATATATGTCCACTATTAGGTTTTCCATATAATAACCATTCCGAAAAACATTGTCTGGCCCTTCTGTGAGCATCGCTGACATATTTATTCCATCCAGTTACATATTTACACCTTTTGTCACTATTACAATAACTATTATTATTGATGCATTAGACAATATAGAAATTAACCGGTTATACATATTATCTAACACTTTTATACAAGATTCCTTGGTACATCTGTAGTCAGCACAAGACCTAAGTTCTACAGGAAAATCAAAAACTTTTAACTTATCATGACAAAATGCAGAATAGTTTTCTACTTGTCTTTTATTTCTCTGTCCCCATACTATTTTTCTGAAGGAGCTATTTTTGCTTTGATTGAGTTAAAGTTACACTCAACAAGTAAAGGTAAGTGATCTGACCACTAAACATCTTTTAATATCGACACACTCGTTATTGTTTGACGCGCGGCATTTGTTACAACACAGTGATCTAGCCAGCGCTTACATCCGTGAGCTTCACTTATAAACGAATATGTATCACTAGCCATTATCTCTAAGTCGACACACGACCACGATTGTTCACTACAAAAGTTCAATAGTTCAGTAGCAAATGACTCACCTGGGTGGGCATTAAAGTCACCGAGTATGTACACTGATTCTACCTCACTGCTCTCAATTACAGCATAAATTTCACTAAGGCACTCAGTAAACTCCGTAAGGTTGTCACTTGCATCAGTGGGCATACAATAAATAAATACAGAGAACAACAAGAGTGATCGATCGGATAATAATATTTTTATAGCACTAAGCCGTACACTATTACATTGCACTATTGACACACACGGAAACGTAGATTTTCTCCACAGGATGGCCACGCCTCCATATGGTCTTCCTCGCAGGATGCCAGCCGAGGTATCAACAGCTGACTTTCCAGTGAACGCAAAGTCACTGTCGATAGTTCCCAGGTACGGTATATCGTGTGGGAGAAACCAAGTCTCCTGGAGAGCGATGATATCCGCTTGTTTACACAATCTTTTTATGCAGTTTACTGACCTCACTACATTTTTACAATTGAAACTTACAATGTTACTTGTTTGAGCCATATGTATATAGAATCAAAGTTATTCATTTGTTGTGTTCGCCTTTCTGTGCCTAAAGTCAATAAAGCGGCGGTATGATATACCTTCCGGCCAGAAATATTCCTGCATAAATACATCGAGCTTATGTTTAGGCACAAATATTTTGTACCAGTCATAATCTTTAGCTACTTTCATCTCGTTTTTCTCGATCACAACATTCAAGCCCGTTTTTTCTTTCACTAGTCTTCGATGTCCACTTTGTTTACATTTTTTGATACATGGTATATGTAAATTGGGATGGTTATATCTGCGACCTTAAACTGCGATTCTAACACTTGTGCTTTCCCTCTTTTTCCTATAAAACGGTTCCTCGGCTTTCTACTTTGAACGACAGACCATTCTTCTGTCGAAATATCTTTGTTCTTCCATTCCCTTCTCTTACGACCTCAGACATAGTTTTTATTCTTCTTTCCAAAGCTGTAGCATTTGAAGCGTGCGGCTCGCAATTTTCCGACACTCTGTCACACATCAGCTGTTGCGGCGCATGAATCATCGTTATGTTATCTATCGGCGGCGAAGGCGCGGGCGCGCGCCCCGAGGGCGGCGGCTCAGCGAGCGACGTATTGATACCGGTTCGCGCGCGGCCGTTACATATCATTTTCTTACTACCTTCATCTTCGAGTAATTCCAAAATAGGTAACCTAGGTATAGTTTCTACTTGTTTTATTGTTTCTGAAACCGACACTAATCCCATCGGCCCGCTGTTACAATCTTTCTGTTCATTTCTTAATATTTCTATGTCTTTCTGAAGAAAGCTTCAGCAAGTCAACTTGATTATTAGTAGCGTAAATATCTTTTATTTCACATAATTCTCTCTTTAGCAACACTATATCCTTTAGCAAAGTTGTTGGATCTAAGTGATTAAAATGAACAGGCGGTAATTTGTGAAGGTCACGGGCCACAAAAATAGGAATATCTTCGGGATCACTTTCTTTCAGGACGCATATAATATCGTCAATGTCGCGAAGAGATTTACCATCCCTTCTACGTAATTTCTTGCGTTTTGTCGTACTAATTGAGTCAAACAGTAGATTCTTCGCAGCTGCTACATCGGCTTCGGAGAAAGCACTAACACAGATGCGACTTATGCTTTCCTCGTCCATCACATCAATTTTATTACATATGAAAGAAAGAACTTCGTTTATCACAATATTACAGTTTTTACAATTTAACACGTTTGACGACATTTTTGCGGTTACGCGCTCACGAACCCGACAAAAAAAAAAAACAATTTTCTAATAGTATTTTTTGTAACCGACAAAAATTCAGGCTATATAGTTTGTCTATAAAGGTGCTTGTACCCCTGCGGCCCTGGACCCTGCAAAAAATATTTATTCTGGATTTGTTGTCGGTAATGTTTTTTTACTTCATAAGGGTCTACAGTTTTCGGCTGCTTGTAACTTTTATTGTCCTTTCCTAGGGCAAAAAGTGTCTACATTTCAATACTATTTTTGTTTCTCCTAATTTTATTTACATTTTTCTTTAATATGCGGTTTGAGGGTAAAGAGGTAGTAGACAAATACACTTTTACATTTATAAAAGCACTAGATACTGCTCATAAAATATAAACTGTGTAAATTGATATCTATATTTTCAGCTTGTACTGTGGGAAATATTAAACACATAAACAACGTCTCAGCTCAAATCTCTGTAGGTATATTAACATGACTTTATGAATAGGCAATATTTCAATACAAGAACGCTTATTAAGCTTCAGTTACGACGGGGTCAATAAAGAAAAAATACAGGCCATAGTAAGTGAGTTGAGGTTACTGGGAACATTTGTAAGACCCTTTTTGTGTGGCCGAACTTCGCGAAGTCGGTAACTTCAAGATAAATTACCAAGAAACTTCATAATAAATATAAGAGCCTTTTCTTGTGCCTTTAATCATTAAAACGTTGGCCATGCAAAGAAGATGCTTTCAATATTTTGCGCTTTAAGATTGGCGTTTTTTTACAATGATAACTAGATGATGCCCGCAACTCCGTTGTGCCAAAATTCAATTATCGCGCTGGAATCGTACATTTTTCCGGGATCAAAAATACCCTAAATTCTTTCCCGGGATCATCCGTATCTCTACACCAAATTTCAGTTAAGTCGGTTCAGCGGTTTGGGCGTGAAGAAGTAAACAAACAAACGCCTTTATAATATTAGTGTGATGTCTATCACCGGAACTTTGTTTAGCAACCTTTTGTTACCATGTTAACACAAGCCCAGGCTTTTTAACACTGTTATTTGTTAACTGTATATTCGGTTTTGTGTAAATAAAATAAAATAAATAAAATAATTTGACAAATATATTACCTGTACAATGTACATTGTACACTATCGCAGATTGTGTTGAAATACAGGGATATTATCTAGTAATTGGCAGACGCCACCAGCTTTCCATTTCCGTTCAATTCTGCCACAACCGCGACGTCTACCGCAGTACACTCGCAGATAATTATTCCCTGTGCCTGTGTACACTCGTAAACACTGTACAAATGTAAAAACCCACCTAGATGACGACATACATTCGCTTTTTTATGCACTAGCTGCTGTAATATTGTTAATATTATATACCTCCCACACTGGTTTGGATGACAGTGACCGGTTTGATTAAAACCAGGCTAGTTATTTTATAGTGCCCAAGTATGTACGCAGTATACAAGATCACTCTCTATTCCTTTGCTCTCTTAACCCAGTGGCACAGACGTCCGACAGGACTGGCGAGAGATCAGGCGCAGGAGGAATCGTGTTACTTGTCAGGCAATCAGGTGATCAGCCTGCATTGTCCTACTGGAAATAACATGTTTCCGATGCAGGAATCGAATCCTACCATATTTAAGAGCCACGCTGTAAACCACTGGAAAACTAAAGCGTTTTATAAGTATTATACCACTATAGTTGGGTACTATATACGTTCTACTTACGTATTGTAAACAAACTCGAAATACGGAATAACACAGAATTTGCTAAATTGCGCTAATATTGTTATGTAATTTGTGCAACCAAACCGCGGTATTCGCTAATTCAGTTAATTATTGCTGGCTCGGCGCGAATCTGACTTGATCTGGTTAAGGGCTCCATAGATATCATGATTTATGGCGAAAGTTACTTAAAAAGTGTCAGTTTATCGCGATCGAAGTTTGTAAGTAAAATTATGTTTTAACACGTTCACTGCGTTACGGGTCCTTTCGCACCCCGTAGGTTGACATCAGTCAGTGCGGAACTGAGAATGTAAGTATCTACTCGCTGTTGCGGAGATCGTAATTTGGAGAGTTTTTGTTGTATGAATGAGATGAATAGATATTTATGTTTCTTGCATGTAATTGAATTGGGAATCGTAATAATAATTTTTTGAACCCCGTTGCGACCAGGGAGTAAGAATTGTAATTAGGTGCGTCTATATTAACCCGTACAGATGACTGCTTACCCTGTACGGGGTGATGAGCTCATTTGCGTAGGCGCGTCCTGAGAAGCAAAGTGTATCGATAATATTTTTTTTCGCGGCTATGTTGGAATTATCTCACAAATTGTGGTAAAATAGCGAAGTAGCCGATAATCTTGATGTATCAACATCTTCAGGATTAGGACAATTAGCATCATCAGAGTTATTCCGCAACGTATTACAGCGATTCGTAAGTCCAAGATACGATGTGATCACTAGCTCTATTAATATAGCAAAATGTTATATTAAATTTAGAAAACCCTCCCACAAGACAATAATTGTAAAAATGAATTATTCATTATAAATACATTTAAATATGCTGTAAAAATATCGATAGTTTTATAATGTTTACTCCCATCACTTACATTTTATCGATAAAAATTTATTATGTGCGTTACGGGGTTTTTGGCATCCCGTATTTTAAGTTTTTCATTGCGTTACGGGGATAGATGCACCCTGCACTTTATTTTTCATTATATATTTTTTGTTTTTATTGTACCTACGTGCGGAGTAAGGACAGTGTAGAACACTTAATACTCTTTGGAATGGTATAAAAAAAACAATGATAATACTATTTTTGACAATTTTAGAGGGGTTTAAATGAAGTCTGGCATACGGAGCACTTTCGAACCCGACACATAGGTAATAATTCGTTTCATAAAGGGGCGTGCTCATCCCCGTAACGCACTTAAGTTTAGATTGAGGATTTGGGCCTACACAGTAAACGTGTTAATATACACTTTTTTAGCTCAGTTGCTTTTGATAATTTCGTCGGCGAATTTATAAATAAAAAAATATTTATGGAATTAGACATAGCTGTGAGGAAACCAAAATACTTGACCTGATAGAAAAATCGATGTAAGAGTACACCGGCCCGGCGGCGCTTACTGCATTATCAATTATCATGAATTATTATATTCCCCTCTCTATCTACGTCGTCAAAATGCTCCTGCTGTTTTTTTTCAGTTCTACCTGCACTCTCGAAGTGCAAACGTTCCTTTTCGCATCAAAATGATCTGAAAGGAGTATTACAAACATTTTGTGGCACATTATCTCACAGTAATGAGGCAATGCACGTAACGAAAGCTCTCGTTAACGATACATGTAACGCACATTAGCACTTTCTGACCTTATGACGTACTCATAAGGTTCAAAATTAGTTCTCCAGTTATACGAAATACGTCAGATTTCGTCTGTACAAAGCTTTTGATCGCTTGCGGACATCGGTGTTGTCTTTCCGGAGTGCTCACTGCTCCCATAATTATGCGAATATTTAACGAATAGAATAATTGTGAAAATCCCTTTGATATTTCCAGAATAATTATCTGGAAATTCGAATGTCGAATTTTACTTGTATTATATTCCTTTTTTAGCAACTCTGCAAAAGACGGAGGTTATATTTGACGTGAGTTTTTCCTCATGCATCACATTTATTTTTTTGTGAATGGGATTAGCTGATAAGCAAACGCATTGCCTGAAGGTAAGGCCTTGTTCACACCAAACCGACTGTGAGCCGCCGAATGTGAGTAGGCTCACTGTGAGCCCCAGTGTGAACGTGAAAATATACGGTATCGAATGTCCGCGCCTACGCCTAACGTAATAGCGTATTGTCGGTTAGGTGTGAACGAAAAAGTGAATATGTATGGAAATACAATAAACTGCGTAACGCTCGCTCACATTCGGCGGCTCACAGTCGGTTTGGTGTGAACACGGCCTAAGTGATAACTGCATGCACACCCACAACACCAGATGAATCCCAATTCCCAATAATCTTGCCGACTTTTTGACGATATAGTATGCTCCTTTTCTAATATCTTCAAGATCCTGGAGATTAAGATTAATACAGGAGATTACGGTAAAACTTTTTTGTTCACCGTACACACAAAAATTCTGCAAATATCCAGTCTTTCCAAATTAAAAAATACTTTTTTCATAAATATTCAAAAGACAGAATAAGCGTTCGCAAAACGCGCGATTGTACCGGTACAAAAAGTCGCCGTGTGTTAGGGGCCTTAGTTATTTAAAATTGTTATCTAACTCAGGCAGAGCTGCGGGCGAAAGCTAACAGATAAAAGTGGAATCGTAAATACCAGGCTAGCATGTAAAGCTACAATTAGCCAGTAGACTGGAACTCGCGATAATGCGGGCGCACATTCCGCGGAATTGTCTGCGTCCCTAGTAGAGATCAACTACGATAACTTGGCGTGCCCCTCCAAATGACTGTTTCAATGTGTGTAGTCACATCCTTATGAAAGACTTTGTATATAGTAAGTATTCAACCAATCACAGTACACGTTATATTTCAGTTAATGTCACTTATTACCAAGATTTGTTGGTCAACTAATCATAACTAGCCTACCGCGCAAGACAACGCACCTCATACGTTTTGACAACGCACTTCAAACGTTTTGAATTTTGAAGGGGCGCGCCAAGTTATCGTAGTTGATCTCTACTTCAACAATGAATAATAATGTTTTGCTTAAGGATTGTGATTTGTTTCATAAATAATATCAGGAAGTATGTCACACTATTTACATGATCATTAACCCCGGCATTCATGATCGATCCCCTCCCCCCCTCTTTAGGTGTGTCATACTTATTGGATGCCCCTATGACAAACGGAATTATTATTAAATGGAAATACAAGTCTAGATAGCCCATATAGTTTATACGATACGATTTATTGAAAGCAAGCAACCTAAGTTTCTCTATACTTACCAAATTTTATCCAAATCGGTTTGGCGGTTTAGGTATGAAGAGGCAACGGACAGACAGTCAGCTGTCAGACGAAAGAAAATGTAATGTATGTAACACATATTAATATGACCATAATATACCTAATAACTTTAAATTAACGCAACATTAAAAATGTACCTGAAAAATGTTTTACTGAAAATTACAGATATTTTACTAAGTTTATTTACAAAACTTCTACATTACAGTAGAGATCAACTACGATAACATGGCGCGCCCCTCCAAAATTCAAAAGTACTGTGATTAGTTGAATACTTACTACATACAAACTCTTTCATAAGGATGTGACTACACACATTGAAACAGTCATTTGGAGGGGCGCGCCATGTTATCGTAGTTGATCTCTAGCCGGTGTATGACAATTTTAATTAGTTTTAATGAGGGCAAGAAATGTACCATATCTTTTCAATGTTGGGTACAGTCGCTTACAAAAACTTTCCTGAAAAATTATAATATTTTGAAAACCATTTTAAATACTTAGCAACAAAAAATTTGGAAATATTTTGCTAAGTTTTGTGGTCAAGAGAAAAATATAATAATTGCCTAACCTTTTCAAACTTTATTACTTGGCAAACAGAAGAACCAAATCATATTCCTGATAACAAATATTTTGTCTAAAAATATGATAAAAGACATAACCAAATCACAATAGTGAAGCTTAAATATCCATACAAAATTATTTGTGTATTATTTCGAATAGTTTTCTCGTAAAAATAACAAACAATACATTTCATATTTGATGTTTTCCCTGCAGCTATTATAGGAAAATAACAAAGAATTGTTCGAGTATACTTATGCTTTACCTACTTTTAGTTTCCTTTTATTGACTTTAGAGTAATAGAATCACATAATATTACTTATTTAGTAAATATTATTATTAAAATATTATTTACATAGTGTTATAAATTCATACTAATATTATGAATGCGAAAGTGTATCTGTCTGTCTGTTACCTCCTCACGCCCAAACCGCTGAACCG
Organism: Lysandra bellargus; assembly: GCA_905333045.1. NCBI lineage: Eukaryota > Metazoa > Arthropoda > Insecta > Lepidoptera > Lycaenidae > Lysandra > Lysandra bellargus. The sequence continues at coordinate 7,747,694 of HG995356.1, forward strand.
ATTTTGTTGAAATTAGGTGTGGAGATACTTTAGTCCCGAGAAAGGACATAGGAAGTATCCTACCGTACTGCACCGTACATTTTGTCGGGATAAAAAGGATTTTATCCCAAAAAAATGTACGGCTAACGCGCGATAAACAAATTTTTGAAAGTTAAAATAATATTTGCAGAGTGTTTTTAACTATATCTAAGCGTTTTTGGGTGGAGTTAAACTTTCCTGAGCGCTTTTACCGTCAAAAAACTTGTTGAATAAATAATTAATCTCTTGTCAAAATAATTCAGAAACCGCTTATAATTTGACTAGAAATGGATTAAATACAAATGTGTTTTCTCCATGATTGTACGTGCGTAGCTCTCATTAGCGCCACAATGGCGGCGCACAATAGTCCGGATAAACAGTCGAATATACCCGACTATATCCGACTATACCAGACTATACGCGACTATACGCAGCTATTTCGAGCCGATACAAAAGAGTCTGAGCCATTTATGATGCCAATTGTATTCTATTCCAATATTCCGCCATTAGCTCTTACGCACACGAGAGATGCCGTCCTTATAATTTCCATAGAGATTTGTGAGACAGATGCGAATTGTTCACAATTGAAAAGTTCATATTGATGAAACATTTGTGACCAGACAGACCATTGAAATGTACTGTTGCTTGTGTGGCGGACCATACGTACCTAGAGCAAACGAAACTTGTACGAGCGATCACCGACACGAGTTTTACAACCAACTGAAACTATGAAAGTTTCACATAAAACACGCCTAGGCTTTCATTTCCTGGAACCATTTTTTGACTCACTTACTCTTTTTTATTTACTGTCGTAGTAAGAATGAATAAAAAGTATTAGGGCCCTTCCACACGACGTTTTTTTGCGCACTGACGAAGCGCGTTTCTGAAGTGCTCATCTTCTGCGCGTTTTCATCGCGTCGTGGCAGATATAAAGTTTGAATCTTTAGGCTTCCTAGCGTTTGCTGAGCGTTAAGCTTGCGTTTGTATCGATATAAATGAGCGTAAAAAACGTCGTGTCACGTGTGGAAGGGCTCTTAGACTGAATTTATAATATGTGGCGGCACGAATGCGCGGCTTGGCCACTACACCGCGAGATCACAAGGAAATGAATGCAACGATTTATTTAAATAGCGGCCGGGTCGCGCTGTTTTTCATACATTTGCTAATTGCTTGTCATCTCGCGGCGTAACCGCCAAGCCGTGCTTTCCTTCAAATCCAGCTTTACCGGCAGCCATATTTAGAATTTATCGGAATCGTCCAATCAGAATGGGATTGTCACAACGTAAGCTTTAGATTAAGCCTGCGGGCAACTGTCGACGCTGATTAAATCGGCTTGTTCAATTTCACTCCTACTGACACGTATAATCCTCAAATCCGGGGATAGTAGATAGTGATGAAATTGTTTACTCAATACTTAAATACGGGTACGTTTTGAGAACGTGAGTTTTCGATAGGCGCGTAATCGTAAAGGTTTGATAGTCCACGTACCTAGCTTTATGCTTTATGTTAATGGTTATAATATTGGTTTTTTGCGATGATATTCATGGGCGTAGCCACACTGAGGCAAGCTGGGGACTGGGGGCTGGGGCTTTTGAATTAGCGAGCCGTATTGCCGTAGAATAACTGAATATTATGTATTAGATTTTAGTCGATGCCCGTATTACTCTTAGCTGGGGGCTCTGGTCCAATCATTTCGTTATTGGATATCAATGTCCATGCAGGGTTAACGTGTAAAGGCCGCATAAAGTTATTGAAAATAATTTGTGTAACAATGTTGTCAGAAAAAAATAGCCTATTTCATATTTCCTGTGATTGCAATTTTTCACGCCATATTAAACCGGGGACCGTTTTTCGTATAAGCCCGTCACAGACTTAGCTATAATATATATTAATATATTTATAGCTAGGCAAATTAATATATATATTTTCAATACTAAATCCACATGTCACAGAAATATATATTATAGCTGAGAGTGCGGTCACGCAAAAATTAGTATAGAAAATATATAGTAATATGCCTAGCTATAAAAATATTAATATATATTATAGCTAAGTCTGTGACGGGCTATATTGTTTCAAATTAATAAGGTTCGATGAATATTTTTGACAGGAATTCGATCACTGAAATATTATGTTGATTGATTTTCGGTTTACAATAAACATACAATACTGACGAATTTAATTTAAATTGAATAGAAAATATAATTAATAATTGCAACTTTATTAAATACGATAAAATATGTGGATACTATCAAAATGATTTTCAATTTACATTGACTTAACAGCCAAATAATAGGTCTACTAGTGAAATGATTTCAACGAAAATCTTAATTTATATTGATAGAAGCTCTGACAAAATATCATACCAAGAAACCAATATCATTAAGGCTTTCTTCGAAATTATTCTTTTGAATGAAGAAGAGTATCAAATTTGGCATCGCTTCTTCGGGCCATGATTATGATGATGGACCACGTGATCAGTGATCAGAAAACTTATTGATCATTATCATAACAATATTATGCAATTTAATATATGATATAATATTATAAAAAAAGGCATTTAATCCTAACATTGCATAGTTTTGCTATTTTATATCGATACCAGAAACTTCAATTGTCGTAAAGGACATTTTAGCAAATTATGATATCAAATCTAGTCAAATTAAAAGGAGGTAAGATTTATCTTAGATAGACTAAGATGACGCCCGCAACTCTGTTGCGCCAAAAGTCGTTTATCGCGCGGGAACCGTACATTTTTCCAGGATAAAAAGTATCCTATGTCCTTTCCCGGGACCCAAAGTATCTCCATGCCAAATTTCAGCGAAATCGGTTCAGGGGTTTGGGCGTGAAGTGATAACAGACAGACAGACAGAGAGACACACTTTCGCATTTATGATATTAGTATGGATATGGATATGGAAGTATAGAAGTATGGATTTCAGGTACCTAGTATTTCATATAATATATATCTTAATTTTTGATTTATTATCAAAAAAAGTGCACAGTGGCCAAACAAGTAGCTTTACATTTCGTATATTTTTACCTGCCTTAATATTAAGTTAAATGTTTCGTTATCATCGCACTACGAGGTTTGCCTGAAAAGCTTCTAATTAATATGAAGATAAACGTTTTTAATTAATTACGAGTCTTAATTAAAGGCCTTCTTTTAATCTAAAGTAACGCGTTGGCTAATCTCTTAGGCGTTGAGCGTGGAAGTGGCTCAAACCTCTATAAACTCTGGGTTTATTTTGGATTACATTTTGTCTGCGACTTCCGTTACAGCAGTGTATCAATGTAAGCATGTTATATTAAATTAATATTAAATAATATGTAGTATACCCGTATTTTGTTATATTTTATTCTGGGAAAAATTTTGATAAGCTAAATTTAGGTTTGAGAGCTTTTACCAACAAAAAAGCGTTGATGATATAAAATTTCTTATCCCAAATACTCAATTTGTTTGCTATATTCTATACGATGTTATTTTATCGTAAATGGAAATTCGCCTCCGGAAAAAAGAGCGAATTTCCTTGTAAATAATAATAGCTACTTTGTTACCTAAAGTTCCTAATCCATACTCAATTTTTTTTAACTATGGACGCTTCACACCACGTCAGTCTGGCCCCGTGCTAAGTACCTGAAAGACTTGTATTACGGGTACCAGACAACGGAAATATATTTAATACTTTTATTCTATAATATACATATATATTTAAGATTTTTATTATGATACACATATTTAATACACATCCATGACCCAGGAACTTTGAAAAATTTTTTGTTTCGTCGGCGGGATTCGAAGCCGCGACCCCCGGCTTGAGCTACTAACAGCCCAACAACTGAGCCACAGAGGTCGTCAATATAATAAATGCGAAAGTAACTGTGTGTTATTACCTCTTCGCGCACAAGCCGCTTAACCGATTTTGCTGTTTGCAATGCAGATACTAGAGTAAGGATATAGGAAACTTTTTATCCTGGAAAAATGTACGATTCCCGCGCGATAAACGAATTTTGGTGTAACGGAGTTGCAGGCGTCATCTAGTAATTTATAAATAAGGGCGAAGCGAACGAGCGCAATTTGTGAGTTGTGAGTCGCAGAAGTTCGGTAAATATCTTTTCATACTTACAAATCATTTTTCAAAAATTTACGCTCGTATGAATCAAAGACTTTGTATGAAAATGAATGCAGCAGAATTTCTGCCGGCCGAAATTCTGCGACTCACAACTCACAAATTACGCTCGTTTGGCTTTCACCCTCAGTGTGGATTCTGTGAGATTCAGCGAGTACAAAATAGCGAAAATCAACTGTTCATAATAAAGAAAAGCGGCGGTAGTTTTTCGTGTACGTATTGTCATAACCAAACATTAATCTTGCCCACTTTTGTCGCTATCTGAGTACCTTAAAGACACTTGTTCGATATTCATATTCGAAATTTCATAATGCGTTATAACTTTGTGACTTTATTTTTTTATTTTTTTGGAGTCAACTATAGTCATTAGTAAGGCCGTTTTAACGATAGCTAGATATCGGGCGGGAATTACTTAAATTTTAAGTTGTAAATTATGATCATTTTTAAGTAAGTAACTACCTAATGTTTAAATTAATTTTATATCATTTGTCAATAATTCCAGTCAAAGTTCGTAACGAACTAAAAATCACAAAAAGGTCTCAATCAAGTTAGAAACTTTTTCACAACTTTTACGACAGTTTTCAAGATTTGTCGATTTTGCGCGTTATTCTGGCAAAATTAGGCGATCAAAGTGAAATATGTAATTACTGTTCAAAGTATTGACGGATATTATTACTTCAGTTCGTACAATGTGCAAATTGTTAAAGTTTCGACTCCCTGGTCGTTACCACCTCTTATTCTCTCTTCGATACGCGTTTATGCAGAGTGTTACATAAAGAAGTGGTAACACTTTAGAGTTTAGGGTGTGAAACGTGTATGTGTGTGTGCTACTACTTATTATGTATAGAGTTCGCTGTGAAAGTAGCAGCCGAGAGCTTTTGACATCTGTGTTTCTATGAGAAATGCCCAACGTCATTAATTTGCCTATAAAATATTTTAAAAAGAAACTCTTTCAGCCCTTTTTCTTCCACACTGGCTTTCAAAAACATTCAAATGAAATGCCACTTTATGTACCAGGCTATAGGTTTGATTTTGCTTTACACCACTACAAAGCAGCGACGGCATGCATCGCTAGACCAATGTTGGTAGGTAATCAAAAACTATAAAATAGGTCATAAAGTGGTAGAGATCAACTACGATAACATTGCGCGCCCCTCCAAATGACTGTTTCAATGTGTGTAGTTACATCCTTATGAAAGAGTTTGTATGTAGTAAGTATTCAACCAATCACAGTACACGTAATATTTCACTTAATGTCACTTATTACCAAGATTTGTTGGTCAACTAATCATAACTAGCCTACCGCGCAAGACAACGCACTTCAAACGTTTTGACAACGCCCTTCAAACGTTTTGAATTTTGGAGGGGCGCGCCATGTTATCGTAGTTGATCTCTATTTGTTAAAAATTTTGTCGATCGCATTCGCGTGCCGCGTGGATCGGAAAGCCACCTTTATTTTTTCAGGTTTAAGGGCCAGGCCACAACACTGCGTTGCGGCGTCGTATCGCAAAAACAACCTTTGAAAAGCAATGTAGTTTTTGGGATGCGACGCCGCAACGCAGTGTTGTGAGCTGTGGCCTGACTAGGGCATCGAGATCGGGTTTTCCCGAAACCCAAAAACCCGGAAAAACCCGGGTTTTGGGGATCACGAAAAAACCCGGGTTTCGAAAATGGAACCCGGGTTTTTCGAGCTTTTCGGGTTTTTTGTTTTTTTGATAATTATTAAAGGTAAGACCTGATTTAAGGTATTTATGACAAACTAACATACAAATAATTTATTTTAATAACATGTTGTATAGGTTCAATTATATCTATTGGTCATAATTAAACAAAATATAATATTTTATAGTAAAAGTTTTGTTTTAAGAGCATTAAAGACTGATTGTCACAAAAATATTTATTAATATTGAATAATATGTATGTGTGCAATGTAAAAAAAGTCTCTTCAAACAATCTATCCATCGCAAAAAGTTTTCAAATTTCATAGAAGCCAAGTTTTGTTAAACTTATTTTATAGTTTTCAATCAACATTCAGTGATTGACACTCATATATCTACAGTCATAAAAAACCAGTGATAAGTCAACAAATTATTATTCCGCTTTATAAACTGAAAATTTCATTCGAATGAGATATTTTTATTGCTGATTGTCAAATTAATAGTAATAAAATATACTGATCGATGTTTGGCATACAGTATTATTACTAAAAAATATTTTTTGTGGCCTGCTGCGGTATGACGCCCAGTCTTAACAAATTGTAATAAGATACGTAGAATATACGCAGTACCACCGACGACCACTTATAAATTCGCGGACTATGACGGAGGTCAACTTAATAACAATTATACGAGATCAATTACCACTCAATATTATGATTTATGTTGTCAATTCAATGCTCACTGCTCACACCAAGCGGCATGCTCACTGTTGAGTTGTCAGTTGCTTACAAACTTTCAACAACACGACAGAAATCTGTTACAAGATACAACTACCTATATAAAACTTCTACGTACAAGCGATAGCGCGACACAGGAGCGCCTCAGTGACATCTAGTGAAGACAATATGAAACTATTTTTTATACAATTTGAATTGGCACTAACAGCTTACCTAACAAAGAGTGAAATTATTATTTTTAACAAAAAATTAAAACCGACTTCCAAGGTAAAAACAATATTAATAGCATCCATATAATATGAACTAAAAAGTATTAAATAATTTTTCCTATCTAATATGTAGTGCCTTTTCCCGAATTCGGCTAAACCTCAACTATTTCTGTACTCAATCTTCATCATTTTGAAGTCGGTACCAGATATAGCTAAATCTTTATTTCTTTGACAGGTTTCTGGCACCGACTTCAAAATTATGAAGATTGAGTACAGAAATAGTTGAGGTTTAGCCGAATTCGGGAAAAGGCACTACATATTAGATAGGAAAAATTATTTAATACTTTTTAGTTCATATTATATGGATGCTATTAATATTGTTTTTACCTTGGAAGTCGGTTTTAATTTTTTGTTAAAAATAATAATTAGCAAAGAGTTTTTACGTTATTGGTACCAGGTGCTGTATTTTCACGTTGACAATGATTGATATGATACTTTGCCTAAAGCCGTTACGTAATAGAGTTGTTAAATTGTAATTAGATTGTCATTTATCAAATTAATCTTTTTAGGGTTCCATGCCCAAAGGGTAAGAACGGGACCCTATTACTAAGACTTCGCTATCTGTTCGTTTGTCTGTCCATCTCTAGGCGGTATCTCGAAAACCGCAATAATTAAATAGTTAAAATTTTCACTAATATTGTTGCCGCTTTAACATCAAATCGTAAATATTTTTATTGTTAAAATGGTTTATCTTTAGTAACTGATTTATTTATCCCTCAAATCGGTTCAGCGGTTTAGGCGTGAAGAGACAACAGACATACAGAAATTTATAATATTAGAATGGATTAGATACAGTCCTCTGTTATTCCAACGGTTTTATAGACACATTATTATGAGTCAATCAGTGTTTTAATTACGATATTAAAATGTATCTGAAATTAATTTCCGATAATTATTCATAAAGTTTCCGTAGTTAATACATCATTCATTTACGCCGATGTAATTTCAGATAGAAATTCTATTGATAATAATATTATAGCTGCATGATTATACCAGTTTACTTCATAATAATACTAAAACCTTTAATATAATATGTATTATACTAGAAAAGTATTAAAAATATATTATACATATCTCCGTTGTCTGGACGTACCCGTAACACAAGTCCTTCAAGTACTATTACCAAGGGCCAGACTGACGTGGTGTAACCTCTTGATGTTTAAACGGCGGAAACTACTTGCAGAGGTATGAAGATACTTTGAGTCCCGGGAAGTGACATAGGACACTTTTTATCTCGGAAAAATGTAGTTCTCTCGTGATAAACGAATTTTGGCGCAACGGAGTTGCGGGTGTCAAGTAGTGAAAATATAATAGTTCATTTACTAAATAAAAATGATTTCTGGCAATCAGATGACCAATACTTTGAATCCATTCCAATTATGTTTGCATTAGTTTGGACATTAATTGTACGATAACTGTAACTGTTATTGCCGCGTACAACGTGTTAAATGTTCCGTTATATTGCGTTTTACGTGGATTCCTAATTTATTAGTATTGGAAATTAGTACATACCAAGCTCACAATTGAGTAATATGTAGTATTATATTAAAATCGTTTTAATAAAAGCATAATCGTATATTTTGCAGTCATGGGCGTATCCAGGTAGGGGCAGGGGGGGCGGGTGCCCCTCCTAGTAGATAAACGTAACGTGCTACCTACTTTGCGCAAAATGAAGACGTATTGGAAACAAAATATATTTTCAGTCAGATTAATAAAAGTCAATTTTCATGATTTTTTGTTTCAATATACCAGACCGACCATCTTCCTAAACAGGTTTGCTGCCCCCCCTAGCTAAAATCCTGGGTACGCCCATGTTTGCAGTAATAAAATAGTTTTTATTATAAAAAACATAGTTGTTTTACTCGGACCATTGTATGTCAAGAGTCAAAAGGACTTTGACGAAAAGACCAAGGACTGTAAGGAGTTAATTAAATACCAGGCTAGGCAGTTACCACAATAGAAATGTATGCAGTAAACCATATTCATTCAAAAACAAACAAATCAGAGTATAGGTCTACCAGAATCTGATGTGAGAAAAGAAATTGACTCTAGCAATACCGGAGTAATTGGAATAAAATATTTTGATCCTTTTTTTTTTTTATAGCGGCTGATTCTGTGTATGAAACATGCAAATATAAAAATTTATCCAATGATCAAGGATATTTTTTGAAAATCTGCCATCAGCCATCAGATCCTGGTAGACCTGTACTTAGTCAGGTTGCATTTAATAGATACGACAGTTCATAGCGCATCGCAATGTCTTTTATATTAGGTACGTCAAATCTCATACATATTTTGAGAAACGTAACTTTGCTGTGCAAATTATAATGCAATAACTATTGACTAAAACGGCCCATTCACTATCCTGCATTGCAGTCCTGCTGCAGTCCGCCGTGCAGGCCTGCAACACCATTCACTATCCTACATAAGCCGGCGGACTGCACGCAGGATAGTAAATGGGCCCCTTTAAGGCCGATTAGTGTTGCACTGGCCGCTCGACTCGCTGACCGTCAGCGCCGACACTTAAATCTATCTAATATTAGCGCAGATCGCTATGCGTTATTAAAAAATGATTCCTATAATTTTATACATCTTGGACCGACGACAGTATGCTTGCAGTCAGAGAAAGACTGAAATCAGCCGTATAACATCGCGTGCACGTAAAACTTGAGACATTGAAAATTTGATCAAAAACTGTACTAAATTACTCTACTGTATATGTAAATACTGTATACGATCAGCAAGGCTATAAAGTGAGGCATTTGCCCCTTGGTATTCGGCTATACATCGCACTTGAGCTACGTGCCTACGTTGTGCATTCGCTATGTTAAATTAAACTGAAGTGGCCGTTTCAATGAAAGGACTAGGCAATTTGTTGTAATTTACACTAGCTTACCATAAAACAAGCCATACATTAAATGGGTAACAATTATTTAAGGCCATGGGACATGGATTTTGTAACGGGTCGAAAGTTAGCGTTATTTCGTAAATTTTCTTCGTGCTTTTGAAGAGCCTAAACGAGTCATTCCCAAGTTGTTCCACAGTTAAGAGTTCTGTGTAACCTTAGCCTCAATAAGTGTAATAAACGAAATGAAAAGTAGCATAGTTTGAGGTGGCTGTGTGCGTAAGCGTGGGTAAACAAAATGTCCTTAGTAGTAGTAACAAAGATCGTGCGCGTTTTAATCTAAATGTCTAAAAATGTAAAATGTAAAATATTTAAAAAACTGTAAGAATGGATATATTTTATGATTCAAATACTAAACGAACGTTGTCACAGTAGTTTCCGCTCTACTTTTTATTTCGAAAACGTACAATGTTCCCATGAGATTTTGTCACAGGCGAAGCCGCGGGCAAAAGTTTGTAATACTGAAAGGTTTTTTAGCTTTAATGAAGTCATTATGACGACAACACCTCCGAAGTTGTGTAACTCAATATACAGAGCGTTCGGAGTTATGTTACATCTGACAGCACCCCTATGATAACGACATAAGGATTAATTTCAAGGAAACTTTGAGTAAAAAACAGCGAATTGCAGTAGGTGTGAGAGTCTCGCGAGAGAATCATTAAACTTTACGCACGCCATGAATAACGAATTCGTTTGTCTTACGCGTTTAATGAACATTTCATAATGAATTCTAAGTCGTGACGCCTCAGTGGTCCAGTGGTTTGAAGCGTGGCTCTTGATTTAAAGGTCTTGGGTTCAATTTTAACGTTACTTTGGTTAGGACAATGCAGGCTAATCACCTGATTATCGGTCAAGTAAGATGATCCATGCGTCAGAAGGGCATGTAAAAAGTCGGTCCTGCGCCTGATCTCTCGCCAGTCGTGTCGGTCGTCCGTCCCACTGGGTCATGAGAGTAAAGGAATAGAGCGTGATATTGTGTACTGCGCACACACTTGGGCACTATAAAATTACTCCTGCATAACTGGCCTGGGTTTCATTGACCAGGCCAGTTACGCTGGTCCCACCGTCGTCGATACCGGTGTGGGAGTTATTATTCTGAATAAAAATATGTGATTTTTTAACAGTAACTGAAAGAGTGGCGATAGGTCATTACTCGGATTTCTACATATTCGGTGACCTCGCCATATTAATAATATATTTTCAGTAAGTTAACTCTCACACTTTCGCACTTAGAGACAAATATAATTTAGTTAATTGTAATTAAATGAAGATTTGATATAAGCCCTGTGGGTACATTATCTGTCAAACTCTTCGGGCAGCAGACACTCACTTTGCTATTTAATGCTCATTAAGATTTAAATTAAATTAAAATCAGAACTTTCAAAACAGAGAGTCTATTAATTAACGTTGTAAGTAACTTAACGACGTTTCTTCATTTCTGTTTCTTTCATTTTCTTGTATCAGAATTCTGTAGACATGCTATAACGCGCCACTGAGTTGCCAAGTGGGAGTCAGACACAGTCTGAGGAAAAAACTCTAAATGGATGCTTCAAAACGTAGCGCAAACTAATAACAAACAAAATTACGTTCTAAAGATCTTGAAGTTTAATAAAGTCTTGTAAAATTTATTACAAGGCGACTTAAATAATAAGAAGTAGAGATAACTAGCACAAAACCGATTTCATCATCATCGTCATCATATCAGCCTATATTCGTCCACTGCTGGACGTAGGCCTCTCTCAATGAACGTCAAGATGACCGATCTCCTGTTACTCGCATCCAACATGGACCGCAACTAAACAAATCTATTTATTGACAAAAATTTCGTTACAGAGAGCCAGCGACAGCCAGACATTCATCCATACTAATATTATAAATGCGAAAGTGTGTCTGTCTGTCTGTTACCTCTTCACGCCCAAATCGCTGAACCGATTTTTCTGAAATTTGGCATGAAGATACTTTGAGTCCCGGGAAAGGACATAGGATACTTTTTGTCCCAGGAAAATGTACGGTTCCCGCGCGATAAACGAGTTTATAGTGATTTTATAAAAGCTGAAAGTTTTCCTGTATATTACCTCTATAGAGGCAAAGAATATATACACTACGCGAAAAGAAGCGACACTTAAACATGTGTGCTCGTAAAATCGCTCACGGATATGTGTGCGTGTCTGGATCGGCGCGGGGGCTGTGCGCGGCGCGCGGGGTGCGGAGCGGTCAACCCTGGGATTAGTGTTGCCAACTTAGTGGAATTTCCACTAGATCTGGTGGTTTAGACGTGCCTTTCGGCGGGAAAAATTTGGTTTTAGTGGCTGGTGGATTTTTTAGTGGATTAGCTTATTTAAGTTAGTGGTCAGCATGGACGATAAACCACTAGTTATTTTTTAAATTATTTTTCTGACCTGAAGGGTTATGTCACCTTTAGTTATGTACCTACTTTCTCATAATCTTATATCTTTAAACGAGCAATAATTCTTGTATGGATGCACCTAAGTTTAACCACCAGTGTGCGGCTGTACCTAGTTCTAGCCGCTATAATGAAGGCTAAACCTAGTGGCTATGTGGCGGGCTGCACCTAGTTGTAGCCGGTTAAACTAGGTGTAGCCGCACTTCGGCTATTTGCCGTAACATATATAATTGGAATCTCGGAATCGGCTCCAACGATTTTCATGAAATTTAGTATATAGGGGGTTTCGGGGGCGATAAATCCATCTAGCTAGAATCATTTTTAGAAAATGTCATTTTATTCGTGTTTTATCGAATACCGGGCAAAGCTCGGTCAAATAGCTAGTAATAATAATACTTAACGTTGTTGTTGTTTTATTTTCAAATTATGTTCAGGTATGACTCTACAAATATATATAAGTAATCTGTGGGTATGACGTAGTAGGTAGTTTTCTTTACGTTATTTAGTGGAATTCTGGTGGTTTGAGGGGCCATTTAGGTTTTAGTGGTTTCTGGTGGTTTACGCTGCCGCATTTGGTGGGTTGGTAAAAATAAAGTTGGCAACACTACCTGGGATTATTCGGTACGAGGGCTGACTAGTAGGTGGTAGTGGTGGTTAATATAACGTATAGCTGAAAAAAGTAGCGCGCTATTTCTTCGCAACGAATAGCGCGCGCTATAAAACTATGCCTAAGACACTACGTTATAGCGTATCGCGCGGTCACTGACCTAGCGCGGCGCCGCTCGTGCTGCCGATCGCGCGCGAGTTTCGTTGGTTCATTGTCGTGTCGTTCGGGTCCAAATCGTGTGAATTCGGCTGTCATAATTTTTTCAGTGTTGCGTTGCACGCATAGGTGAATTATAATGTTTTATAATCATCAGTAATTGACCCCCTGCTCCGAAGAGCACTGTACTGTAATATAATGGTAACTTCCGTTCCATGTGAACGTATTTTTTCTAAATCTGGATACGTTATTATATTTTTAAATGTAAATAAAACGTAAAAAAACTGTTGTAAAAAAAAAGATGTAAAAATAATTACGTATATTACCAAAAAATAAAAAAATTTAATATTTCAAACATAAAAAAATTAACCAAATAAACAATAATGCCTTCAAACGATTATATTATTCTAAGTAATTATCTTTAACAAACACGTTATATTATATTAACTCACCCACCGCGTTATAATTATTAACGAAAGAATTCAATAACGTCGGTAACTTTACAACGTGTCCAATCGATTGTTATAACGTATCATTCATTATAACGTAGCGTCAAAACTAGCGCGCTTGAAATTCGTTATAACGTAGCGTCAAAACTAGCGCGCTTGAACGAATCGAGATTTCATTCGTCATAGCGTAGCGTCAAAACTAGCGCGCTTGAAATTCGTTATAACGTAGCGTCATAACTAGCGCGCTTGAACGAATCGAGATTTCATTCGTTATAACGTAGCGTCAAAACTAGCGCGCTTGAAAAATGTAGCGTATTCCATCTAGCGCGCTATGAAAATATAGCCGTTAAGAACTCCACTGGTAGGTGGAGCGAGCGCGCTACTCCTACACACATCGCACGCACCTGACAATTCTGATTCCCGTTGTTTTATTACCCGTTTTCTCGTAAGAATGAAGCATTTTCCCGCTGTAAAAAGTACCTGTGTTCATGAGGGATAATGTCGACTTCGAATGGTAAAATAATTTTTCAAATCGTCCAGTAGTTTCGGAGCTTATTTGTTACAAACAGACAAAAAATTAACAATAAAAACTTTCCTCTTTATAATATTATTATAATTTATCAAATAAATAATTTTAAAATTTAGATTTATACCTACTATGAATAATAATTTTTATTTTTATAATTTATAAAATTTAATTTTAAGATTATTATTTTATTATTATATTATATTGTATTACACATAATATATAATTTAAATACATCTTTCCTGTGGCACAACTCACAAGTCTAAGTTCCATTTCGGTGTCAACCCTAGCGGTGTACACGTTCCGTTCAAGGTCACCGGCGCGAGAGCGCTCATGTACACGGAGTGTCGCCCCTGTGATAGAGGTAAGAACGACCAGTAACTATGGAGTTTCGGTAGAGTGTAAGTGTAAGCCTAAAAATATGTAGTTATGTTTCAAACTTTTAACCAGTATAATGTTTACTAGATTACTACAATATTGATAATACAAATGTAATTGACTAATCGCGTTAAAGTCTACTTTGTTAAAATTTATCTTCATCACTTTGAAGTATTTAAGAACATTTTAAGATAAAAAATTGAGTTAAGCCTCAATTAGCGAACCTAATCTTTTTTAAATTATCGCCAGCCCTTTTTTCTCCTTCCTGAAAATGATTTTGACTGCCTTCGTTTTATTAACTTTTTTTATAAGTACTAGTAGAATCTACATAATTTTATAGCAACAGAATAATATTAAGGTTCTTTAGTTAGCTTCTTACCAAACACCATTGAAATCAGTCGAGCACGTTTCGCTACTCAACGATACTACTCGTATTATACAACAATTTTTTTTATGAAATAAGGGGGGCAAACGAGCAAACGGGTCACCTGATGGCGGCTGATGGAAAGCAACTTCCGTCGCCCATGGACACTCGCAGCATCAGAAGAGCTGCAGGTGCGTTGCCGGCCTTTAAGAGGGAATAGGGTGATAGGGGAGGGTAGGGATGGGAAGGGAAGGGAATAGGGGAGGGTAGGGAAGGGATTAGGGAATAGGGTAGGGGATTGGGCCTCCGGTAAACTCACTCACTCGGCGAAACACAGCGCAAGCGCTGTTTCACGCCGGTTTTCTGTGAGAACGTGGTATTTCTCCGGTCGAGCCGGCTCATTCGTGCCGAAGCACGGCCTCCCACGTATGAAGGCTATGTAATTATTATAAGGCTATGTACCCAGATAAGGAAATATTATACCATCTGAAAAGTATTAAATCAAGTAAAAAAACTTAACGAAATAAACAGAAATCATCATGTTTATTTACAAAAACAAAATTTTAACAGAATTAATGAAATAAACAAGTTTTTCCGAATAAGAAAATCTTACGGAACTGAAATGTAAATAAAGAAATAAAAGTAATTCTCTAAAGACTTTTTCCTCGACCTTTCCACAAAGATTTGCGGGCAGGCATATAGACATCTGACGAGGTCAGATCTAAGGGCAAAGGGATCGGTCTTGAAGGGAAATCTTTCAAAACTATCTCAATAAATGATGTTCGTTGTAAATAAACTATACTTTTTTATAATCAGATAGTACATTTTCTTTTCAGCAGGGAATTTGTACAATTTTCCAGGGAAATTCAAATTTTATCCTATGCTTGGACTTAAATGTACTGATAACTGAACTGAGTATGCAGTAAATCATTTTGAACCCATATACATTTGGAGATTATCATTTTAAGAGCGACCGCTCAGACTTACAATTATTTTAAGTTGGTCAACTAAGTCGCACAGTATACCAATTATAGCTATAGCGACTTATGAGAGCTCGCACATTTTTGCAACTAAATTCGATTCCTTTCCGATTACCTACAATTTAAAAGTTGTCCAATTAAATTGCGATATTACGTAAGTAATTTAGATTAAATACGATAGTCGGCCAACTTGAAATTGTATATCTGCGGTGTTACCAAGAGTTACCAAGAGGTTTTCCGATATCTACAATAGTCTATCTTTATAAGTGACCAAATTTTGTATTTTAAGTTGACTGAATACACTGCGAGCATTTTTCTTACTGCTCCTAGAGTATAAAGGCTAACGACTGGTGCCATCGTATTCCATTTGGACTATAACAATATCGAAAAGGTTGATAAACACTAGCCTACCCTAAGCAAAAGGTATAACTCAGCGTTAAGCCTAATTAGCTTTTCCCTGCAAAAACATCACAAAATGTTGTACATTCTCCCAGTATATTTTTGTTATAAGTTGTAATAAGCGGGCCGCCTGTTGCGTAATGCGGAATGCCCCACGCAATTCGCCCAAGTTTATTAAGCTCGAATAAAGAAGGTAGCTCCTTAATGGAGACAAATGTGACTTTGTTGTTTCCCTTGGCGTAGTTCTAAGGGCTTTAGATCTGGCACGGACGAAGATCGAGTTGGACGGAATATTAAAGTGGTAAAATAATTCTTAATAAGTTTACATTCGACGCGGTTCTGCTCACGTAAATAAAGTCACGGGAACATTTTCTCGCAAAAAAGTAGCTTACGTCCTTCCTCTTGGCGATTGGTCTGCCCAATATCTATTCAAAACATAAAAATTGGTCCAGTAAGTAGGTCGTGAACTTCTGTCTTTTTTGACTGATTGTAAAGTTCCAGAATACGGCGTGTCATGTTCAGGGTATGAAATGACTCCAGTGGGCAGTGGGCTTCGTTCTAAGTCTTCTTATAGACGAACGACAAACCAACGGTAGACGGTAGCAGTCGACAAGTTGCGACGGCTTCAGTTGTATCTGCCGGCAAGTGCCGTTCGTCTGTAAGAAGCTTAAGTTGGTCCACCTAACTTGGTCGAGTAGCTATAGAATCCATTGATATCTAAAGCTCGACCTATATGCGGCCGCCCGAAAACATGGTTTGGCGACTACACCGCGAGATCACAAACAATTGCTTGCAATTACTTGACACAAGCAATTGTATAGCTTTATCCACACTGTACCTTTTTTTGTTCATCAAGGGCATGCGTTATAGCGCAATCAACAGCGAATGTGAGGCATGCCCGCAACGCAAGCCCTCTCACCATTAAATTTATTGTCATTAAAGAACAAAACTTTCGCTTTGTTCTTTAATGACAATGTTGGCGTTGCGTTCGTTGACGCATTCAATTACTGAATGCGCCAATATGAAAGAAGATGACGAAAATTGAAGAAGAAAGTGCACAGTATGGATATAGCTTATGTAAATGACGCTCGTTCCCGTGGATACATATAAATACAGCTTTACAGTGCTATGTTTTACTATGTATTTATATGTATAATTTACTTATGTAGAAAATAACCTAGTATTTGCTCGGCTTAATACAAACTATCTCCGCATACCACGACATAATCTCGGCGCATATATTTCCTTTATGCTCTCATAAAGTAGGTAATGAAGTAAGGGTACAACCTGTTTACCGACTTGTGAAAGAAATAGTCGTGTTTTATTATAACTGCCCTCATAAACACAGTCCCAGGGAAACGACGTCAATTCCAAGATAAAATGTCGTCGATATATACAATACCCTGCAATAAATATTGCACATCGACCTTTGGAAAGAGACATTCGGCTAATTTCGGTTTCATAGAGCGTTATCTTTGTAGCACACATCTATTTGACATTATGTCAGTCGTTGTTTAAATTCAATAGAGTGCAGTCGCGTCCAGTTCAAAATATATATCTAGAGTTGTTAACACCCCTAAATTTGCTACAGCTGTAATTTTCCAAAAGAATTTTAAATACGTAAATATAATTTGAACACCCTTTTTTATTTTATTTTACCCGAATATAAAGCCATAACTTAAAGGAAATTTGGTGTATTTTATACAAAGAATAAAATTGTCAAAAGAAGCAAACCTTAATTGTTTTAACAGCTCCTAATATATACCGGACTTTTTGTATTTCGTGCGTAAGAGATAACGCTCTACAAAACCGAAATTAGCCGACTGTCACTTTCCAAAGGTCGATTTGCAATATTTATTGCCGTGTACTGTACATAAGTCAAAGATTTATCTGTATAAAATGTTGGAATTACTGGAGACCTTCAGGGTTCCCTGTTCATATAAAATGTTATTCAGTTTGACAACTTAGCCGCAATGAAGTCTCATTTCAAGATTGCAAAACCTCAGAAAACACGCCACCTATAATATTATATTTCGACACGAGTAAAAAATACATGAAAAAGTAACAAAAAATTGTTGGGTAATGCCTTTAAAATGTGAATAAAATTATAATATTTATTTACAAGATAATGCCGGAGTTGCGTCAAAATGCCAATGTTATTACAATTTTCGAAAAATGTTAATTTAGCCCAAACGGTACCGAAATGGTGTCAATATTTTTATTTTTCCGGTTGCAAAAACATATGAATCTAATAAAAGCGGAAACTCCTATCAAGAAATTAAACGAGTGACATAATATAAATACCAGTACGAAACACAAATTGTTCTCATTTGGCAAGAGCTACGCGAATAAAATACAGCATAAACCATATACCGTCCACGTACACTTTAAAACACACTTACATTCATAATAAAACGATAACGCCTCTGTGGTCTAGTGGTATAGAGCGCGGCTCATGGCTCGGAGGTCGTGGGTTCGATTGCCGCGTGTTATTTCCAAGTTTGGTTAGGACAATGCAGGCTGATCACCTGATTGTTTGACAAGTAAGATGAATCCATGCGTCGTATGGGCATGTAAAAAGTCGGTCCTGCGCCTGATCTCTCGCCGGTCGTGTCGGCCTTCCGTACCACTGGGTTATGAGAGTAAAGGAATAGAGAGTGTTCTTGTGTACTGCGCACACACTTGGGCACTATAAAATTACTCCTGCGTAGCTGGCCTGGTTTTCAATGAAACCGACCACCGTCACCGAAACCGGTGTGGGAGCTATTATTATTATTAATACGATATCTGCCTTGTTTAGTTGATTTTCACAAAACAATCCATACTAATATTTTAACTGTAAAAGTGTGTATGTCTGCCTATCTGTCTATCTCTACCTCTACCTGCTTGAAATGCTAAACAGATTTAGATGAACTTTGCTATAGAGATTCTTTTGGTCTTATGCCTTGCTGACGTCACATTATTCAATCTTGTTAATGTTGATATCGACCTCTTTTTCTCCTTTCTGATATGTAACTGGAATCATAGGTATATCGGCGTGCGCGATTAACTTGTCTATTGGCAACTTATTTTGAGATAAGTTTTATAATGTATGTTATCTGTTGGAGCGGCCAGTACGTCCGGATGGGGTTTTGAGTGACGCTGTCTAACTGATAATGGACTTTTGAGAGGTGACAACCATTACCTGCCAACTATCTAGAATTATTATGAATGTTGGAAGGAACGGTGTATGCTCCCAAACCCATCGGCTCCAATCTGACGATATCTGGTTAATCGAGTTCAGTGTAGATGACTAATATACGCCCACAATCTTGGAGGATGATTGCAATGTTACTCCATGGCCATTGAATCAGTTTCAATATACCGCTCGACGATCCGATAGGTATTTTGGAGATAAAATATGAAATATCATGAAATTCCGATTCCAAATATACGGGTTAAATATGCCTATGCTAATAAACCGTAGCGTAATGTTTTCGGCTTTTAGGAAAGTATTCCCTTCGGGAAAATTTGCACGTTTTATAATGTTTGTTTTCGGATCTATTAATATTTATACTCCCAAGCTCTGTTCCACCAACGATGGTTCTAAACAAAATATGTATCACTCTAAATAACGCAGTTCACAGGCATAATATTCTAAAAGAGAGAAAGAGAAAATAAACACCTTCATACACAGGTACACATGTAAACTTTTCGAGGTTGTCACTTACCTACTTTGTCATCCACAGCCTAGCTATAAATCGGTTAACCGAAATTGATCAAAATCCTTTTAGTAGACATAGCGCGTGGGGTATACCACCAAAAGTGTTACAAACAACCATAATATCTAAAAACCGGCCAAGTGCATGTCGAGCCACGCGCAATATAGGGTTCCGCAGTACCGCTAGTTTTTAAAATTTGTGTATAGTCAATGAATGTACATTTTTAACGTGTTTTACACTACTAACAACATCATCTCAGTTGCTTTCAAAGGAATTTGAACGAAAAGTTCCTTTATACTTCGCCGAAAACATTTTTTTAGTTGATCGACTATTACTCAATAACTTATGAAGTCTTCTTAGCAGTGATAGTTTTCCTTTTAAATTCACCATATTTCCTACTCCCGTGAATTTTTTACATTTCCAGAAGCTACCGTTTAGCTGGTACAAGAAGGGGACACTGGACTGAACTAAACTGAAACTGAACAACTTTTTGCACTTTAAAACTTAATATTTCACAAACGGATCCCTAAATCGGAAAATGATATATGAATACTCATAATATTTTTAAAAATCCTATCCAACGACACCCCACACGATGGGGCGGACGCGAAAAAAATATTCATCCCCGCTTAATGTGTAGGGAAGGTACCATAAAAAATATATTTTTTTTAGATTTCATGTACCATTTTGTCGGCACCATTAATATGTGCATTTATGCCAAATTACAGTTTTGTAGGTCCTATAGTCTCTGAGAAAAACTGCGGACAGTCAGACAGACAGACGGACGGACAGACCGAAACTATAAGGGTTCCTTGTTGACTACGGAACCCTAAAAAGTATTTTTAATCACATTTACATAAAAGGACACTGGTGATCATAGTTCTAAGTAAATCTTCTAAGCCCGTCAAGCATCTCTACTCTCTAGTTTCCGAATTGGATTTCAATCTATATCTAGTTGCGTCACTATCGAAAACAGATCCAGTTAGAAATACCACGAGAACGGGGTCAAAAGCTCTTAAGTAATTGCTGGGCCCGTCACCCTGCTGAGACCCCGTCACCCTGTTGGGGCCCGCCACCTCGCTGGGGTACTCCGGAATCTGGATATTCAGGAAAACATCGGATTATTTGCTTATTGGAAGACGAATTTGGGTCAAGACGACGCGTAATATGATTTTTGTGGATTCGCCAAATTGTTTTTTTGATTGATTAATAGCTGGCAAAATATTGTGTTACAAAATATCAATTATTAATGATGAATGAAATATATTATAGATCTATGATTGTTTATTGTGGAATTTACATTGTTATTATATTCACAAAATTTTTGATACTTTAGTTAGCACCAAAAGTTTTTGCATGAACTTTAAATATTAGACGACGCTCGCAACTCTGTATCGCCAAAGTTCGTTTATGTCGCGAAAACCGTACATTTTACGGGATGAAACGTATCTTAGCCTACAGCAGCAGCAGCTGCAGTGGCTCTTAAAAAAACGTATCTTGATATAATGTCCTTTCCCGGGACTGAAATTATCACTATAGCAGATTTCATCATTTCAAGTCGGTTCAGCGGTTTGGGCGTGAAGAGGTAACAGACAGACAGACTTTCGCATGTATATTATTAGTATTGTAGTAAATTTCATATAAGTTAACTTATAAAATATAAGGTAATTTTACAACTATTATATAGTATAAGTATTCCAACTTTTACGTAATTTATAATTCAATGAAATAACAAATTGTAATCGAACTCTATCTTTTCAATAACGAAGATCGTTTACAACAGCAAATCCATTGTTACAATACTCAGCTATTACTCATACTAGACATAATAGAGTAGGACTATTTTTGTGAGATATATTGACAAATTGGCACTATATTCTCGTTGATAGATGTCCAAGTCTGTTTCCAAATATATCGTGTTGTTAGACAAAGGAATATTGGATTTCATCCAGCGGTTGTAAAATGAGGTCAAACTTAAGTTTTGAGTGTTATGTAAATTGAACCAACGGTTGATTACTATCGATCTATCTATAGCAAATATTATGAATGCGTCTGTTTGTCTTGTCTCTATTTACGCACAAGCCGATGAAGTGGGCAAGATGAAATTTACTATAGAGATTGATATAAGATTTCCCTAAAGTTTCCGAAGTTTTTTTTCCGAAACTAGATGATGCCCGCAACTCCGTTGCGCCAAAATTCGTATATCGCGCAGGAACCGTACATTTTTCCAGGATGAAAAGTGTTCTATGTCCTTTCCCGGGACTCAAAGTATCTCCATGCCAAATTGCAGCAAAATCGGTCAAGCGGTTTGGGCGTGAAGAGGTAACAGACAGACAGACAGATAGACAGACACACTTTCGAATTTAGTATGGATAATGTACGATTCACGGCCAGTAAACGAATTTCTGCTAATTTACGGACTCGCGTGCGGAACAAAAAATCAAATAATTTTAAATTAGAAATCAAAATATAGTACTAAAACGAATCATAATTCATACCTCACTAACAATACCAAGAAAATTACTCAATGAACACAGCTAACAACTTAAATGCAAAATCCATTTCTCCATGAAATACAAATCTGAAACCAGCTAATACCTGGTAATTACTGCTGCAGCTTGCCAACAATTAATAAGCAGCCTAGCTATAATTAGTACAGACAGGAAACTGCCTCTGTGCACATTAAAAAAGGTGCTTGACCTTTCTCAAACACATTTTTATAATTTTTACAGCAGAACATATCCTTATGTGTTCTGAGCGGCACGACGTTCTACTACGCAATGCAAAACAAATAACTAGAATAATTTAGCTATCTATAGGTCTACCAGAATCTGATGGCAATTTTCGACAGCAGATTTTCAAAAAATATCCTTGATCATTGGATACACTTTTATATTTGCATGTTTAACACACAGAATCAACCGCCATAAGAAGAAAAAAGGATCAAAATGTTTTATTCCAATTACCCCGGTATTGCTAGAGTCAATTCATTTTCTCACTTTTTGCCATCAGATTCTGGTAGACCTATAATGTCTACTCAAATTCAATGTTATATTATCCACGATGCTACTAATATTTAGAATTTTGAAACGGCTCAAAAAAAGGAAGTAGTTACATTATAATATTCAACCAATGTAAATTACAACATAGTATACAACAAATTGGCTTCCTGCAATCTGTCCCTATACGATACGCTTACACCTTTAATGTGCCTATCAGACAGAGAGCGGCCACGCGGTCAAGCATTCGAAAGCGGTCAGTTTTGCGGTCTTTGTAGGTTCTTTAAACTAGGCAATACATTTTCATGCATTTGTTGTGCTGGGTCAACTAGTTTTACATAATTCGGTACTGTAAAAATTCGAAAATATAACGGTACTTTCTTAAAAAGGTTAGAATTCAAACTGAAACAAAACACTATTTGACGATACAAAATGGAAAACTGCCGGATGTTACAGCTACTGCCTGTGAATTCGCGAGGATTGTGTATTTAGGTCCCTAATAAGTTCTAATTACATAAGAATTCGCTCAGAAATGTCTTAATTTATGTCGCTTGACGAGCGCTTTTGTATTTTATTTTACAGTTTAAATGGAAGTATTTTTCTTTTGTGTCAGCCTTACTAATTTTCTACGAGATGAGAAGTGGTCCTTTGTATTCAAAATCTTGCAATGTTTTTATGAATCTTTCTCGATCTTATTGATGTTATGTATTGTATGTTAAGTGAATGATTTTAATCTATCAAGCCCCATATTAAGATCGCGACAACAATAGAATAACAATAGATTTCCAAGAATCCACGATCGAAGGATTAAATTTTGATGATTATGGTGATTCTATCTTCTGTATCAGCTAGTATCTATCTAAGGGTGGGTTGCACCAACTTACTTTAACTATAACTGTAACTTTAACTTTAACTATAACTACAGTGGAAAATGTCAAATCTTTGGTTATGGTTAAATATGGCGTCTGACTCATGACATAGCGGCTCATACTTATATCTAAATTTTTTTGGTTAAAATTTACTATGTTTCACAGTGTTATATTTTTCCTGTCGATTTTTACGGATAATTCAATTTTTTATACTCTCAATCCCATTACCTGTAGCTTTAAAAATAAACGCAACAGACATCTGTCAATTTCAGTGGTCAAAGTTAAGGTTAAAGTTAAGGTTAAAGCTAAGTTAGCCTCAACTCTAACCATAACTTTAACCTTAACTTTCACTTTAACCACGCCGCTGGTGCAACCCACCATAAATAAAAATGGATTTGCAATTTTTTTGTCCTGTTATAACTCGAGGACGGCTGAGTCGATTGGGCTAATTTTAGTCTTAAAACATTCGTAGAAGTCCAGAGATGGTATGTAAGATTATAAAATATAGAAAAGTTACGAGTAACATGCTAATAACGAACATTTAATTTTTCTGTACAAACTATTCTAATTACCTGTCAAATATAATAATTTGCACCGGTACCTGCGCCGGGTCTCCTAGTATAATAAAATATAATTAAATGGTATACCTTTTTTATACGTCCATGATTGGTTATAAATAAATCAGTATTTTCAGTCAGTGTTTTTGTAACGCATCCAGCGTTACAAAAACACTTGTGTGCACGTAGTCTTACGAGTACGACGTACGTTAATTCTGTCATCGCCCTGGGGCACGTACGTGACACAATCACGTAAATTCTACGCCAAACACGTTATTTTCTTCTATTTTATATTCCCGGTAGTAATCATCTCTTTTTAGAATATCCCAAAAAATATTAGATAATATAACGAGAAAATAATATTTCTTCTACACATAACTTAAAGTTTAAACGAACCAAAAAAAAACAAAGTATGTAATAAAGTATTAAAGAGAAATCTTTTATTTTTCATCGTCCTCCAAACGTAAAGTTTTGCACACTTATAATGTGTAAAATATACCGTATTTAATAATATTTTGTGCCTAAAATAACATTGTTCAATTAGGCAAAATGTGAAGATATTTCTCCTAAAAAGGATTCGCCAAACTAATAAAAAGTATTTTGCCTCTTAGCCTTTCCCTTTTAAAATTACAACAATGTAATAAAGTTTATTCTTGACGAAAGAAAACAGAAGGCATAATATAATAATATTATATCTACATTTTACAGGTACTTACTACCATTAGTCCACCGTCTAGGCATATAGCATTTCTATTGCCACTATTACATTAAGAATTTAAAACCTAAAAAACTAATATTTGATGAGAGCTTCCTTGATGTTTTTTAGTTTTGTACGCATGGACGTATAAAAAAGGCCGACGGAGTCCAACAATATAGAAAACTGTGTCCTTCAGAGTCGGCCAGCTGACTGCATGTACACGGTCCGCACGCGCACATTTTTACGCTATTCCATACCATTTGACAGGCGTAAGAATGTGTGCGTGGCCGACTCTGAAGACACAGTTCTGTATATAATAATACTCCGTCCGCCTTTTTTTCTACGTTCATGTTTGTACGGAACCTTTAGTGCGCGTCTGTGACTAGCTCTTGGCAGTCATTTCAATAACAGTCTTATAAAAATAAATCGGTTTCAGTATTAGTCCCGCTCTGACAAAAGAAATAAATGGTCACGTTATGTATACCGCAAGAGTTAACGAATAATGAAAATGCGCCCTTAGGTTTTACCGAAGAAAATAATATGAAATTTTGAGCTAAATACTTTATCAAATCAGGAGGGTGAGCCAAGATGTTTTCTTTATCGCTTCGTTATAGAATCGCCGATCAAAATGTATGGAATTGACATTGGCGGCGCGCGCGCCTGTATAGTCCGCCGTAGGTGTTTACCGCCAGTCTGGCGCCGCACCCCCTCGCACCCCCCTCGCCCTCGCCCTCGCCCGCCACCCTTTGTTATTTTACCGGTGAAGCCAAAATATAAATTATGTATTACTATTATACTTAATCGGCCACTCGATATTATATTGTTTTATTTACATAAATATATTTTTTATTTATTTATATTGAACACTTTCGTATATATACTTATTACTTACACTAAATCTCAATGTTTTTTTTATTCAGTTTATTATTTATTACAATTATTTTGCGCATTATTTTATTTAATTATTGTAAGTATGTATTTATTTACTTATTTATTTCTGTTGGGTACTGCTTGTCGTCTGTCAGTCGCTTGACAACTGCTCAGGATCCACAGAATACCAGGGTTCACGGTACAGGATAACCTATACCGTGATCATAGCCTGAGTGGAATCCTTTTCGACAGTATATTCGCATCGCACTGCCTTACACTACTACGACCTAGTGTTGCTACACTAGTTCATTTTAAGTTCTTTATGTCCTTATAATTATTATCATTTATTTATTTTTTTTGCCTTTTATTGTTTGTAGAACTTTACTTTGTTTGTTTTTAATGTTTCATATATATTGTGTATTTCAGTGTAGTGTGGTGTGAATGTGTGTTGAATAAATGTTTTATTATTATTATTATATTATTATTATAAGACGTAGAACGTCAACGTCATAATATAAACGAACGCTTATGTCAATTCCATCCATTTTGATAGGCGATTCTATAACGAAGAATGAAAAAGTCTTGGCTAAATGCCCAGGTCGGTTAGGTAGACCTTAAGAAATCGATACCTCCTAAAGTTTCCGCATCTGACAGTCCATAGTTTCTGGTCGTTCTTACCACTATAGAGGTCATTATTTTAATGATCCATTTAAAATTGGTATAGGCACTAGGCAACCCAACTACGACGAGCAAGTCTGTCAAATCCACGCGCCTCTTGAGTAGTGAATACAGTGTTTTTTTCAAATTGCTGATTTCAAATCGCATCGCATAACCTCCTCACGTTGCAATGTGACCTATACTCATCAGTCATCACTCAAGTGTCGCTTTCGTGCACGTCGTAATATTCGCCCGTTCATTTCAAAATATCGCATCAATTAAAAATTTAAATCTAATAATACACAATTTAACGATTGTATGTTACTTTTCTAAGATAAGCGATAGCCATTGATGAAAATCCATGACTTGATTAACACTTGTAAACTCCTAATAGCCAACCACTTAAGTCTCTGGTAACAGCCATTCTTTTGTTGTTTGTTAAGCATATAAATAAGTAAATAAAATATTCTTCTTTACACTACACAAAGTTATACATAAATTCTCGTTTATTTATAACGATAACAAGCCGCATAACTTTCAGATAATTGTGGCTTTCCTTTGCCTCTGACAAAGCAAATAAGCTTTATCAGTAGACGAACTTTTGTGAACTTTTTAAACGTTCGCTCTGGACTTTGAACTAAGCTTTTTGTTGGGAAGTTAAAATCTATATTTTTAAATGTGAAAGCTCTCTTTGTCGTTAACTCTTATTAATATTAACAGCAGTTTTTTTGGGTTAAGTTAGTAACAGTACCAGTTTCTAGTGATTAATTGACATCGTCATCCATGAAAAACTACGAAGTCTAAAAAGTCAAAGTGCACAAAAAGAAGTGAGCAAACTCATGTATGTCTGTTTCTTTACGCTTAACTCTTAAGCCGCTGGAGTGATATTAATGATTTGGTATTCAGAAACATTTCGTTTCAGAAAAATGTACGGTTCCGCGCGATCGGCACTACTAAGCTATAGCCTACGGCTATATGCATAGGCTACAGCTTAGTAGTGTATTGTATAAGTGTTTTGAAAATTTGATTTTAGTAGAAACTTCCACTTAAATAAAGTTCGATAGTTATCGAAAGATTAACGATGAAACCCCACACCGAACATCAATCTAAGTCGAGGTTTTTAATCGGAGTCAAAATTGATATACTAACCCTTGGGGCGAATAGAAAAAAGTCATAAAGGCAAATTTATTATGCTCAATTTGGTTTTATTGGCTAATTTATCGGGGGATGATGGCTCCTCGGGCCCAAAACCAAATCCCCCGGCCCCAGCCGTGCTGCTTTTAGGTGGCTTAAACGCCTTTTTATTATAGCTCGCTTTCCATATAGATAGACTGACTTTATACGCCGTAAAATGCGTCTGATCAAAACACTTAATAGAAATGAGTATTGGCGTATACACAACGAACATTTTTGGTATTCAATTTGGCGACTTTGAGCCTACGCTTCTGTCATAAAAAATATTCTGTACAAAATATCTATCTTGGTTTCATAAGCATAGTAAAAATCGGGTCCGAAGGGACTCGATAACCTAGAAGTGTGAGGCGACACAAAGCAATGCACCAGGCGTTGCGTTGTGTCGCCGCAGAGACACCGTTTAGCAAACATGTTATATGATATTGTATTTTGTGTTGCGTCGTCAGGTTAAATATATTGGACCGAACGACTGACCTGACAAGAAACGACGTTGGACGCGTTCCTTTTATCATCGTTTTTGTCGTTTATAATTTGCCGCAACGCAGCATGTGGCACAAGAGCTCTTTTCCGCTGCGATAGTACAACGCCGCAACGTAACGCTTGTTTGCAGTAACTCTAAGAGCTTTATTACAATAGCTATTTATGAAAAATGCTATTTCGCAGCAGTGACAAGATTATTGGCTATTTGATCGCGGCGAACACGCAACGAATTCGATTCGATCCTTAGATGCATGCCGAGCATCCGTTTCGCCTGTATAACTCCAGTGTGAAATTTTATGCAGATGATGATGATAATAGCTATTCAGAAATCACTGCAATGTCTTAACCTGCGATTATGCAACTAGGTCATATTCGGTCGACGCTCGCACCGCGTAGTACCAATCACGTCCATAACGTAATTATATGCTCGTAGTACGATTGTGCACGACTTGATTGACCTGTTAACATTGCAATATCAATGTGACAGCTTGTGTGATGGGATTATAATTAATTGTAATATCTAATACAATAATTAGAATCTACAGATAGTATATACATTTGTATATCGGAAAATGCTTCGCTATAGAACTTTAATTTTTTTAGGTACTGGCTTCGCGCACAAGTTCAAAGAAATAATAGTAACGGAAGCAATGGCAGCAAAGAAGCGTATAAAACCAAGCACGATTCGAGTAACAACACATTATTGTTATATTTTTTTTGCTACCCACCACAACAATACATAAAACAATGTCACAGTCAAGATGTGTATAATTGTAATAGGACTTCAGTTTGAATGTGATAAGTAATTTTTATTTTTATTCTATGTAATTGTATTATCTGGGGGCACGGCAGTGCCCAAGCCAAGCTTTTTAGCAAAGGCACGGCCGTACCATATTTTTCTCCAAGCGGTTCGCGGCTATTTCACACCCCCTTTATCTTCGATGTTAACAAAGCTAAGGATTTCAAATTTTGGTCACTAGGAGCAAGTATTAAAACTAGCTTAACCTCCAAATTACATGAAATTTCGATAAATAGTTTATAGATGATATGAGCTGCTAGTAGCTATGTGATGAGAGTGATAAATGCACTAGATGAGGTCCGTATGAAATGAAAGTCTAGACTTACTGATCCAGCACACTATATTGTCCAAGCACATACACTAGGTTCATATCTATAGTTCGAAAGAAGGTGCAGAATAGGAGATGAAAAGCACAGTATGATATAAGCACTAAATGATATATGAGTTTAAGCACAGAATAGTGAATTAGCGAAATATTTAAGCTGCGGCGAACTAGCGAGTGACGTACGCTCCGCGTCAATATCGGGGAACGACTGGTAAGCTTCTAGAAATCATGCGCGCGCGCCGCTCCGGCGGGACCGGTTATCTTATCTATCGATAGTGATAGTGCGAGGCACTGCTCGATAAACCGCTATCGATAATTTGCCGTATCGATATCGATGATCTGGTATGTACACTTAATTTAATTGACAAAATATATTTTGGTAAATATGTAAAATATGTATATATGTATAATATTAAAACATGTACAAATAAAATTATAAAAATAGATTAGTAAGTGTATATGTGCTTGTAAATATAAAATCTAAAAATGTAAATAAAGAAATAGTAAATATAAAATGTATAAAGGTAGGCCACACCACCCCCCACCAGAGTCCCTCAGGGACGATAATAGTCTGGGAACTTAATAACTCGCCCTGAACGAGTTGTTTTAGGCAGTGGAGGACTTTCAGGTGCGAGAGTATCTTTGACGTTGTCCAGTGTGAAAGCTGGTTTCAGCCGGTCAATAGACACTGACATCTCCTTACTGTTGAGGAGAATCTTAAAAACTTTGTCCCCTCTGGAGAGTACTTTGTGTGGACCGGAATAAGCAGGAGTAAGTGAACCACGAGTAGTATCATCGCGAAGGAAGACTTGACTACACGTGTCCAATTCCTTATATACAAATACTTTCGGGCTACAATGGCGTGAAGCAGGAATGGGCCGTAGCTTATTAATGATGCCCTTAAGCCTCGCGGAGAAATCTGAGATATCAGACATCGTGGTGGTATTAGACTCCCAAAACTCACCAGGAAGTCTCAATGGCTCTCCGTAGACAAGCTCAGCTGACGAGCTTTGTAAGTCCTCTTTAAAGGCGCTGCGTATTCCCAACAGGACCAACGGCAACGACTCAGTCCATCTGTCATTTGCATGACAGACGATAGCCGCTTTTAGTTGACGATGAAACCGTTCAACTAAACCGTTGCAGGCCGGATGATATGCTGTCGTCCTCTTATGCTCGAATCCTGCTGTCCTAGATAAGCACTGAAATAGGGCCGACTCAAACTGACGGCCCCGGTCAGTAGTAATGCTTGTAGGACAGCCGAACCGAGCAATCCAGGTAGATAGCAGGGCTTTTGCAACGGTTTCTGCCGTGATATCTCCTATCGGTATTGCTTCTGGCCAACGAGTAAAGCGATCTACTGCGGTGAGGCAATACCGATAGCTGTTGGAAACAGGCAGAGGACCAATCAGATCTATATGGATCTGTTTAAATCTTGCTCGCGGTAAGCTAAATGTGCCCAACGATGAAGTCACGTGTCGGTTGACTTTAGATCGTTGGCACGACAAACATGTGCGAGCCCACGCCATGCAATCTTTTTTAATACCCGGCCAGACGAACCGGTCGGAAACTAGTTTTGCAGAGGCTTTGCAACCAGGATGACTTAAAGAATGCAAACTATCAAAAATCTGCTTACGCAGAAGCTTGGGTACAAAGGGCCTGGTAGCCAGTGTACTGACATCGCAGTACAAAAGGTCTTGGCTTCCAGGGACATGAAGTTTCTGCAGCTTTAAGGAGGTACTGCCGTTTAGCAGCTGTTGAAGCTCCTGGTCGGAGGCTTGATGGTGGGCTATAGTCTCGAGGCTGACTGGTGCTTCTAGTTCCTCAATTCGCGACAATGTATCCGCCACAACATTGTCCTTGCCACTAATATGACGGATATCTGTCGTGAATTGAGAAATGAAGTCCAGGTGCCTATACTGACGGGGCGAACAGTTGGTCTTTCTTTCATGAAAGGCAAAACTTATCGGTTTGTGGTCAGTATAGACAGTAAAGTGACGAGCCTCGAGCATATGACGGAAGTATTTAATAGCCTCGTATATGGCCAATAACTCTCTATCATAAGGAGAGTACTTGGCTTGAGAGGGGCTAAGCTTCCTAGAAAAGAAAGCCAGGGGCTCCCAGTTATCATTACAAAACTGCTGGAGCACTGCACCGATTGCTTTGTCTGACGCATCCGTAACAACTGCAAGTTTTGTAGAGCAATCCGGATGAGCCAGCATGGTTGCGTTGGACAAGCTCTCCTTACAAGCCTGGAAGGCAATTAAAGCATCACCGGTAAGGATAATTGGCTGCGATCCTTTCACTGCTCCTGTCAAAAGAGCATGCAGAGGGGCTTGAATTTGGGCTGCTCGGGGAATAAACCTCCTATAGAAATTGAGCATGCCCAAAAATCCTCGCAGTTGCTTGACAGTTGTCGGTGGCGGGAAATCAATGATTGCCTGCACCTTAGACTCCAGGGGTCTGCATCCATCAGCTGAAATTTGGTGCCCTAGAAACGTTACCTTTGAAGCGCCCAAGACACATTTGGCCGTGTTGACAAGCATGCCGTACTGCTTAAGCCTGGTGAAGACTGCTCGCAGGTGCTCCTCGTGCTCTGCTTCACTCTTGGAGTAGATAATGAAGTCATCTAAGTAGGCATAAACAAAGTCAAGTCCTCTGGTGAGTTCGTCTACAAACCTTTGAAACGTTTGGCCTGCATTACGTAGACCAAACGTCATATAGGGGAACTCAAAAAGACCAAAAGGGGTAGTGATGGCGGTCTTGGGAATGTCGTCGGGACTGACAGGTATCTGATTAAAAGCTTTTTCAAGGTCAAGAGTGCTAAACACCTTACAACCGGCAATATCATAAGCAAAATCTTGAATATGCTTAATCGGATACCTGTCAGGCACTGTACGAGCATTCAGGCTGCGATAATCCCCGCAGGGACGCCATCCACTGCCCTTTTTCGGTGCCAAATGAAGTGGTGAAGACCAGGGACTCTCCGACGGTCTAGCTGTACCATTAGCTACCATGATCCGGAATTCTTCCTGGGCTATTTTTAATTTATCCGGCGCTAAACGACGGGGTGGTAGAGATACTGGAGGGCCTGGTGTCGTTCTAATATGGTGGACAGTGTTATGTGGTGTAATGTTGTGCCTACCAGCTGGTCGAGTAATTTCAGGAAATTCATTAAGGATCCTATGATACCGGGACTCACCAGTTACTACCTTTACGGAGTGCACGTCATTACAATCAGCTACAGCAGCTATAGAAGTAACAGAAGTTAAATTATCAATTAAGCGTCTATTACGACAATCAACAATAAGGTTATAAAAATTTAAAAAATCTACACCAATAATTGGTTTAGTTACATCGGCAACTACGAAACGCCATACAAAAGATCTACGTAAGCCAAAATCTAAATTTAAATTAACAAAACCATATGTAGCTATGTTGGTACCGTTTGCAGCACATAAACTATATCCAGTCCGAGAACGACGATCGCAGAGCTTCGACCGTGGGTAAACGCAGAGGTCGCTTCCAGTATCGACCAGAAACTGCGTCTTCGTAGCGCGGTCGGTTACGAACAGGCGACCAGTGGACGTTGATGGGCAATCGTCAGTCGCCATTATCGACTGCCCATCGCGTTTTCCGCCGACTTGTAGTCACATGGCCGGATACACCTGCTGGCCTTGTCTCCGAACTTGCCATGGTACCAGCAGAGAGGGTATTTCCGGTAGTTCGACTGGGACCGTCGCCTCGAAGAGCTCCTCTGCCTGCCTTGGTCTCCACGCGTTCTGGATCTGCTCCTACCAGATGACGCCTGGAACTGCTGGAACTGCTTCCGGAGTTCTGCGACTTCCCTCGCAAGATCGCCGAGGACTGAGCCCGGGGCTTCACGGCTCACTGCAGCTACACTTGGCGAAGAACAGGCCAAGTCGTTGACGCGGTCAGCTAAGTCGCAGAGGTCTTCGGGTGAAGTCGATGCTGGCTGACCAGCGAGCACCATCTGCACGCCACGAGGAAGGCGGCTAGTCCAAATGGATTTGATGAACTCGTCCGGTACTCCGTGGCCTGCCAAATCCTTGAGGTGCCGGAAGAAATGAGACGGCTTGCGGTCACCGAGCTCTTCATGCATCAGCAGCTTCTTAATTTTCGTCTCGTTGGAAATGCCCAATCTACTAATAAGCTCTGATTTCAGCTTCTCATACTTCTTGGTTGCAGGCGGGTTAATAATTATGTCTTTAACCTCTCGTGAATATTGGTTGTCGAGCTGGGCGATGACATAATGAAATTTCGTGGAGTCACTGGTAATTCCAGAAATATTAAATTGTCCTTCGACTTGAGCGAACCAAATTTCCGGTTCGTCAGCCCAGAATGGTGGCACTCTTACGCTGACCTTAAAAACATTTGTCGATAATGTTGGATCTATCGACACTGTCCCCGCACTATTCTCTGATGACGCGCCTGCGCTAGGCTCGAGTGCATCTTCAAACTCCGATGTCTTGCTCATGTTTAGAGGTCACCAGTATAGATAATGTGAGCTGCTAGTAGCTATGTGATGAGAGTGATAAATGCACTAGATGAGGTCCGTATGAAATGAAAGTCTAGACTTACTGATCCAGCACACTATATTGTCCAAGCACATACACTAGGTTCATATCTATAGTTCGAAAGAAGGTGCAGAATAGGAGATGAAAAGCACAGTATGATATAAGCACTAAATGATATATGAGTTTAAGCACAGAATAGTGAATTAGCGAAATATTTAAGCTGCGGCGAACTAGCGAGTGACGTACGCTCCGCGTCAATATCGGGGAACGACTGGTAAGCTTCTAGAAATCATGCGCGCGCGCCGCTCCGGCGGGACCGGTTATCTTATCTATCGATAGTGATAGTGCGAGGCACTGCTCGATAAACCGCTATCGATAATTTGCCGTATCGATATCGATGATCTGGTATGTACACTTAATTTAATTGACAAAATATATTTTGGTAAATATGTAAAATATGTATATATGTATAATATTAAAACATGTACAAATAAAATTATAAAAATAGATTAGTAAGTGTATATGTGCTTGTAAATATAAAATCTAAAAATGTAAATAAAGAAATAGTAAATATAAAATGTATAAAGGTAGGCCACAAGTTTAATAGTTACGGATGGTCAAAGTTACTACATTTTGTCACTCACTGACATATAGATCATCAAAATTCTAAGGTACTTCTAGCAGACTTAGAACCTTGAAATTTGGTACCCGGATAGGTCTTTATTCACAATGAAAGGAAAAATTATGAAACCGGCCAAGTGCGAGTCGGACTGGCGTACATAGGGTTCCGTACCGTAAATTTGTATGGGAGCCCCCCTTTAATTATAAGTTTATTTATTTTTTATTATTAATTATTAAAGTTAACATAAAATTGAGGGTTTTCTGAAATTTTCAAAAACCTTAGTCTTACCATTATGGACATAGAGCAGAAATAGGGAAAAAATCGTGATTGTTGTATGAGTATACACTTTAATAATTTATTTTATTTTTATTAGACTATTAGCTTTTATAACGACACCAGAAATACATAATTTGTGAAAATCGCAACTATCTAGCTATTGCGGTTCTCGAGATCCAGCCTAGTGACATACGGATGTACGACGGACAGACAGCGAAGACTTATTAATAATAGGGCCCCGTTTTCATCCTTTGGGCAGGGAAACCTAAAAACTGAAATTGAAAAATAATAGTATAATACTTTAAGTATTAAATAAAATAAAATATTTTTATGTTTGTAACTTTGCAAGAACAGTATGAGTTTCGACTGCATATTTGACGTATAAAAAGGCTTTAAGTTAGTTATGAACTTAATGAAATGGTATTAATTAAATAAAAAATAATATTAATAATGTTACTAATGAAACAATAATTAAATTCGATTTAAATATTATAAATGTAATCACTAATCAGTACTGAGGTATACACTCCTTACTTGCTCGCTATAATATTGTTACGGATACGGGAAGTTGTTTACGTGTTACGAATACGGGCAGTTGTTTACCTGCGCGCGACAGTTGCGCGTACCTTCTAGAAAAGCCCGACCCTTGTTTATGTGATTGCGTGTTTACGTAAACAATCCAAAATAGAACGCTCCAGAATTCGACGCGGGCCATATAAAAGGTAAACAAGCCGGCAGTCAGGCAGTTCGATCCGAGCGATCATCAAGGCGACTTCAAAGTGAGAACAATAGTGAGTGATTGTGATAGTGAACTAACGACTCGGCTACGACCTAGGACAGTGATATTGCTCAGTGATTTGGATCTAGTGCTTAGTGTTCGGACTTAGTGATTTGTATGAGCTAGTGTTTGTGAATAAAGTCTTCAAGAGAGTCACCAGGTCTTTCTCTCCGAATCCTCGAACCCTAGCATGTAACAACTGGTGTCAGAAGTGCGATTTGGAAGATGCCATTGACTCCGAGAGAGGACTTCAAAGGGAGTATCAGGACAAGGGCGCAGCGAGCTGCTGCCATTGACTCCGAGAGAGGAGTTGGAGGTGGAGCCGCGGAGGCCACACCAACTGGGGACCAAGCTCCGCCCACTGCGGAGCAGGCCGCACCCGCTGGCCCCGCCCACCAGGCTCCACCCACTGACCACGCCCCCCAGGCTCCACCCGCTTCGGGTGAAGCCACGCCCACTGGCTCCGCCCACCGGGACCCGCCCACTGACCACGCCCCTCAGGCCACGCCCACTCAGGCCACACCCACTGGCCCCGCCCACTGGGCCCCGCCTGCTCAGGCCCCGTCGACTAGCTCCATCCATCCTGCCACGCCCGTAGTTTCTACGGCCCCTCAAATGGCTCTTCATTTAGAAAATTTAATTAAATTAATGGAGCTGCAAAGGGCTGATATTCAGGCTTTGCAAGATTCTCAAAGGGCAATGATGGAGGCACAAGACCGCAAGCTGGGCGCTTTGCAAGAGTCACAAGACCGCAAGCTGGGCGCTATGCAAGAGTCACAAGAGCAACAAAAGGACCTTCAAGAAAAGGTGCTTCTGGCTATAAAGGATGTCAGTGACACGGTGACAAAGCTTCGTAAAGATGTCGACGTAATGGACGAACGAGTTACGGGGTTAGGATTGGATGTAGAAAATGTGAAAACCGGCCTCACTGAACTTCAGAAGAAAGTAGTGCGCCTGGAAACCACAGGAGTGGCGGTGTCTAGTGGAACTACCGGAGTGGTGCAAGTGGTACAAGGACCAAGAGTTAAAGTGCCACCATACGACGGTACTACTTCATGGAACGCTTATCGTCAGCAATTCCAGACGGTTGCTTCTGCCAACGGATGGACTGACGAACAATGCCTGACCGCTCTCACTGTTGCGCTCAGAGGGCAAGCTTTGTCGGTCCTAGAAGCACATACAGGAAATGGGTTCCAAGACCTGATGGAGGCCCTTGAATCCAGATACGGGGAGCGACACCTGGAGCACGTGTTCCGTGCTCAACTTCGTGACAGAGTCCAACGCTCAGGAGAGGGACTACAGCAATGGGCGTTGGAAATTGAAAAACTCGTCAAGAAGGCACACCCAGGAGCCGATTCCAAAATGGTCGACACGAATATTGTACAAGCATTTGTCGATGGAATCAGGGACCTCGAGGTCAGAGCTGCAGTGAGGCTACGTCACCACACCTCGCTAAAGGAAGCATTGGCGCATGCTTTGGAGGTTGAGGCTGTTCGCCGTGACATACGACAGACCCATAAGATCCATGAGGTCTCTGAGGAAGTTAAGGAGGTCAAGGCCCCCACGAAGAGGAGTTTTGGAGCCATGTGCTACAAGTGCGGTGAGAGGGGCCATCTTCAGCTCAACTGCCCGCAGAAGGAGACCCAGATGGCAAGGATGAAAAGGCTCGAGGAACAAGTAGAGGAGCTGAAGAAGCAAGGAGCTTCGTCCCCTGCCCGGGATCAGGGAAACGAATAAAAGCCAGGACTAAGGGGCGAGTACTGGCTGACGCGGAAGAAGCCCCCATAACTGTTATCTCCCAAGCATGCAGCGGGAATAGTCTTGTGATTCAGGGGACTATTAACAGGACGGATTGCAAAATGACTCTAGACACAGGAGCCTCTAGAACGATAGTAAACCCAAATCTGGTAAAAGCTGCAAGAAGACACAAGAGGAGAATTAACTGTCGGCTCCTTACTGCCTCCGGTCAGCCAATACCCGTCCTGGGAGAAATGTCAGTTACGATTAATGTAGGGGGGTCCTCATACCTTCATGACGTTATTGTGGCTGATATTATGGATGATTGCATCTTGGGTTTGGATTTCATGAAGAAGCACAACTGCAGAATTAATGTCGCTGACGGAGTTTTCAAGTGTGGCGAAGAAGAAATTTTCATCCTTGGAGGCGCCTGCGGGAAAGTCGCATGTGTAAAGGAAGTCATCATACCTGGACGAGCGGAAGCTAGAGTGCTCGTAAAACTACCGCCAGCTGGAAAGAAGAAGTCAAACAGATGCGTGTTGATCGAAGACATACCTACCAAGACATCAGCGCGAAAACTGATGACGGCGAGAACCCTTGTTAGTGGAAGCAGTAACGCTGTGGTCAGGGTTTTGAATCTGGGTGATCACGAGATCTGCTTGAACAAAGGTGACGTCATTGGAAAGTGCGAGGAAGTTGTCTGGATGAGAAAGTGTAGTTCGATCACAGGCTCAGACTCAGCAAACAGCAGCAACTATGGATTAGTGACTGAGCTACTCGACGACTGCAAGAGTAATCTGACTTATTCGCAGAGCATGAAAGCTAAGAAGTTTTTACAACGCCACGCGAATATCTTCTCCAGTCAGGAAGGCGACCTTGGAAGAACGTCGATGGTTCAGCACAGGATAGATACTGGAAACGAGAACCCAATTCGTCAACGAGCAAGACGGATACCCATTGCAAAGGAAAAAGAAGTTGAAGGCCTTTTGGAGGATATGAGAAGGCATAAGATTATTGAACCGTCTGCAAGTCCGTGGTGCTCACCTGTTGTATTAGTGAAGAAGAAAGATGGCAGCACAAGATTTTGTGTGGACTACAGGCGTCTCAATGATGTCACTAAGAAGGACAGCTATCCATTACCTCGAATCGACGACACTCTGGATACCTTGAGTGGCATGAAATGGTTCTCGACCCTGGACCTGAAATCTGGATACTGGCAGGTGGAAATTCATCCAAAAGACAAGGAGAAAACAGCTTTCTCCACCGGTAAAGGTTTATGGCAGTTTAACGTCATGCCCTTTGGATTGTGCAACGCACCTGCCACATTTGAGCGACTCATGGAGTGTGTACTGGCAGGCTTAGTTGGAGAGGCTTGCTTAGCCTACTTGGACGACGTCATCATTGTTGGCCGCGA
Organism: Lysandra bellargus; assembly: GCA_905333045.1. Classification (NCBI taxonomy): domain Eukaryota; kingdom Metazoa; phylum Arthropoda; class Insecta; order Lepidoptera; family Lycaenidae; genus Lysandra; species Lysandra bellargus. The sequence goes on from HG995356.1 coordinate 7,786,184, forward strand.
CTTCGAGGACCATTTGCGAAACTTAGAACGAGTTTTCGCCAAAATAGAGGGGGCCAAGTTAAAGCTGAATCCGAAAAAGTGTCGCTTATTCAGGAGTAAGGTCAACTATCTCGGCCATGTTATCTCCAGTGATGGAATCCAGACGGACCCGGAGAAACTGGAAGCAGTTCAAAATTGGCCAACCCCTAAGAACAAAACCGAAGTGCGGGCATTTCTCGGCCTATGCTCCTACTACAGGCGTTTTGTTAAGGGATTCTCGGAGATAGCCAAGCCATTACATCGGCTGACAGAGGATAAACGACAGTTTATTTGGGACGAGACTTCTGAAGATTCCTTTCAGAAACTGAAGAAACATCTGTGCGAAACACCAATCCTGGGGTATCCACAACCTGAAGGTCAGTTTATAGTAGACACGGACGCAAGCAACACGGCCATTGGAGGGGTGTTATCTCAAAAACAGGGTGAAAGAGAAGTTGTAATTGCATATTTCAGCAAATCTTTATCTAAGCCAGAGAGAAACTACTGTGTAACAAGAAGAGAACTCTTGGCTGTCGTAAAGACGCTACAACATTTCAGCAAGTATCTCATCGGCAGACAGTTTTTACTGCGAACTGATCACGCAGCGTTGAAGTGGCTACTGCAATTCAAGAACCCTGAAGGTCAAGTAGCTCGATGGATTGAACAGCTCCAAGAGTACGACTTCAAGACGGAACACCGCAGCGGAAAGGCGCATGGGAATGCCGACGCACTTTCACGAAGACCGTGTTCAGAGGACTGCAAACATTGTGTTAAGCAGGAATCTAATGAAGTGACATTAAAGTTAACGAAAACAAGTCCTTTGGGTCCATGGGAGAATGATGCTATGAGGGAGGCTCAAGAAACAGATGACGACCTACGACACATCATCACATGGAAGAAACGAGGTAACGAAAAACCAATCTGGAGTGAGGTTGCACCCACTGGCGCTGCCACTAAGGCGTACTGGGCGCAATGGGACAGTCTGATACTTCAAAATGGAATACTTTACCGAAAATGGGAGAAGACTAACGGCAGAGAGTTCCATCTTCAGATAGTTGTCCCAAGAACGAGAGTACCGGATGTTCTCCGTGAAATGCATGATGGCGTATCAGGAGGTCATCTAGGTGTCAAGAGGACGTTAACAAAAGTGAGAGAAAGGTTCTACTGGTTGCATTGCCGAGATGATGTGCAGGAGTGGTGCCGCAAATGTACAACTTGCGCTGCAGTCAAGGGACCACAGACAAGGAGCCGTGGGAACCTGCGCTTGTATAACGTTGGCGCACCGTGGGAACGAATTGCAGTTGACGTGGCTGGGCCATTTCCTGTAACGGAATCGGGAAACAAGTATTTTATGGTTGTCATGGACTACTTCACCAAATGGCCCGAAGTGTTCGCCATACCAAACCAGGAAGCTACAACAGTTGCTTCTAAGCTGGTCGAGGAAGTGATATCTCGCTTTGGTGTGCCTCTCGAAATCCATTCCGATCAGGGCAGGAACTTCGAATCGCAGGTCTTCCAGGAAGTGTGCAGAATTTTGGGAATGCATAAGACGAGGACCACCGCGTACCATCCACAATCTGATGGAATGGTCGAGAGATTTAACCAGACCCTTGAGAGGCATTTGGCGAAATTAGTAGATGACAAACAAAAAGATTGGGACAAGTATATACCACTCTTCCTTCTGTCGTACCGTACCGCCGAGCATGAAAGCATAAAAGCTACCCCGGCGTATGTCAATTATGGTAGGGAACTAAGAGTTCCAGTAGACCTTTTGACAGGAGGGTCACCGGAGGAACCAAAGACCGTACCAGACTATGTCTGCGATTTAAGGGAAAAGATGCACTACATACACGCCATGGTTCGGGAAAATGGGTTACAGTCAAGTGAGAACATGAAGACCAGATACGACCGGAAAGCGAACACGAGCGGCTTCGAAGAAGGGTCACTGGTATGGCTGCATAACCCAACTCGCCGAAAAGGGAAATCTCCAAAGTTGCAGACCAAGTGGGACGGCCCATATAAAGTGGTTACCCGATTGAATGATGTGACTTACAGGATTCAAAAGCCACCAAGAGGCACATTCAAAGTGGTACACATAGACCGTTTGGCGCGTTATCATGGCAGTAACAACGATGCTCGGGACGAGCATCTCTAAGAGGGGAGTAGTGTTACGGATACGGGAAGTTGTTTACGTGTTACGAATACGGGCAGTTGTTTACCTGCGCGCGACAGTTGCGCGTACCTTCTAGAAAAGCCCGACCCTTGTTTATGTGATTGCGTGTTTACGTAAACAATCCAAAATAGAACGCTCCAGAATTCGACGCGGGCCATATAAAAGGTAAACAAGCCGGCAGTCAGGCAGTTCGATCCGAGCGATCATCAAGGCGACTTCAAAGTGAGAACAATAGTGAGTGATTGTGATAGTGAACTAACGACTCGGCTACGACCTAGGACAGTGATATTGCTCAGTGATTTGGATCTAGTGCTTAGTGTTCGGACTTAGTGATTTGTATGAGCTAGTGTTTGTGAATAAAGTCTTCAAGAGAGTCACCAGGTCTTTCTCTCCGAATCCTCGAACCCTAGCATGTAACAATATGGGAGTTTTAAGTTATCGCATGAAATAAGGTGTGCTCCTTTCTGCAAAGAACGTCAAGACGCTTAGAACAGTGCTGTTATGTATTCAACGGTGATGCTAAAAATGACCACCTTCAAGTATTAGCTTAAGAGTCAATTACATATAATGAACTCAGAACTCAGAAGTATTTACGTTAAACGGTCCATCTATAGAACTAACGAAGCCTCAAAGAAAAAATATAAAGGGGATAGGGAATGGGTGCTAAGCTAAGTACAGAAAAGTTATATAACGTGGCCTGAAAAGAAAAGAAAAAAAACCTTCAAAAAAGAAATGAAATCCCACCAAAACATGAAATGTAAAAGGAGCCAAGCAAAATATTGCATAGCTATTCAATTCAATACTTGTAAAAAGTTTTCAGATCACATTCAAGCCAAGCCTTCAACTTATTTTGTAATTTAAATCAACCTTCAGTAAATGTATCAATAGATTTCTTTATCTTATAATTATTAAAGTGGCTTGGCAATGAGCACAATAGAAAGAAATATAAAACTGCATATTGGGAGGAGTTCATACTTACACAGACGGCAAGCGTAAAGTGTTTTAATATGTAACGACGTATGTGGCTGATGGTACCCAATAAATCCAATTAGTAGCTGATTATTTCTATAGTGCTCATTGCCAAGCCACTATAATAATTATAAAATAAAGAAATCTATTGATACATTTACTAAATGTTGATTTAAATTACAAAATAAGTTGAAAGCTTGGCTTGAATGTGATCTGAAAACTTTTTACGACAGAAGTATTGAATTGAATAGCTATGCAATATTTTGCTTGGCTCCTTTTACATTTCATGTTTTGGTGGGATTCTGTTGTCTGTAATTATACCTGAATAAATAAATAAATAAATAAGATTATTGAAGAATTAATACCACACTAGACTTATCTTAATAACATGACACTTTGCGAAATAAAATATTACATTGTACAAGATTTATCTGTGGACACCAAACTAGGCAAAGCCTGTATCTTGGTGGTCCGTATTTACATTTTAATGTTGTTATTTGGTTTTAAATTTTATTAGGACCAAAACATTTTAACATTGAACAACGCGACGGAACTGAAAGCACTTTCCAATTTTGTTAACTAAAAACTGAATAAACAAATTAAAGCTGCGAGAAAACAAATTGTATGTTACATTAAACAAACTTACATATTAAAATACATATATAACAAAAAATATTATGTAAATATTTGTTTTGATACCCCGTGGGATCAAACTTGTGTAACTTTTGCGTAGGATCAAATATACGAATTCCACAAAACAATACAGTGAGTTATGATAATTTCCATCGAACCTACATTATTTTATTGTGTGATTTCACCAAAAATATTTTCAATTTAATGTTAAACTGAAACTTCTTTAGGCGCGTTGAGAGTAAAACTTCAAGATCGTGTCATGTTAAACGGGTCAAAATATTGCACTATGACGACAAAAGTTTTACTTCTGACACGTTGACTCTGTAGGTACACTCGCTCTTTTTTATCTTATTTATTTAGGTAATATGGTCAAAAGTAAGTACATAAAAAGCCTAAAGTACCATAATAAATACTTGACACTACTTAACTTTATGATGGATATATTTTTTTACAACGCTTCTAAAAATAATAAACCAGAACGGCAATTGAAAATTATGATTATAATAATATAAGACTTTTATAATAATATTAGACTCGGCATCGGTAAAGATTTTCATACTGTCCAAGTTTATTAAGTTCACCTGCGCTAAGTCTGAAATATATTACTTGAGTCTAAAGCGTGCCGGCGCCTGCACTATAAGTGATGCAAAGTAAATTCAGCTTTACTTGATTTATAGTGCTAATTATGGACCAACTTGTGAGATAGAGAGATTTTGTGAATATTTCTAATACATTTTATACTTTATGCTTTTTTAATATAGATTTAATACATCTTGCATTGTTATTACATTAATTATTGTATAGAATTGTTATCTTCTTAGAAGGCTCTTACTTACATATAATAAATAAAGCACAAAGTATGTTCATGCCACGTAGAACTGGCGTAGCAAACAGCTACGCGCACGTAGAACTGGCGTAGCAAACAGCTACGCGCACTAGAATTGGCGTAGCAAAAACAGCTACGCGCACGTAGAACTGGCGTAGCAAACAGCTACGCGCACTAGAATTGGCGTAGCAAAAACAGCTACGCGCACGTAGAACTGGCGTAGCAAACAGCTACGCGCACTAGAATTATTGGCGTAGCAAAAACAGCTACGCGCACGTAGAACTGGCGCAGCAAACAGCTACGTGCACTAGAATTGGCTTAGCAAATAGCTATGAGTACGTAAAATTGGCGTAGACGATTAACAAAGGGCAAGTAGAGTCTATAAGAACGTAGAA